>JACVVK020000013.1:285000-762500 GCA_018292915.2 Batillaria attramentaria | reverse complement strand
AACAAACGGTTTCCTCGAAACTTGTAACTTCAGCCAGTGGTTTCCTGTTTTCAGCTGACCCATGCGGTGCGAATCCATGCGTGCACGGACTGTGTATACCTACAGGGCCAACTACACATACCTGTGCCTGTCCTGTTCCGTACAAAGGAGACGACTGTTCACAAAGTAAGGAACTCTGCGGCAATTGACAGTGGCGTGCGCTCGCGCGCTTGTGTGAAAGTATGCGTGGGAGAGAAGGGGAGGGGGGGGGGACATTATTATCATGCTAAATAGGTCACCTTTGTGTTTGTGGTTTTGATTTGAAAGTGAAGCTTTCTTCCCTTGTAAGCTGCCTTTACTACATCCGGCCGTTTCTCTTGCACACAGTGTGACGATCTTTGACAAAATGTGGCGGTGCACAGGGTGGGATTGGAACAGACAAAAATAAGTTGTACGAGAAGTTACGGCTCAACATCGTTCGGTTTCCTCAGTTTCCTTTACGGACTATAATCACTTCTTAAACATGTCCATCGGCTTGAAATAGTTTGTCTCCACTAGCTTTTTTCCTTATATTTTACATGTATATACTGCCCTAGTTTGCATTGTTTTTTACTCGCAGTTGACACGTGCCAGTCGGAGCGGTGTTTAAACCAAGCAGGATGCGAGGACAAGGCGGATGGAACAGGATTCCAGTGTCACTGTCAGCCGGGATACGAGGGCGACGACTGTCGACACAGTGAGCATCGTCTCGTGTGTGTGTGTGTGTGTGTGTGTGTGTGTGTGTGTGTGTGTGTGTGTGTGTGTGCGAGCGTGCGTGCGTGCGTGGGTGACACACAGACTGAAGGATTCTTGTAAGTATTTTTCTTCCTGTTAACGATTTTGATTTGAAAGTATGATCTGTCACAAAGAGAACAAGGGTGGGTGGGTGTTTGGGGGTTTAACGTCCTTTTCCACCACATAGGGTGATATCAAAGACGGGGCAACGATGAAAAAGCCAGCACAAATATTTGGCCCCAGCCGGGATCGAACTCACGACCCGAGCAGTAGAAGTCCAACGCTCTACCATTCGACCACCCCGGCTCCCCCAAACAGAACAAGACTAACCACCTAAACACATTAAAAGGACGAAATTCAATGGCTGGCATCAAAAATTGTCATTAGATTCAGTTATTTCAAATCTTCGGCCTTTGGTCTGGAAAAAGGTACTTTCAACTTTATGTTGGAAAGTCTAGACATAGGCAGTTAGAGGAATGATGAGTTTCCCGGAATTAGGACTGACACCCAACTCCGACAATCACATTTTCATCTTTACAACTGGAAGGTGTATTTGATACGTTGCCGGCCTGGTTTTTAAAGTATACGTATGTTGTTTTTAAACCGCTCGACAGTTCCTGAGTTGTGCGACACCTTGCATTGTCGGAACGGAACCATCTGTGTGATTGAGAATGGCCACGCTGTTTGCAAATGCGACAGAGGTTGGTATCACCTCGCAACTGGGTAGACGTACACTACATTTTGAACTCGGACAGTTAAATACGTTAAAACCAGCTGTTCCACACAATACGTTGTTGCCATAAATCAGCAAATACTGTATGTCACAAGCTAATTCTTTAGAACTCCAGACTCCAGTCACCATTGTGTGTGTGTGTGTGTGTGTGTGTGTGTGTGTGTGTGCGTGCGTGCGTGCGTGCGTGCGTGCGTGCGTGCGTGTGTGTGTGTGTGTGTGTGTGTGTGTGTGTGTGTGTGTGTGTGTGTGTGTGTGTGTGTGTGTGTGTGTGTAATAAAAGTATAAACATAACAAGAAAAAAATCGGGAATTTTTTTTTGTAGATCTTGGTTGATGTGAACTTAAAGGACAGCGTTAAATTGAATATTCACTGGTGATGGTTTCAAGCAGATGGCTGTTCCTGTACATATCAGACGTTGTCGCCTTTTGATTCCAGCATAAGACTGGAGAGTTCCAATTTAGGACTTTAACAAGGAGGAACGGCCCCGTCCTACAAAGTTGTTTCTCCAAACTTCATATTATTTTGTCTGTTTTGTTGTTATTGTTGCCGGTTCTCCCCTCTCCAAGTTCTACCAACGACACTAGATCCTCTACGACCTCGACCGATTAGCCACGTGACTGGGGGTGGGGCCGGGTGGGGGAAGAAGGGGGAGAGAGAGGCAGAGATAGAGGGTGGGTGGGTGGGTGTTTAACGTCCTTTTCCACCACAAAAGGGTGATTGATATCAAGGACGGGGCAACGAGAAAAAGGCCAGCACAAATATTTGGCCCCAGCGGCCGGGATTCGAACTCTCGGCCCAAGCATTGAAAGTCCAACGCTCTACCATTCGGCCACCCTGGCTCCCCAGAGAGAGAGAGAGGTCAGTTCCGTGAACTAAACATTTGCCGTCAGCCTCAGGCAGGTCGTCATACAGAGTGGACGAATACATGGGATTTCACTGTGAATGTCCAGCGGGATATGGTGGAGTTGACTGCAGCCATGGTATACTGGAGTAAAAAGACGTTAGATATGCATCTAAATGTATGACAAATATTTTGCTTCGGGTAATTCTTCCGTAAAACATACAGCGAGTTTCATCGCCTCTCATAAGTTCATTCTCGGTGCTGTGCATTCTCTACCCTGCTTTAGCCTGGCTTCTGCGGATTTATGATTGTCATTGTCGTTGTTACAATTTTACTTTTAGTGCCGACTGGATGTGCTACCCACAGTTGTGAGAATTCAGGGATCTGCGTAGAGGAAAATGGACAACCTGTCTGCAGATGTCCTCTCGGATATGTGGACGCTCACTGCCACACACGTGAGTGGATTTCATTTTTTTTTTCATGAGAATTACAGGTTTCACCACGTGAAAGAATAAAAGACAGGGACGTCTTCTGGTAGTCTACAGAGAAGCAAAAGAATGTATCCATTCCGCGCACGCGAGTTGATCAGCAGTCAGTAATCTGGAGGGCATCACGACTAGAACCGCTTCGTTATAGGAATAGATTATGGTGCCACGGTAATTACAAACACGTATGACCTTAAGGTGTGTGTGTGTGTGTGTGTGTGTGTGTGTGTGTGTGTGTGTGTGTGTGTGTGTGTGTGTGTGTGTGTGTGCGTGCGTGTTACGATTTCAAAGACTTTTATCACTGTTACAGGCAATGAGGACATTCCCATCACGAAACCAGACAACACACTTACGGTAAGACTATGGCGTAGAGATACAAGGTATACTGCTGAAATATCTTTGTGATGTACTGGGGCACTCGTCAGTAAACAACAGATTAGTTTTATTTTTCTGGTAAACATTCATTGGCCCCTTTTCCTTTCCAGTTACCTCGAAGATCCATAACCTGCTGTGCCGAAACTTTTACCAACTGGCATTCTGTCGTTTTGTTTCGATCCTAGCTGCTCTTACACTCACTTAAAATGTTACAAACATTGACGACGGTGTCGGCCAAAAGTAATGTATTTCTGGTTGTCTGGGCGGTTCAGCCACATGTCATCGTCCCTTCAGCGAGACCATGCATGAAGATATCGTGTGAAGTGGGAACATCGTGTCAAATTCCTATATTCCTCCAAGGAACTCCAGGGTGAGGAACAAACTTCTATTTTGAAGAAGACGTTGCGGGTGAAACTGATGATTATGGTACACGTAGCAGTAGGCAGGGAAGTAGTTTGAAGCGTGAAATTGGGTCAAGGCACGCGCTAGTGCCGGACGGGACGGGTGAGTTATGGGGGCGGTGGAGGGCTTGGGGTGGGCGGAGTTGGAGGCTAGCTAGGAAGCGAAAGCGCCAGCACCTTGGCATATCTGGTAAAATTCATTGGCTATGTGTGATGGATAATAAGATGTTTTACGCTGTAGTCGACGTACGCCGTTCAGCCAGATTTCCGATAAATGGGTATCGTGCTTTTGTAGTGGATGTTTACTATTTGGGTCGTCGGCGTACATTCCACCGAACTAAAGTGTGTGTGTGTGTGTGTGTGTGTGTGTGTGTGTGTGTGTGTGTGTGTGTGTGTGTGTGTGTGTGTGTGTGTGTACACCCGTCTGTACATTTTTTGTGTTCTTGTTATTTGTTGGTATACGATCGAAATATAGTGAGCCTTGCAGAATTGTTCTCTGTGTATCGACAGATCCCCACCGACCTTAATCCCTGGAATAACCAGTCCAGGTGTAACGACCAGCCTCACGCCTCCACAGACTGATAAAGTCACAGGTTTCAGTTTCACAAACACAGTGAGTTCAAAACTGACCGTCACACCCCAGGAACCAGGAAATCACACTGTCTGCGTGGAGATTGAAGACAATAGAGGGTACATTTAAACTTCTGTGTTTTATTTTTTGTTGTTGTTGTTGGTTTTTGTTGGGGTTTTTTTCGTTGTTTTTTTTTTTTTTTTTTTTTTGGACTAAGGGCTTTATTTTTCCTGTGACTATGGCCGATCAAATCAGTATTATTTTCATTGCACGGCGTATAATTTGCATCAAAGTACTTAAAAATTGTAAGAGACTGAGTATTCTTATTTACCTCAATGGCACTAATAACAGTACCGCACCGGCCCTCGTAGTGTAGTGGTTAGCACCCGGGTTCGAGTCCCAGCCGAGGCAAGCGGGATTTTTCCTACATAGGTCGGCTCCTACCCAGAGCGGGTGTGCTATGGGCCCAATGGGGAGGCTGTTGCCACACAGCCGAGCTTCACCCACTTCATGGGTGTGACTTTGGGGGTGCTTCCCTTGGTATGACACGTCTTATGATGTGGATGATTACACGGCCGGCGCCGCAGGTGCTTTAGTTCCCAGGCCTGGTTAATGCCGGGATATTTATGACAGGAAGCGTGGAATGCGGCCCTGCCCCGCAGTCCCAAACCACACGGACCCCCATAGCATCATCTTACCATCATCAAAATTGCCCCAACTTCCGAGCCCTCCGTGGATTCCACCCATTACCAGGGAGGAACACCACTGGAGTCGGCAAAAGAGTTGTGGCAGCAAAAAATAAATAAATAAATAAAATAACAGTACCGCATCTATGATAGCAGTGAACTAATTGCATGTGTGTGTGTGTGTGTGTGTGTGTGTGTGTGTGTGTGTGTGTGTGTGTGTGTGTGTGTGTGTGTGTGTGTGTGTGTGTAATTACCGATATTTTCAGAAACCACGCGGATGACATTTGCTACACGGTTGTTAGTCAAGAACCCAATGGTATTCTTTTGCGGTTTTCTTCTTCGAGTAGTAGCCACTATTTTTAGATTTAGTTTTCATAAACCCATTAATTCCGGAAGTTTTTTGTAAGCTGTCACCATACATTCTTTTTTCAAAACCGTACGAGCAGAGAACCTCTGTGTGTGTGTGTGTGTGTGTGTGTGTGTGTGTGTGTGTGTGTGTGTGTGTGTGTGTGTGTGTGTGTGTGTGTGTGTGTGTTTTGGTAGTTATTGTTTTGTTTTGTTTTTTGTCCATTAAAAAAAATGTTGTTTGAAAAGTGTCTGAAAAATAGGCCCACTCTGCCACTTAGACTGAAAAAGCCAGCTGTTCTACACAAAACTTTGTGGCCCAAATCAGTCAGCACTGTATGGCACAAGCTAATTCTGTAGGACTTCAGACACCAGTCAACTCTGTGTGTGTGTGTGTGTGTGTGTGTGTGTGTGTGTGTGTGTGTGTGTGTGTGTGTGTGTGTGTACAGATGCCTGTGCTAGCAGCCCCTGTCGGTATGGAGGGACGTGTTTCAGTCACGGAGCAACTTTCCGGTGTCTTTGTCCAGCACGATATACCGGCGACTTGTGCGAGAACTGTGAGTTGTTGAAGATAAAGTATGCACGGGGCCTTTCGTAAGCGATGAAACTAAACTGCTTTAAATTGCGTACATTTATAGTCACTCGCTTCCAAGCATTTTCTTACTACAGTTGAGATTAATGCATATTTGGAGTCGGTGTTCTTCACAGAATAAATAGACATACGTATGGACACACACAAAAATGGCACAGGATAACTACCCATACCCACTTTGTCAAACGCATGTAAACCAAAAGAGGTGAATAAGTAATATACGCTACAGGGCCCGATCCATGTGAGAGTTCGCCTTGTCACAACGGAGGTTTATGTTTCAACAATGCTGATGTACCTCACGAGTTCATCTGTACGTGTCCTGCTGGCTACACTGGCCAGAACTGTTCTGTCAGTCTCACGGAGCTTGTTGGTCGCTGACAGAACTTTAACGACGGGGGACAGGAAGGCATTGTTCATCGTGACAATTGCTGCATGTTATGTACAATTTCCCCTTTGCGATGAGGAAAATGCAAAATAAAATGTAACTGTGTAAAATAATCTGTTTTTATCTGTGTAGTGATTGTCAGGTCGATAGTCAGGTTTTTCTTTGTTCCCGTTTATTGAAATGCATTCTTTATTTGACTGTCTGCTTTTATGTACTTGTTTACTGTAAGTGAGGCTCCCTGAGTAATCTTTAATTCATATGAACTAATGTATTGTTATCGTCATCATCCTAGTTCTCATGTCTGCCTCACTTCCTCCACACACACACACACACACACACACACACACACACACACACAAGGCTCGAAAGTATGTGAAGCATCTCCGTTGTTCAGATTTTTTAAATCTTACAGTGGCGCCGGAAGATGTTGGGGGGAGGGGGGGGGGCAGAATCTCAGAGGGGGGAAACGCCAGAGTCAGTGAAAGGAAGGACGTTGCCCGGAGAAAGTGAAAAGCGGGGGGGGGGGGGGGGGGGGGCGACGGCACCGTTCAGATGCTGCACAGACAAAAACCTTTCCGAACCAGTGAGCCAGTGAAAAGAAGGACGTTGCCGAAGAAAGTGAAAAGCGGGGGGGGGGGGGGAGGGCCTTCAGATGCTGCGCAGACAAAAACCTTTACGAACCAGGATGCCACTGAAAGGAAGGACGTTGCCCAAAGAAAGTGAAAAGCGGGGGGGGGGGGGGGGGGGGAATTACCCAGACGACTTTGTGCCAAGTCGTTTTGATATTTCATGCAACGCCTAAACTGAGTTCTTTGTTGGGTGGGATGAGGGAGAGAGCAGGAATGGGGGGGGGGGTAGGGGAAGGGAGGGGGGGGGGCAAGACCATGGCTTTGCCCCCCTCTTGCCATAGTCACCTGATTTTCCAGGGGGGGGGGGGGGGGGGGCAAAAAGATACTCTTGCAATGCTTGGGTACAGGGGGGGGCAGCTGCCCCCCTGACCCCCCCCCCCCTCCCCGGTTCCGGCGCCCCTGTCTTAAGTTTATTGCACAGTTTCCACAGACATAAACTGGCCACATTTCAGCCCAAATTTTTATCAGGTTACAGTTTAGACAAATTCACAAGAACAAAACAACACCAAAAACATTTGAAGAAAAGAAAGAAAAAGGATATCTTTCACAATTACATGGTGGAATCCTTTGCAGCAGTAAATTACTAAACTGCAATGACAAAAAGCAACATTTTAACAGGCAACACAACTGTCACGTCATACTGACTACATGAACTGAGACTTTATGTGCACTGGGGGAAATCGCCTTCCAAAATACAATACGTTGCCACCATAAAGACAGTCATGTGTACAGGCACATCATGATAATAAATGATGGGGCATGCGCCGCTCACATCCGGTGAGGTCAGCACCTTTCGCTCTCTACAGTTTTTCGGGACAATTTACCCAATTAAGAGAGCCAGGGTGATTGGACTGGGACGAAATGTGTCTCAGCGGGTAGACTTCACCACCAGGCGGAGGACAATGTATTTCTTGACGGGAAAGGAGCACGGACGGCCGAGAAATGAGTCCTACACTTAGCACACATGCTGTGTTCACAGCGACAGGGGGCCGCCATGACCAAAAACAGAGGTAGGTCCGGGAAGCGTAAGCCTACACAGAGCTCGGTGTCGGACAGTAGCCACGAAGCCTCCGTGTTGAGTGCAGGGGTTGTGGAAGGGAGGAAGCAGTCTAAAATTCGGCGAGAAGATTCAGGAACGGGAGAATGTGAGAAGTTTGGAGATAGTACTTTTGTGGTGGCAAATGAGAGACGGGAGTGTCAGCTGGAGGCTGCAATGGCGACGTGTGCCACTGAACAAGGTAAACAGACAGAGAATGAGAACGGAAACGTACGTGGTATTTCGAATGAGGACCTCATGAAGCAGCTAGTGATGATGTCAGAGACTATGAAGGAGATGAAAGTTTCAATGGACCAGTTGAGAGGTGAGGTGTTTGACCTAAAGCAGGAGAATGATATTTTGAAAGGGGAGATTCAAGAGTTCAAGAAACGGGAGGGAGAACTAAAGTGTGAAGTGGCTGAGGCTAAACTTCAGGCCAGAACAGCGTACCAACTCAGTGGCGAGTTGGAACAGTATGGACGTAGGAACAATATTCGTATTTTTGGTGTGCCAGAAAGTGACAGAGAGTCCCCTAGAATGTGTGAAAACAAGGTACTTCGTATTCTAAATGACAAGATGGGACTGAGGCATGTGACAGGGGAGAGCATCGAGATTGCACACCGTGTTGGGAAAAGACCCGAGTCCCCGGCCGACCGTCCTCGTCCTATTATAGTGAAATTCCTGTCAAGGAAAACAGTGGGGCAAGTGTTCCAGAACAAAAAGAAGCTTAAAAACACAGACTTCATGATTGTGGAGGACCGAACTATTATCTCCTGCTATCCTGCAAGGACCACGACAACTGTGAGACAGCCTGGTCGCTGCGCGGGAATATCTACGCGAGACTGAAGAATGACACAATTCTCCAGGTCAAAACGCTCAGCGACCTTGACAACGTCAACATTGACCAGCAAAGCAACCTGGCAGACTTGGCAACCTCCACACCACTCCACGGGACGAGAGGACAAGTACCTGGGATACGCGGCATCGGCACTCAGAGAGGGCGGCGCGGCGCCTACAATATAAAAAACAATCGCAGCAGGAACGCGCGGCAGTCTCAGGCTTTGGCCCAGCGCGCTTTCCACGAGTGGACAACTGGTGACCCTTTCGAGCCTTTCCGTCAGACAGGACTCAACCCCAAACCTGGGGATGCTGGCGATGTGTTGGATAGTGAAATGAACGAAGTTGACACACGCTTGTGAATAACATGGATATTGTGAATGCACATTGGTCTGTATCATAGACTATTCTAGTTGTAAGGCCACTACAGGGCTTGTTCAAATGGTCAACCCTAGTAGCTATCAGCACTTTGCCCCTATGGAGTATAATACTAGGGAAAAGAAAAAAAATACTCGTCGCGATAACTGCACATGACCTAGTCGTGGATACAGAGGTAAACAATAACATCACGTGACGAGACGTTACCTGACAACGCATTTACATGCGTCGAGAGTGCATCTGTGCTAAAAACTAAAATTTAGTAACAAAATTCATAAAAGCCAAACATCGACCAAAGTCTATTTGTTCAGTAACTAACTCTGCAGTGGTAAAAGTACCTTGAATAATCTAGATGAGAACATTCGCGACATGCCGGAGAAACGTAGTTGAGCATGCGCAGTAACGATGCAGGTAGCAAACATGGCGGTCGAAGTGCGGCTGACTGAAACAATGGTCAGATTATGTTGTCCTCCGCGAATTTAAGCGGCGTTTGTACCTAATTTTTGTACTTACCCTTTTCTTTTCTACTTATCCTATATTTCTGTATGTCTGTGATTGTCTCTTTCCCCTTTTTTCTCGCTAAGACGATGTCTAGAGGTGGTTTCGTCAGGTTTTGTGGTAAAGCAGCTGAAAGAGTATTGAGTGAATACTTGTGTGCGGAGTGTCGTATTAGTATCTCACTTTCTGAGTATTCAACCCCCTCTCGCTGCGGGGAGTGTACAGAAGTTCCTCCATGGGACACAAGGCATTGTGCAGTATGGTTAGTTGAATTGTATTAAACCCCAAACAAAATGGCGAGAACAACTGACCAATTTAGAATTGTTACTTACAATGTCAATGGCTTACAGAACTGTAAGAAAAGGAGAGACGTTTTTGATATGCTGAGGCAAATGAAGAGCAACATATATTTACTTCAAGAAACTCATCTTAAGTTTGAATCTGAAAACTTTATCCGGGCCTGCTGGGGGTACAACCTCTGGCTGGCAGGCAAAAATACAAACAAAAATGGAGTTGCTATCTTATTTAGCAACAATTTTGAATACAAGATCCACAACGTCATTAGAGACCCTGACGGATGTTACATTGTCATGGACTTGGAAATTTTGAAAAAGAGAATAACATTAGTCAATGTGTATGGGCCAAGCGCAGGCGATGACCCGCAGTTTTTTAACAATATTAATAACATGGTTGATGAAGTTGGGAATGATCTTATTGTAAGTGGTGGTGACTGGAATTGTGTACTAGATTCAAAAATTGATGTTAGAAATTACGCAAGTACGGTCAACCGACCACGCACGAGGAAAAAAATCCATGACATGCTAACTTATCATGACCTGGTTGATGTGTGGAGAGACTTGAATCCTACTAAGAGAGCATACACCTGGCGAAGGTACAACACAATTAAACAGGGCAGACTCGATTATTTTTTGATATCAAGGGACCTAGTACATGATGTGGTGGGTTCTTCCATTGCCTCAAGCTATAGATCGGACCATTCACCTGTAATTTTATCTTTACGCAAAGAACAGTTCAAACGTGACCGACCTTTTTGGAAGTTTAACAATTCCCTATTAAAGGATAAGGATTATGTGCGTGAAATTAAAAAAATTATACGATCGGTGAAGACACAATACGCGCTCCCAGTATACTGTCATGATAACATTGATGATATTCCAGCAGATTCTTTACAGTTAGTAATCTCGGATCAACTCTTCTTCGAGGTACTACTGTTAGAAATTAGAGGCAAAACTATATCTTACTCTTCATACATTAAAAAGAAAAATGCTGAAAAAGAGGGAAAACTGTTGAGAGAGTTACAAGAATTAGAACAGGAGGTGAATGTAGCTTCACTACACAGACTAGAGGAGATAAAATATGAATTAGAAGAGTTCAGAAGCAAAAGAATGGAAGGAGTGGCAGGGAGGTCAAGGGCAACCTGGTTGCTTGAAGGAGAAAAGCCGACAAGATATTTTTGTAACTTAGAAAGTAGAAACTATACAGATAAGGTGATGAGCATAGTTGACAAGGGTAACAATGATATAATTACAAACCAAGAGGATATATTGAAAGAAGTCCAAGGTTTTTATGAATATCTTTACAGTCACCGGGAAGTAGCTGATGTTGATTTGAAGACACTACTGCCGGAGGCGCCTGTTGTGTCTGCAGAGGAAAGTGAGGCAATGGAGGGACCCATAACTTATCACGAAGCAAGGAATGCTTTAAAAGCAATGAGTAATAACAAGAGTCCAGGTTCGGATGGGTATACAGTGGAATTTTATAAAAAAAATTTCATAGACATTGGGATGTTCCTAGTTAGATCTATTAACGAAGGCTTAACAAAGGGTGAGTTATCACAAACACAGAAACAAGGTATCATTACATGTATTCCTAAAGAAGGAAAACCCAAAAAGTATATAAAAAACTGGCGACCTATTTCTTTATTAAACGTCTCGTACAAGATAGCCTCAGCATGCATAGCACACAGAATACAGTCAGTGTTGCCAAACATTATAAACGAAAGTCAGAAAGGGTTTTTGAAGGGGAGATATATTGGGGAGTGTATTAGGCTTTTGTACGATGTTATGATGTACACTGAAAGAGAGCAAATACCTGGCTTAATAGTATCAACAGATTTTGAGAAAGCGTACGACAGTGTCTCTTGGTCCTTCTTAGAAAAAAGTCTAGAATTCTTTAATTTTTCCCTCCAAACAATTCAGTGGATAAAAACATTGTATAAAAACGCAAATTCATGTATTCATATAAATGGCCAATACTCTAGTTGGTTCCCCCTACTCCGTGGGTGTCGACAGGGGGATCCAATTTCGGCATATATGTACTTGATAGCCGCAGAGGTACTGTCACTAATGATCAGAAAAAATAAAGACATTGGAGGCATTCGTCTTCGGGACCAGGAGGTACTCCTTAGTCTGTTTGCCGACGATACAACCGTATACCTAGACGGTACCGAGAAATCTTTTATTGAAACCATACGCACACTAGATAACTTTGCTACAATAGCGGGGCTCAAGGTTAACAGTGAAAAAACACAAATTATGTGGGTAGGTAGTCGTAAAGGGTGTGGGTTCAAGTACATGAGGGACCGAAATTATACATGGGATCCCGGCATCATCCGAGTCTTAGGTATCAGATTTTCAACCAACATGGATCAAATAATACAGCTGAACTATGAAGGTAAACTTGAAGAAATAAAGAAAATTCTTGGTAGGTGGAAGAGGAGACATCTCACCCCATATGGGAAAATTACGGTAATAAAAACACTTGCAATATCAAAATTAACTTATCTATTCATCAACATTCCTGATCCACCCCCACTACTACTAAACAAATTGGAAAAGGAGTTTTATACATTTCTTTGGGATGGAAAATGTGCAAAAATTAAAAAATCAGTAGTGATCAGAACATACAGTGAAGGAGGTCTTCAAATGTGTGACATAAATGCCTACCTGGCATCAATGAAAATAAGCTGGCTACGAAGGTTGGAAGATGACTCGCCTTTTTCAAAACTGATTTCCGTTATGTACCCACCAATAGCTAACATTAGGAAATTAGGAGGGGAATATGCTAATGTTTTGCTTAGCAGAGTCCACAATCCCTTCTGGCAAGACGTTTTCAGGCACTACAGAAAACTAACCTTGAAATGTAGACCGGCAAATGAGAAAGAATTTCCAGGGGTATTTTTCCATTACAATACCCATATAGTAAGAAATAAGACAGTGGTATACATAAAGCAGTGGGTCGATGCTGGGGTGATTCAAGTGAAAGATTTACAAAACGAGGATGGTAGTTTTTATTCATATGATAACTTTATCAAAAAGTATCCCAGTATTACAGGAACAAACTTTTTAGTGTACCATGGTATAATACATGCCATACAGCAGTATAGACAAACACTGGGGTTGGAATTGTCTCCTCCCACAGGAGAAATGAAAAGCATTATATGGACATGTATTTCAAAAGGTAGTAAAATTATACAGATGAAACTTAAGGACAGTCAGTCAATACCTACAGCTCTCCCCAAGTGGAATAGAAAATATGAGGGCCTTGACTGGGGAAATATCTTTAAAAAGTGCTATTCATGTACTGGTGATAATCAGATACGTTGGTTTCAACTACGTGTACTACATAGGGTGATCCCAACAAAAAGATACCTCCATCTTCGAAAGTTAATTGATTCGTCAACTTGTTCCTTATGTAACCATGAGGAGCAGACAATAGAACATCTCTTCTGGCACTGTGAAACGGTTCAAAAATTTTGGGAGGAGTTTATATCATGGTTACACAATTCATGTAGCCATACAGTAAGATTTGTACTAACAGAGAGACTTGTATTATTTGGAACTTCAGAAAACATTAAAACAGATCAAACTATAGAATTTATTCTTCTGGTGGCCAAATACTTCATATATACATGTAGTCTGAAAGACACGGCTCCCACACTAAATAACTATGTACATGTCCTCAAGTCAAGATATTTAGTTGAAAAGCTGGTAGCAACCCGAAAATTAATGTCACATAAATTTGTAGAGAAATGGTTGCCCTATGTTACTATAGTTAACTGAGACATGCATGTACTACAACATATTTCCCCACACTTTTACCTGTACCAAAGTAATGTGTGTTGGAGGATGTATAACTGTACGCCCCAGATAAAAACACCACCTCCTTATCACTAGTCTTATCAGTAATTATATATGGGTATATAATATGTGAGTAGCTGAAATTACTGATAGAATTGGCAGTACAGATAGAACTTGAACTGAAAGGGGAAATAACCACTCTTGGGACATATACTAGCAAACCAACAGGGTTGTTTCCCCTATAAAGTTATTGCAGATATATATGCAAGAACTATGTATATTATGTTCAAAATCACATATATGTGCCAAGATATTATTGTAACCTGACACTACCCATGACAGAATGTGCGTGAATACGTATATTTATGTACACAGTTTAGTGATTTTTTTTTTTCTTTTTTTTTCTTTTTTTTCTTTCTCTCTTTCTCTTTTCTTTTTTCCTTTTGTGTGTGTGAGTGTTTTTGTTTGTTTGTTTTTTTTTTTGTTTTTGTTTTTTTCTTTTGCTTTTCTTTTCTTTTCCTTTTTTTTTTTTTTGGTGAGTGTGAGTGTTTTTTTTTTTTTCTTTTTTTTTGTGCGCGTGTGTGTGTGGGTGTCATCACATATACTTCTGTTACACACATGTACATGCTATGTAACTGTATCGTCTTGACATGTGAAAAACAAAATGACAAAAACAGAATTAAAAAAAAAAAGATAATAAATTATAATAATACTTAGCTTTTATAGAGCGGTGCTCTCCAACTTCCAAGGACTCGCTGCGCTTAAAGCGCACGCACACACACACACACACACACACACACACTCAAGCTATTTACATCCCCTCTTACATACAATTTGGCAGTGCAACGAACTTATGGTGCACACAGACAGACTTAACAGAACATCTTGGTCATTTGTTTGAAGACAAAACTGTGATAAAATGTCATTACATCAGACAGTAGGGTAAGAGGACCGGAAGTCGTCATCACATATATGCGCACCTACACCGCCCTTGGGCACGGGAACTTGGCGCGAGTTTCAAATGGGCAGAAAGTAAGCGGAAGTTACCGTCTGCTGGAATGGGCAACACAGTTCACTTGTTTTGTGTCTTAGACGCTATCCTCTTATCGGCACTAACTCTCCGAGGACCCAAAAATGCACAGTAGAGACTTCATAGCCCAAGCAACCTGCCATTAAAATAGTATAATTTTCTATGAAAACAAAGCTGTATGCAGGTTTTGCGTCTATTGTCATTAGTCCCCCAAGATCAAGATATTTTCACCTCAGAAAGGGTTGTATTTTTGTTTTTTTGTTTTTTGTTGTTGTTGTTTTTTTTGCCTGCCGATGATTTCTCGCGAAATAGTGTACTCTCTAGCGCTGAAGTCACACAGGATCCTTTATCTCCACTGTCACTGGCTAAAGTAGCACTCTTTGTGGAAGAAGGTAGTAAGCTCCTTTTGTCCACTTCGCCTGATGATCCGTTTCCGGTTTGTTACGTCAGCTTTGTGGCGTATTTCCGCCGTTGTCTGGGCAAGCTTGAGGAAAGTTCCACTGTGCTCTCCCCTGGAGTCTTACCGTACCTCTGACGGAAACTCACTCAAGTACAGGTATTGGAATGAGGTCGGGCGCCAGACGTGAAGGTTCAGTAGCGGGAAAATTTGATTCATGACGCCGCTGGATCCGTTATTATGAAAGTTCTCGACACAGTTTGTGAAGCTGAAGACTGGGCGCTTGTTTTCGACGAACAGTGTTTGACACGGAAAAGTTGACAGTCAAGTACTACTTGAATCAGCGCTACAGTATTGACAGGATGGCAGGCGCCATATTAGGCCGTGAGCCAAGGCCGTCTAAAACGCACTCCATAGCCCCTGAGTTAAGCAATTTTTTCATATAATGAAAAATAATACAAGGCTAGTGTATGGCAAAATCAGTGTTGTTTCCGTGTCGGTCCGGTCGGGTTAATGAATACGGACCTAATGAACACTGACCAATTAGCGAAATTTTCAACCAATCAGCGTCTTTAAAAAAAAATTACTGCGGCAGGGACGTCCCTGACCGCGGCAATTTTAACCAATCATCGGGCTCAAATAGCAGTGGCTGCGAAACGAAAACGAAACGAAACGAAAACACGGCTGACGCGTGTTTGGCTCAGGCGTCTTCGGAAGGTATTCGTACCAGATTGCAGTGTTCAGTTCACTTTGCAGGGAGTAAAGACACCACAGTTAAGTCCTTCACAGATCAAACATTTGCAAATACCCTTCGGTATGCGCAGCAATGGGGTTTGTTTGACTGTGCGAGCTCCCAAATCGCGCGGACTTTTCTTGATTCAAGTCATTCCTGTCAGCGGGAAGCAGAGTTACAGGGTCTGGGATACCATCGATCCTGTTACCAACGATTCATAAGAAGAGACAGGTAAGTGGATGCTTCTTCGCCCGTAAGCTTAGTGCAGTCTTGATATTTCTGCCCTACTGACCCCAGCCGGTGGATTTTAAATTGATCTACACTGAGTATAGATTTGACGATGATGCGATGCCAGTACTTGCAGTGTTTTCGGGTTGAGTGGGGTGGGGGGGGGGCGAGGGGGGGGGGAGAGTTTTGTGTGTGTGTTTGGAGGGGTGGGGGGGGAGATGAGAGGTCAGTTGGTAGACTCACAGGCGGGGAAAGAGTGCACAGGAACCTACATTAAATTAGAAAATGTGTGTGTGTGCGTGTGTGTGTGTGTGTGTGTGTGTGTGTGAGAGAGAGAGAGAGAGAGGCTGAGTGCTTCACTCTCATAAAGTTTAATAGTGTTGGTGCACAGCAGTTTGTGAGGTATCAACTGTGAATTGAAATTTTATATTTTGCCCTATGTACATGTACTTCACACCAATAACTATTGCTGATGCATCTAATCACACTATTTGTCATTTGATGTTTGTTACATAGTGTGTTCACTTTTCAGTTCTGTGTCTGTGGACAGGCTTGAATTACTTCAGCGTCAAGCAGAGAAGAGAAATGCAAGTGCGCCTGCTGACAGTGCAGATGGAGGTCTGATCCAGCCACCACCACCACCTCCAGCAAAGCAACTTAGAAGCTCTGTCTAGCCCCCTGCAAAGAAGCCTTCCTGTAGCAAACTCAGTGGTTTAACAATAACATTAACAAACTGTGACTGTAAAGGAGTGGATTAGTTTTATTTGAACAACAGTCTTTGGACCAAATAGTAAACAAATTGACTGGCTTGGTTTTTTATTCATGGACTGATTTTTGGATTTTCCTGCTGGATGGTCATCGTCTGTGAAGCATGGACTGCTGGTGTTGTTTACTGCAGAAACTGTTCTTGCAAACTCTGTTTTATGACAAACTGTGACTGTAAAGGAATGGCTTTGAACAACAATCTGTGTTCAAGTTCAAGTTCATGTTCAAATTACTTTATTTATCCCTCATGGGGCAATTAAATGTTCGGACATAAGGGACTAATTGATTGGCTTGGTGTTTTCCTGCAAGTGTTGTTGAAATGGCCTCTTTTGCTGAGTAAGCAGAGCTTGTACTTAGAGTGGAACGTAGGCCCCCAGGAACCTCTCCTGGCCACCACCAAGAGGTGGAAGCTTACCTGTTTCGGGCACATCACTCGACATGACAGCCTATGCTAGACCGTCATGCAAAATGTGTTGCTACACGCCACTTACTACACCACTACACCCCACTTGCTACACCACTACACCCCACTTGCTACACTGCTACACCCCACTCAAGTTGCTACACCACTACACTACACACCGATACTCTGCTACACCCCACTTGCTACACCACTACACCGGCACCACTTACTACACTGCTACACCCCACTTGCTACACCACTACACCCCACTTGCTACACCACTACACCCCACTTGCTACACCGATACTCTGTTAACCCACTTGCTACACAATAAATGAATAATTTGCTTCACAGCACTGACTTGCTACCCCAGTACGCTGCTACATTCCCTAAATACACTGCTACCGTGTGACTTTGCCATACATCACTTACAACAATTTTGAAACTCTGTGTGTGTGTGTGTGTGGAGAGAGAGAGAGAGTATCATGTCTAGACATTCCGTCAATCCGCAAAGCAAGCGAAGAAATAAAAAATGAGTGAATTTTATGTAACAAACGCCCCCCCCCCCCCCCCCCAACAAAAGCACAAATATTTCACATGACATGCAATTGAAAGTACATGTACTTTCTGGGTAACCTAAAAATGAAATACTGATATTGACACTTCAAAACTGACATACTGGAGGGTTTTTTTTTTACCCACATTATACAACAGAAATCATGGAATAACAAAACAGGAATCAAATGTCATTTTTGTTGTACATGTACAGTCAAACCGTCATCCTAGGGACTGAGTCAAACTGGCCGTCTTAGACAGGTGACCGGCTTTTACAGGGTGCAATGTTCCGGCAGAAAACGTGCCTAACCTTTCAAACTGACATCCTACATGTGATCAGACAGGTCTAGCAAGTATACATGACACATGTTCCTGCTTTTAAATAGCGCAGAATTGCCGTGATTCTGTTACTAGGAATCAGTGTGTTTGACTTGTACCTATTAACAATTTTTTGTAAGTGTTGTATGGCAAAGCCACACAATAACAATGTCTTTACTACAATACTAGGGTGTAGCAGAGTAGTGGTGTAGCAAGTGGGGTGTAGCAGTGTAGTAAGTGGGGTGTAGTGGTGTAGTAAGTGGGGTGTTGTGGTGTAGCAAGTGGGGTGTAGCAGTGTAGTAATTGGATTGTGGTGCTGTAGTAAGTGGGGTGTAGTGGTGTTGCGAGTGGGGTGTTGCAGTGTAGCAAGTGGGGTGTAGTGGTGTAGCAGTGTAGTAAGTGGGGTGTAGCAGTGTAGCAAGTGGGGTGTAGCAGTGTAGTAAGTGGGGTGTAGTGGTGTAGCAGTGTAGTAAGTGGGGTGTAGCAGTGTAGCAAGTGGGGTGTAGCAGTGTAGCAAGTGGGGTGTAGTGGTGGAGCAAGTGGGGTGCAGTGGTGTAGTAAGTGGGGTGTAGCAACACATTTTTATATATGCCCCCACCCCCACCCCACCCCTGATGATGCAACAGTCAAGGGATTGATTGACTGCACACATAACGTGACCTTGCAAGGATGTTGTGGTTGTTGTTGAATCTAAAATACCAACATAATTTTTTGTATGTTAATTAGGTTCAATTTGACCCCTTGTGAACTGATCTTGTCAATTCCCATATACAGTGCAGAATTTATGCAACAATTCAAATGTCTATTAAGATTTGATTCTGTCCTTCCATTGTGCAAGAGCTTACAGTACACATAAACAAAAACAAAACATGATCCATGACTTTTGGTCACGGTTAATAAAGGGTTAATTTGAACAAACTCTGCTTTCTTTACTACTAATCATATAATTTAGTGCAGCATAATTTGTGATTTGTTGTTTATTGCGTTTTCACTTTGAATACCGGTTAATGCCCTTAAAAAAAAAAAACTGTACAGAAATTTGCTCTTTAAAAGTGCTGCATCAGCAAAAAAATGGCTATTTCTGCGCAAACACTTAACTTTTTTTAACACATATTACAACTGAAATGCATGTGCAAAATATCTGTTCAGGTTTTGACTCAGGGAATAAAAAAAAAACATCTTGCTCATTGCTCATTTAGCATCCGACACATTTTTGTTATTTTTCGTTAACTTTAGACCAAAATACCGAGTTAATCCTACCACTTATACACCGTAACAAAGTTGATTTTGAATCTGTATACAAAACTCTACCTGAAACACCAAAAATTTGTTTGCTTAAACGTAGGGCTATGAAATGCAAAACTAAGCTGTTTAGATGCGTTCGTCCCGCCGCCTATATGGTAAGTGCTGACGTTTTTTGTGTTTTGATTCAGCCATTTTGTGTCGACTGCAAGTAAGCTAAGTGCTATCGTTTTTGACTGCAGCTGTTTAGTCTGTAATGAAGCGAGGCTTCAAAAATCAATGTTGGGAATCGGGACATGCACCAGTCGTGCACGGTCATGGTTTGGTCAAAACATCGTCTGCCAACGCAAAGGGAGGCAAATGCCGTGGCTTGTATGTGCAGTATACATACGCGACAAATGCGCTGCTTACGATAACCTCGCTCACATGGATTTTGCGTCATTCACCGTCTCAGTGTTCAAACACCTGGGCACATGCCGGTACTGACAGTCCTTAGTGCTAGTGAACAAAGAAAAAGTGCGTATGAGACTGGTGTCACTTACTGTAGCTATAGTTGTTACCGTAGTAGCCCGTCTGACAGTCACAACAGTAAGATGTGCTGTTAATTGTCGTATCCGCACACTTCCCTCCGTTTCTGCATGGCGATTGCTGGCTAAATCCGGCAGTGGAGTACCAACCCAAGGCAGATCACACGCACGTACGCACGCATGCACACCGTAGAAATGATGACTACTCACGTCTTTCACAATAGATGCCAGTATTGTTTTGGGGCGCGCGCCGGCATTGCATTGGAAAGTAATGTGTTTTGTGGCATCCCTTTGATTATGCTTGATAGATCTGCAGAGCACTTCAAGCTCCAAGATAATTTGGCAACGAATGGATGAAAATTGTGCCTTTTTTGCCTGTTTGTCAAACTCAAGAATCAAAAGAGAAAATTCTGACATCTCCACCACCCATTCCAACCTCCAGCCCACCCATCCCCAAACCGCCTGGTGTGTGTGTGTGTTTACAAAAGAAGTGTGGTAACTCTGGTCAGTATCCTGATTACAACTGGCTGCCTACTTGATGAATTTGCCAGCTGTTAAAAGTCATTTCCCACTTTAGACGTAGTCACTGGTGATCTAATGTTCTAACGCGAGGGTATAGCAGGCATGAAAAGCTGAGGATGACAATTAAAATGGTAGGGTGATGCATGTAAAGCCCACTCTCTGTGTGTGTGTGTGTCTGTCTGTCTGTCTGTCTGTCTGTCTGTCTGTCTGTGTGTGTGTGTGTGTGTGTGTGTGTGTGTGTTCCCACCACGTTACGAAAGAACTTATTACGATCACATCCTTTCTAACATGATCCAAGCCTCGTTAGTTATTTGATCTTTTAAGAGTGCACGCGCACGCGTTTATACCCCACATTTATATCCGTCTCTGTCTCTCCGCACTTTTCTTATTATCTCTTGTGCACAGACAGCGAACAGCCGCCAAATGTTCCCACGCCTGTCCTTCGGACTAAGCTCCTGTACTACACTCTTTGTAAATCAAGACAAGGTATTTTGACAAATCAAGTCTCAGGGCTGCATATTTTCCACAGCTTCTAAGGACAAAGTGATAGGACACAGTGTCCTGGCCACTTAGTGGCAATAAAAAAATTTATAGGACAAATGTCCGCTTGAGGTGGAAAGAATAGGACATTTGAAATTTGTGTAGGTCAGTGTCCCGGGACCGACTTAAATGTGCAACCCTGAAGTCTTATGAAATACTACAGAGATATCAAAGTCTCCATGTTCCTAATGTCGCTGAGATGGAAAACTGCCTCTTTCGAAGCTCTAAGGTTAATTGCCAGATAGACCATCACGACCGTTTTCGTGACTTTGTGACTTCTAATATTCTAATACGGCTTTCTTTGAACCAGAACGGACTGGGAATCGACAAATCTTCTAAACAAATCTTCAAACGCCGTCTAGATGGTCCTTAATCCGCAACCAAATAACGTCGTCTGCGGTACACATCTAGAGCAACATACATAACATACGCCAGCCAGTCACCGCAAAGCTATTTTGTGACCCAAGTGACTGATTCTTGTGCACAAATCATGCATATTCGATGCAAAGTGGTGTTGTATGCCTGTCATGCGTGTTGGGACTTTAAGAAACACGATTGAGAAACGACATTCCTGCCAGACATTCCTATCATATGTGTTGTAAGTTTTTTTGTTTGTTTGTTTTGTTTTGTTTTCCCCCCTAAAGAAGTGATCTATGAATTGCGAGCCAACAATTACAACTGACCGAGAGAAAAGTACCTGTGGCAGTTGTACTATAGCCTGTTAGGAAAGTAGGAATAGGTCAAACACAACAGGTCGGTACTGTATTCTGCCTTTTTATCTCTCGCACGATTTTTTGGATACAGTCTTGCGCAGGGTCAGCGTTGTAGGCGACATCGGAAGATTTGCTGCCTGAGAAACAAGGTTTTTGTCTACGTCTGAGAGGACACAGACCCGCTCAGGTTAGTGAGTTTACAATAAATCTACACGAGTCACAATGAATATTTTTGTCATAATCCAGGAAAATCGGAAATGCAGAAAACGGAAACTCGAAAGAAAAGTCACGTGCGTACACGGTGGCTGCTTACATGGCTAGTCGGTGAAATGTGCATGCCCGTTGGCCGAACGCTTTGTACGCAAACTTTGCGAGATTGTACAAACCGTCGTTAGTTCGGGTCATTGGGTGAGTTATTTTCGGGCTTTGAGCCGCGTCATTGGGAGGCAATCTGAACAAATTTGCTGAAATATGTGCATTGGTTTAAACTCTGAACGTCGATCAGCACAAACGGGGAAGTAGGAAATGGGCTTTGCTCCTATAAATATCTATCTATGCGATCACCATACCTGGCAGAATGAACTTCAACATCAGATATGCTGTACCTGCTCAAACCTACACAATGTTCCAATACAAACGTATTTGCATCGATCAGCAACTATGCCCTTAACCTGAGCGGCAATGCATGCATGTCTCATATGTTAAGACTGTTCGTCCGCGAGACAAGTCAGTGAACATGTGACTCAGATGCGGAGAATAAGAAACACAAATATAATTATACATAGATACAAAATGTATACATTTCATTAGGCCAAATAAAAAAAAATAGTTGTGGTTAGGGTAACATGATCGGAAAAAAAATAGGGTAGGTAGGCTTTGACTTTTTTTTTAATTTTTTTTTTTTTTTTTTTAGTTGTTCTGGACATGGAGACTGAACCGGAACCATTTTATTCATAACACGTTACCCTAAACACGACTTTTTATGCCTTTTGTTTTCAAATGATTTATTTTAACTTGCATTTTTCATTCAATGATTGGTGTGTTGAATGTTTTTTATAATGGTAGCATGGCAACCCAAAAGAAAAAAAATTCCTTTGTCACTAGAATATTATATTTAAAATTTCAGCTTGAAATAAACACTCAAAAGCCCAATTCAACCTCTTTCTTTATTTTCCTTTGACCTTTGCCATGTTCTTTTTCAACTTTTTCATTCTTCCCAGTCAAGTCATATTATTCAGAACAAGTTCTCTCTCTCTCAATAAGATATATTAAAGATTCAGTCTGTAGCCATCTTACAATATCTCTTCATGAACTGTCACACATATATTGTGGAAGGACACTGATATGATCGCAGCAATGTGAAACACCCAGATAAGAATAAACAACACCTTTGAATTATTTCAACCAATATCCCTTGAAAGAGTAGCGTCCCTTGTTTCAGAAAGCCCACTTTGGGGCCCCGAACGCTCAGGGGTACCGCGACTGCGACGGAACAGGCTGTCGGCCTTTTTTTCTTTCTTTTTTTAATACCCAGAAAAAAAAATTAGGGTCGGGGGGGTCAGAATAGGGTCGGTCGGGTCACCCTAACCAAACTATTTTTTTATTTGGCCTTATACAAGATCTCAAATGGTATTACTTTGGGTGTTTACAAAATTTACTACTTTTCAAGAAACATTTTTTTATCACTTCAAACTATCAGGTCCGAAACAGCTGGTCAACATGACCGGTCACTATGGCGTGCTGTGCTTCATCGCCATGGCAACATTGTTCTTTGGCAGCTGTAATGCAACGGACCTAGACTACGCAGTCCCTGAGAATATGCGTTTCAGTGGCGGCAGCATGAGTTTTGAGTTCGTGGAGGCAAAGTATGATGACGATATATACAAGGTTAGTACATGCGACGGAGTATGCTGCTCCCCGTTGACAAATACAACCGTTCTCACTAGTGCACATTTTTCGTGGATAATGAATGGAAATTCAGCTGAACGTGCAGATCGCAATATAGGTCGGATCGATTTGATACCATAACATTCCTTTATGGATTACTGATTATAATATTCCGTTTCCTTTTGAAGTGATCAAGGTCTTGTAAAGTAATACTACTTGCAAGCTACGGTGTTCAGAGAGGAAAAAAAAAAAGATTGATTAATTATGACCCCCCCCCCCCCTCTCTCTCTCTCTCTTTCTGTGCTGTAAAGCGTGAAAGCGCTGGTCGTTAGCGCGAACACGAGTCTGGATGTGTGTAGGTGTGTGTGCGTGTATGTTTGTACTGATATTTAGTAACGATGCATTTTGTATGTTTTATTAGTGTAGCAAGGACAGATAGTAAGAGAGGCCTGTGCGTCTATTATCTCATCGTTGAAAAATAAAGTTTCTCTCTCTCTCTCTCTCTCTCTCTCTCTCTCTCTCTCTCTCTCTCTCTCTCTCTCTCTCTCTCTCTCTCAGGTCCGTGTGACACTGATTACCGGCTGGGTACTGGGGAAAGGACCATGTGGACCAGGCTGTGGACCAGACGATGTCGGCACAACAACACACGACAGACGCCTGCAGATCATCGCGAACACTCATGATCCTGTCATCTTCGGCAATTGGACTACTGAACGGAAGCGATCCGTTACCTCTCATGCCGAGTTCCAGGACATAACGGACACTGTCACCCAAAACATTCAAGGTTTGTTGTTATTAGGAGCAGAATGCTGACCAACATTTACATCCACTACTTTCATAAGCTGTATCTGTATTGTGCGTGCATGCGTGCGCGCAAGTGTGTGTGTGTGTGTGTGTGTGTGTGTGTGTGTGTGTGTGTGTGTGTGTGTGTGTGTGTGTGTGTGTGTGTGTGTGTGTGTGTGTGTGTATTTTCATGGCTTAGTGTATTTATTTATTTATTTATTTTTACAAGGTTGACACAATTCTTAGCAGCGTCGTAGCACCAATAACGACAGCCAAGAGATTATACTTGATCATGGTAAATTCTTTTTATAATTACGGTTTGTCAGCGCGGTAAAACGACCAGCATAATCCTTTTTCTTTCTGATGCCATGTTCTTGATTAGGGATTTAATAATTCTGGACCCTGCTTCGAATTACACCATGAAGATAATTATACTAGAGGGTGGAACCGGTACGATTTCTCAAACCGGTTTTTAACCGGTTTTTCCAATAGAAAACCGAGGTTTAAAACCGGTTAACCGCGGCTATGTATACGTCATCTATTGTTTCTAACGTTTCCCCAAGAGATGGAAGGGGGGGGGGAAGGAGGGGGGTCTCCTAGTACTCCGGCTTCCTGTACCCCTGCGTTGGAAATGTTCAGCCGACAAGGGTGCGTGGGTAGGTGTTTGGGAGCTTAACGTCCTTTTCCACCACATACGGATGATATCAAAGACGAGGCAACGATGAAAAAGCCAGCACAAATATTTGGCCCTAGCCGGGATTTGAACTCACGACCCGAAAGTTGGAAGTCCAACGCTCTACCATTCGGCCACCCCGGTTTCCCTGTTCAGCCAACAACAACAACAACAACATGATGATGATAAGGACTGAGGAGGGGGAGGAGGAGGGTGTCTTGTAATGGGCTGAAAAACGACGAGTGATGTCCCTTAGAAAACCGCGGTTTTCCGGTTTTTTAAGGCCAAACCGGTTTACCGAACCGTGAGAAAGTCGGACCGATTTTAACCGGAAAACCGGTAAAACCGAACACCCCTAAATTATACAGTCTAAAATGATTGGATTTCAGGAAGGAAAACAGTGATGGTTTTCTGTAACAGACTTCTTTCAGCAAGCCATCTTGACTTTGACCTAACGGGAACCTGAAAGTGGGGGAATACAGATACATGCCTGGGCGATATAACAGCACTACGTAGTCTGTCTCTTCGTTAAAAAAGATCTTATGCGACTTCTAGCTTCTTCAGCTGCTTAAAGCCTCTGTGTTCTTGACGCCGCTGAGATAGAAAACTGCCGCTTTCGAAGCTCTAGGGCTCTTTGCCAGATTGAAAGATGTTTCATTTGGCTATTGCGACAGTTTCCGTGACTTTGCTGCTTCTAAGATTAGAGATATACGACTTTCTTTGAGACTACGGTCCATTCCTGAACAGACTAGGACTCGACAAAGTTCCCAAAATAGCGATGATCAGTGCCGTGTAGCTGGTCCTCAGTCCGTAACCAAATAACGTCGTCTTATCAGTACGTGGTACACTTCTGGAACTACTCACACGCCGGCCAGAGTCACCACGATGGTCTCAAATGCTGGTTTGTGGCCTAAGTGATTCTGATGCAGAGATTCAACGCATTTGATCAAAAGTTTTCTATACGCTGTTATCATACGTATTTATACTTTCATGATTTCATGACAATACTATGTTTACACGTGGACGTGTATCCCTACATAAAGATTGACGCTATTGTTGTGGTTGTTTTTATTTGGTTTTTTGTTTGTTTGTTTGTTTGGGGTTTTTTTTGCCTTTTTGTATTTTTGCCTTTTTTGTACAACTGTCAGGACGAGTGGGGTCCGTAAGTACAAGACTCAGCTTTGAACAGGAGATCGCTCACTTTGACCTTGACATCGACAAGGGGTACTCGTACACGGACATCGTGTAAGTAGTTCAGATAAACGGTACGGCGGAAATATTTACAGACTCACAATAGAGATGTAAACAGACGATCGATTATAAGAAATTCCAGTCAATCAATCAATTTATTTTCCCCATGCAGGATATATGTTGAACAAGTCATAACCGAAGACAATAATAAAAAAAAAACTTTTAGCATAACTGTATAATAAAATAAATGACATTAATAAGTGTTGTATAATGGCAGCGAAAATTAGGTTTGTCAAAACTTTACACCAGATCACAGATTCTTAACCTTCATGTCGATTTCTGAGCGTGATGTTTTTTGCTTGTTTGTGTTTTCATTCTTGGTATTTTCAAAAGACATTTTTATTCTGAAATAAACATCAAAAGTCACAGAAGACGCACGGCTGAGTGTCGTTTGTTCGTTTGTCTGTTCACACAGGTGCTTTGGTTATGGATGGAGTGATATTTCATTGAACATCGTCCCAGTAGCATTCAGATACGGACTTTCTCGCGCTGCCGAATACCAAATGCAGATAAAGATCAAGCCACTGAGACGCAGTGACACTGGCATACCCAACAACAGTCCGCTGGTGCTGTCTAGACCAGTTTACAGGTAGGACGAAGCGGTTGATATAAATTTTGCCTTGGTTCGTACGCTTAAACGGACCTGTAGGGTTGAATCTCCTTGAATTCGGAGGATTCAGCGGGGTGCGGTGGGAAGTGTTTTTGTTTATTTGTTTTGTCGCTCCTTGGTGTTTGGATTTTGTTCAGTCCATTTTTTTCGGGGTGGGGGTGGGGGGGGAGGGGTATTGTGGTTGTTGTTGTTGTTGTTGTTTTTGGAGTGTGTGTGTGTGTGTGTGTGTGTGTGTGTGTGTGTGTGTGTGTGTGTGTGTGTGTGTGTGTGTGTGTGTGTGTGTGTGCATGTGCGTGCGTGCGTGCGTGCGTGCGTGCGTGCGTGTGTGTGTGTGTGTGTGTGTGTGTGTGTGTGGTTTGTTCGCCCAAAGAAGGCAGACACAGGGTGGCATCGCCACATGATTTTGTTGTTGCTGCTTTTTTTTATTTTTTTAAATAAATATGAAGAACAACACTGCCTCCCACCCCCACCCGAACCCCACACATACATCTGCACACCCCACCCCACCCCCCGCATCCCCACGCACCAACCCCCTCCCCCCCCCAACCCACCACCGCCCACCCTTCCCCTCTCCCGCCCGCCCCCCTCCCCCCCTCTCCTCCCCCAAGAAAAATGTTTGCGTGGGCCCATTACCCCCCCCCCCCCACCCCGACGAAAATCGTCACCCTCTCAAAGTCCGTACGATAAAGTAGTCGCTGAGATGTACATGAAAGTTTGTTGGCTCCCTTGTGTAACAAAGTCTATGTAATAACCCTCCGGCATCTGTCTGTGTGTGTGTCTGTCGGTGTGTGTGTATGTGTGTCCGCAGTAAACTTTAACATTGGCATTTTCTCAGAATCTACAAGTAAGAGAGGCACCAAACTTGGCCTGCTGATAAACAGCCGGATGACCTTACAAAACATATTTTGAATGAAAGCTGTCTGTTTGAAAATTTTACACTGCCATTTTCTCGGAGTCTACAAAAATCAGAGGCTTTAAACTTTGCATGATGATAGATATTGATAGGAACTTTACAAATATACACATATTCATTGGCATTGTGTCAAGGTCAAGGCCATACAAGCTATTTTTATGAAACCATAACATTGGCATTTCCTCAGCAACATCAACAACAGCAACAACAACACGCAGAGGCGCCAAACCTGGCGTTCTGATACACAGTGATAATTTTAAGACCTATGCAAACGTACCATTTTAAATTACGTTCAGTCAAGGTCATTAAAGCAGTCTGCCTGGAAATGTTACATTTGCATTTTCTCAGAATCTAGAACAATGAGAAGCATCTAACTTTGCACGATGATAGACGTTGGCAACACCTTTGCTGACATACCTGTATTCACTTAGTTTCAGTCAAGGTCAAGGCCATGCGGGCTGTTTGTGGGAAACTTTAACGGTGGCCATTTCTCCGAAACAACAAACAGTAGAGGCACCAAACGAGGCATGATGATAGAAAGCAATGAGACCTGTGCAGACATGCCTTTTTTGAATTACATTAACTCAAGAATAAGGTCATTAAAGCTGTCTGTTGTGAATTTTATCATTACCGTTTTCGGGGGAACTACAAATACTAGAGGCGTCAAAACTTGGCATATTGATATACATCGGTGGGATCTCATTAAAATGACCTTGACCCAAGGTCAAAGCCATACAAACTGTTTTCAGGAAAATTTTGTCACAAGGGAGCCATGAAGGCTTCTGCTTCTCTAGGTTTTTTTTTTTTTGTTAATATCTAATTAGCGAAGAAACTATGGTCTATTATGTCCCATTTAGAGTGAAGCTGAATGAAGTGACAAACATCAGCCTGACTCCCTCTGACAAAGATGGCGACCTGGTCCGATGTCGTAAAGCTGAGAATGTAGAAAGAGGCAGACTGGATTTCGTCCCGAACGTCCAGGTGTTACCGGTAAGTAATCTTTTATACTATAGACTTTTCATACCAGCAAACGTCAAAATAATAGAACGTGGTTTTGTCGGTAGTCTTCGTCACAAACTAAAGTGTTTGCACAAGGCTGTGTTTTGTTGTTGTTGTTTTTTTTACTCCGCGTGTAACCGATTCGCTCTGTACCAACGATTTCAGGTTTTTATTTTCCCGGTTTCAACAGTAACTTTTATGAAGTTCACTACAATGATGCGAAAATGCGATTGATCTTTGTCACATAGGAATCATTGAAGTTTTATCTTGTTTCTGTTGTTGATTTTCATCAGTAGAATGCCTGCTGATTACATGTACAGGAAATTTCATGTGCAGAACTGCATCGTTGTTATCTCAGCGTACGAGCAAGATGGTTTCAACGACAGCACTTGGGGCGCAGTGCTTGTTAAACTTGAGGATTACACCCGGCGGGATATTGAACTGGAAGGGAGATCAGTCTCGGCTTTCGCTCCTACTCCACTCAGTGCAGTTGTTGTGGGTGTAAGTATCATAGTCACATGATTGTAATTAAACTGTTACTGCCAAGTGCAACCTGAATTACATGTATATGTTTTCGTCTTTCCGACAGCATGTGACCTGTACCAACCTGTAACTTCTTCCTTTAATTCAAACAGCGTTTTCGCTGCGTTAGATGCAACAGAAACCCTTATGAAAACTCGTTTCTGCCACATTCAGTTCAGCTGCTGAACAAGTCCAAATTGTGAAATAACTGAACTCCGCAGGGTTGCACTCGCCTGACCGCTGTGCGAGCATGCACGTGCGCATGCACGTGCGCATGTGTGTGTGTGTGTGTGTGTGTGTGTGTGTGTGTGTGTGTGTGTGTGTGTGTGTGTGTGTGTGATTCGCGCAGGAGCTACTGTCTACCTGGCCTATGATGGGTATCTGCACTATTGTTTTTAGTACCTTCTTTTATTATTCTAGTAGTCTTCATAATATATTTCCCGAACATTTTAGTTTTATACCTATCCCAGTATGTACATAGATCAGCAGGCTGAAAGGCGTATTTCCATATATGGACAATTAATATCTCGGATCTAATATATTCATCTTTCAGTTCATGGTGGAAGTACTGGCAAACATAACTGTACCCGAGTTTGTGGACCCCACACCGGCCAGTCAGCACGTGTACACGGTCTACGCCGGCTCCCAGCTCTTTATTCCTCTCTATGCCAAGCCCAGCCCGGACAGTTCACCCGGCACGTAAGTACAGACTACCAGCTGAAGTTTTACAAACTTAGGTATATTTGTACGGCAATACCTCAATAGGACTTCACCACTTCTCCGCCACTCTCTGGTGACCCAAAAGCGATTACCTTGGAACTTGTACAAAAAACAAGGACTGGCATGATTCAATCACTACGCAAAGGCCAATCCAAAATCGTGTTTCAGCTTATTGTACTGACAAGTGTGACGAAATGCTCGGGTCCTTTAAAAACTTCAGAGTTCAAGAGTTCAAATAAAGTGTTAGTAGCAAATGTGGACATCTGCATAATCCTTCTGTGTGTGTGTTTTAGGGAGGTTGGTTTGTTTGTTAAACTGAAACATCTGCGTAATCTCGAATTTTCATCTTGCAGTGTGGTGACTGAGTTCCAGCTTTTGTCTCTTCCGGATCACCAGATGTCAGCACAGCCACCGGTGTCCGATACATCACGTGCACAGGACCGTGTGGTAAAGTCGGCCCTAGAGTGGCGTACAAAAGATTGGGACGTCGGGGATTATTTGATACAGGCAGTTGCCATCGACAGTGACGAGTAAGACACGCTAAATGTCGTCTGTCTTCTGTGTTCTCAAACTTCAACACTGAGTTATTTTCTGTAATTACATTTAGTGGTTAACATCAACCCTGATAAAGTACTGACGAATACATTCATCCTTGACGCAAATAGCCTGAGGAGCATACATTTGGGTGGGTATGTATAACACACATCGGGATGGGCTTAAAGGCTTTATATCTTATTTTGTCAGTTTATGGTACATGTGAACAGTTATTCTTAATGAAGACGGCGTTGCGACTTGACGCGATCAGTAATATCAAGGCAATGCGGTAGGTCTCTGACTGTGAAAATTATCACTGGAAAGAATCGACTTCATGAAGTCTGCGTGGTTTCTTTGTGGGAAGTGAAACTTTGTAAGTGTTTATTTACGGTCACAATGTCTGATGAAGTTCAGAAAGTTCTGATGTTTTTTTATCATACACCTTTTCTAGCAACTACAAACTTACAAAAAAGTCGGGGGACAGGTGGTGTGAAAGTCTGTTTTTACGACATGTTTGAAATGCCCTTGCCCAAAGGTGACACATTTGTTTATTGTCAGACGGGCGTTTGGGTTGGATATTGTTGTATTACCACAGTCGCATACCCAGCTAGATCAAACTGAACACTGAGATGTGAAAATCTGATGACTTTGTATGGAGGTCAGGGTTTTTGACTGTCAAGGTTTGGTTAAGTGTATTATCATTATCACAGTTATTGCTCACATAAACAAGATTCTCCACAAATACCGGACTAAGCACAGAGATGGGTGGTAATAATGTCTCAAGGTTTGGTGTTACGTAAAGTAATGCCTTTTTCGTGATCGTGGATTGTTTCTGTTTCAGATTCGAGAGCCAAGACAGGAACTTCAAGATACACGTCAACCGTAATCTCTCTCTCTCTCTCTCTCTCTTTGTCACACGTCCGCGTCTAGACTCGTTCAAGTCTAGTCTCTCCTATTCTGGTGCATTCATATGGAACATGCTACTACCTGAGGTCCGACTAATTAACAATTTCTCAAGATTCAAAGTTCACGTGCGTCAGAATTTTCTGACTAATAAATAATTTCTCAGGGTTCTCACTAATCATTGAAAAAAAATGTCTTCTCCTTAATGAGGTTTTAGTTCTTAGAATTTTTATGTGTTTTCGTGTATTTGAATTGATAAGTTCTTATTATTTGCATAAGCATTTACGCTGTAATGTTCGTGAAATTTGCTGTAAATCGTTCAAGCGCTGGTCAGTCCGCTCGCGAACGAGTGTGTGTGTGTGTGTGTGTGTGTGTGTGTGTGTGTGTGTGTACTGATAATAGTGATGATGATGCATTTTGTATGTTTTATTAGTGTAGCAAGGACAGATAGTAAGAGAGACCTGTGCGTCTATTATCTCATACTTGAAAAAATTAGTTTCAGTCAGTCAGTCAGTCAGTCTCTCTCTCTCTCTCTCTCTCTCTCTCTCTCTCTCTCTCTCTCTCTCTCTGAATTAGTGAATCACGCCGTCATTCTCAAAACTCTTCAAGATCTAAGCTCCCAACGAAAAGCTTTCCGAAGTGTGAAAAGAATTTACAGAACCGACCGTGCAAGCACAGTCAACTCTGTCACAGATGAAGAGTTCAAACTGCGACGAAACCGTGCCGAAAAACTGCCCCCACTTCCTGTCGGACTCCGTCCACGCAACTGTGCATATCTCCGTGCAGTGGTTATCCGTCCGTGCAGTGGTCACCACAGCAGCCGTGGCCGAGTCAGTACTGTCCACAATGACCCCCATACAAGTCGTTTCACTTCTGAATTTGGTCAGTGCCGCTCGTGTGCCGTGCTGTCGTCTTTAGAATGGCGCAACAAATGTTGACGGTAAGGTTGTTTTTTTTTTTTTTTTCAAATCTGCCGAGATGTGTGAGAAATGGAGCACGCGGGTACTCAGATTTGCCAAGCGCGTTTTATCGGCAACAACATCTCTGAATTGCGGTTTTACTTTTCGTTCTGCAAGCTCAAGCTGAAATGTTTACGCAACTAACAAAATTGCTTTCCAATACATATACCTACCGGTAGTAGCATACCTCGTGCCATGTCAACAGTCAACATCGCTCAGTCCCCTAAACAGACGTATCCGCGGCGTGGTCACACAATGAGCCGGGTTGCACGGGGATCTGCACAGTAGCGTGGACGGAGCCCGACAGGAAGTGGGGGCAGTTTTCCGGCACGGTTTTGTCGCTGTTTCTGGACACTGTGTAACTCTGTAACTGTGACAGAGTTGACTGTGCTTGCACGGTCGAATCCGTAAAATTTTATCGCACTTTCGAAAGCTTTTTGTTGGGAGCTTAGATCTTTAAACCCTGTCTGTGTAATTCAGACGCTGTTCTTTTAATCGTGCATAAATGGTAGAAGGAAAAAGTGCTTCTTAATCGATTACATTCCTCCCAAGGTTTAGTAAGACGTGGTGGGCGTCATCGTTCAGCCCCTTCGCCACTGCTATTCTATATAATTATTTATTAATGATTTACATCTTTACTTGAGGACAGATGCCACACGGGCGTTACATTTGTATAGTTAAAGTTACTCTCTTGCCTCCGATTCCTACCCACTGAGTTTAACCTGTTTGTTTCTATCGTTCTCTGTATTGTTCGAATTGCTCTTGGTGATTCATTAGAATTAATTTTGTGCTCCGATCATTTTTGTTGCAGCGCTCAGACTGAGGGTGGCGGAACATCATGGTGTGAGTTTCCAGAAGTTGCTTTTGTGGTTTCTCAGCACACGTTTGAAAAATGCTAGTGAAAAAATCTGTTGTTTTGACTTGAGTTTTTGACTCACTTCACAAAGTTAGTCTGTGTTAAAGCCTTCCGTCGTCTGTCTGTCGTTTGTCTGTCTGATTGTCTGTCGGTAACAAACTTTAACATTTGCCTTCGGTGTGACATGACTTCAGAAGTCAAGGCAAGAGGGATTTGGTAAAGTCTACTGAAAGTCAAGTTCACATGTGAGTTAAGGCTTTGTTGTTTTACGTACTGTATGTCAACTACTGGATGATTTTCATATCTTGTTTGTGACTCATATCTGTAACAACGTGAGTATTTTTTATAACCCTCCGTCGTTTGTCTGTTTGCCTGCCTGTCTGCCGCTCTGCCTGTCTGTCGTCTGTGATAAACTTTAACATTGGATGTTTTCAGGAACTATACGTAGTAGAAACAGCAAAACTGGTACAGGAGTCCTTAGTCTTTGCAAGCATATCATATTGATTGATTTCTCCGAAGGCTCAAGGTCACAGGGTCATGATGAAAAATCTAAAAATTCGTGTTTTCTCATTTTCAGCTACGTTAAACATCGGTCAACCAAAATTTGACCGATTTACCAACCCCCGCTGTGTAGTGGATAGCAATTACGACCCTTGGCCGAAAGACCCGGGATGCGAATCCCAACTGAGCCAGCGGAATTATTCGTATCTAGGTCGGCTCCTCCATGGGGAGGTTGTTGCCACACAGCCGAGACTTACCCACTTCACGGGCGCAAGTTTGGGATGCTTCCATTCTTATGCCACATCTGTATTGTTATGACATATGATATGGATGATTACACAGCCGGCATCACAGGTGCCGTAGTTCCCGGACCTGGTTAACGCCGGGATATTTATAGATAGGAAGCGTGGAATGCGGCCCTGCCACGCAGTCTCAAACCACATGGACCCCCACAGCGTCATCATACAATCATCCTCATCATTATCATTACGCATAATAAAAATTCCCCCAGCTACCGACCCCTCCGTGGATTCCACTCATGCACCCTCCACCCCCCCCCCCCCCCGCAAAAAAAAGGAAGGAAGGAAGAAAAAGACTGACTTGACTGATACAGGGCTTCTGTGTATACAGGGAGTGGCGAATGTTTCAAAATCATTGTTTCGGCAGAAACTTTGCCTTTTTCGACATTGGTGGTTGGTAAGTCTGTTTGAATGACGTCTAGTCGCTCTAGTTTTATACTAAAGAAATGCGCCATACAAATACATTGATTATTATTATTATTAGTTTTCCATCGCTTCATCTTTCAAGATGTCATGTTTGTTTTTGTTAGCGTCACCATCACATTTATTTCAAAAGTTCACGCGAGTCTTTTTGATACAGGCGGAACCTTATTTTCCTTTCTTCCCTGAGCCTGGTTCTGTTAGCTGCCCTCAGAGTTCCACGTGCTCCGTACCCATCTTTGCCGCACCAGGAATGAGGCAGTAAGATGTTGATGTTTTTGTCATCAACATTTCTATGTAGGATTGATTTTAAAAGCCAAGTATACAGTCTGCAGTAGAGTTACTAGAATAGAGTTATTGCAATAGAGCATGTGCATCTTCTTGAACACGAAATTAAAAAAAATATATCTATTGTTGTTTAGCTTCAGGACGTGTGCACTAATGTTTCTTTCTGTCATTTGACCCAGTATATTATGGCATGTTTTAAAAATGCTGTTGAAATATTTCAAATACATGTGTTCACTTCCGATTACAGTCATGTTCCTTATAATTATGAGTGGTACATATTGATGCTAGAAAACACCCGTAACCCGTTCTTGTCTCTCTACCCTCTCAGGAACAAAATTGTGTCCATTGAAGTGGTGAACCAGTACACGAATATCACTGGGATGGAGAGTACCAGTATAGAAAAAGTAACCTACAGAGGACACGACGTGTATCGGACAGACATCCGCTTTACTTCGGATATGATTGGTGATTTCTCCCTTTGTCTGAAGGCAACAGATGACCACAAGTATGTTCGTTTGTTGTGTAGGTTTGTTTTGATGTAGCTTAGTGTCCTAACCCAATTGATGACATTCACTGATCGTATAACAGCTCTGTCGGCGAAAAGAATCAGTAGGTTCTCCAGTGCTTTGTATTCATCTCTCATGTAAATTTAATTGTCTGTCATGTAAACATTCTAGGATATGATCAAGATAATAAGGATACGTTCGTTTTTGGCCTTCATTTGTTTTACGCTTCACAATTTTTTCAGTTTTGTGGGAGAGGAGTGCACTGTCGTTCAGCTGACTCCACCAAGTGAGTATATTATTTTAACTGGTTGAGCATTGATTTTCCACCGTATTATCTCGTTGGCTGGTATTTATTTGGAAAGCACACATCTTTCAATATTTGGGAATAAAATGAACCCTTCGTTTGCTATGCTTTCTGTTTCAATGATGTCTATTCAAAGGATAATTGTATTCTAACCTTGCTATTACAGCAGTCAGCGCATATTGAACACATATTACCCAGGGTATTGCCTTATTATCAGATGCAGTACCTGATATTAACAGAACACTATTCTGTAATTCTTAGATCCTTGTGACGACATGCCGTGTCAGAACTATGGAACGTGCGTCAGGAATGGTCTCAGCGACTACGTCTGTCACTGTAAACCCCAGTACACAGGCCAACACTGTGAAACACGTGAGTCACGAACATCTCATGACAAGACATCTCAGTTTTGACAACCGCCACCAGTTTTGCACTCCTCCATCCCCCCCCCCCCCCAAAAAAAAAAAGAAGAAAGAAAACAAAGCAAACAAAAAACAAACACTCCCAAAAACGAAAGACATAAAACCCAAAACAACAAACAGCAGCAAGAAGAACAATTACAACAACAAACAAACAAACCAAACCAAACCAGAATCAGAATGTCACTCCGTCCCCTACTGACCCTTTCTCTCTAAAACCTTGCCACTTAGTGAGTGACACACGTCATATTAATTTGAACTGAATCGAAGTTCCCGCTACTGAAAGGGGCTTTGGGTGAACAGTGACTAATTCAGGTAACGCGTCCAATCTTAGCAGGTGCATGACTGAACAGCTGCCATCGCAGTCACAGTGAAGTATGGGCTCCTAGGTTGTGCAGCAGTATGTGAAACCTGGATTCCGGGCTGCCTGTCAGGGGGTTCTTCATACGGCGGGTGGGGGTGGGGGTGGGGTGGGTGTTAGGGGGTAGGGATTGGGTGGCGAGGGGGGTAGAGGTGCGGAATAGTGTGGCTGCATCGCGGCAGCATGTCTAGCTTAGGGAAAGCAAACGAAAAAAGAAAGCTGAGTTACATCCGTCGCGTAAAAGAGGCGTAACATTACTATTTCAGCGTACGACCAGTGCTCATCACATCCTTGCAAGAATAACCCAACGGCCTGTACTGACCTTGGCGTAATGGGCGTGGCTTGTAGATGCTCTGATGGCTGGACGGGTGACTTATGTGAAATCGGTAAGTTCACTCCTTTCATGACATGAGACTCCATATCCTACCTACCAACTAGACCACATCGAAATCAGAATCAACAAACACAGCAGACATGTTTCATATAGAATAAGAATATATTCAAACAGTGAACTTCCATATTCAAGTTCGTTCAAGTTCAAATTACTTTATTCATCCCTCATGGGGCAATTAAATGTTCGGACGCGCTCTAAAATAATAACAAGCGTTATTAAGAAGAAAGGAAGAAACTCTATATACAGCCTTAAATGACAAATAACTGAGAAATAAAACAATTCACCACTCTAAGAATTAAAAAACATGCATAAGAACATCCATACCGAATACTTTATTGCAATTATCACACTTATTCAGTATCTACACAGCTGTACAATGCACTGTTCATGCCCCCTCCCCCCACCCCTTTTCTGTGTGTGTGTGTGTGTGTGTGTGTGTGTGTGTGTGTGTGTGTGTGTGTGTGTGTGTGTGTGTTTTCTGGTCCTTACTTTCCCGACACCAGCGTGGCTTTCTCAGTCTTTGTTATTTTCCTACAGACGTAGTCGACTGTCAACCAGACAGTTGTAAGAATGGCGGCGCCTGCGTGGACGAACACAGGGGATTTCACTGTGAATGTCCAACGGGATATGGTGGAGTTGACTGCAGCCAAGGTAAACTAGAGTAAAAAGACATTAGATATGTATCTAAATGTATGACTCACATCAAATATATTTTGGTTCGGGTGCCGTCGAGTGTTTATTTGTTTAATTCTTCTGTAAAACATACAGCGAGTTTCATCAGCTCTCAAAAGTTCATTCTCGGTGCTGTGCATTCTCTGCCCTGCTTTAGCCTGGCTTCTGCGGATTTATGATTGTCATTGTCGTTGTTACAATTTTACTTTTAGTGCCGACTGGATGTACTACCCACAGTTGTGAGAATTCAGGGATCTGCGTAGAGGAAAATGGACAACCTGTCTGCAGATGTCCTCTCGGATATGTGGACGCTCACTGCCACACACGTGAGTGGATTTCATTTTTTTTTTCATGAGAATTACAGGTTTCACCACGTGAAAGAATAAACAAGGAGGAACGGCCCCGTCCTACAAAGTTGTTTCTCCAAACTTCATCAGTTTTATTTTGTCTTTGTAGTTATTGTTGCCGGTTCTCCCCTCTCCAAGTTCTACCAATGACACTAGATCCTCTACGACCTCGACCGATTAGCCACGTGACTGGGGGTGGGGCCGGGTGGGGGAAGAAGGGAGGGAGAGAGAGAGAGAGGCAGAGAGAGAGGGTGGGTGGGTGTTTAGGAGATTAACGTCCTTTTCCCCCACATAAGGGTGATATCAAAGACGGGGCAACGAGACAAAGGCCAGCACAAATATTTGGCCCCAGCGGCCAGGATTCGAACTCTCGGCCCAAGCATTGAAAGTCCAACGCTCTACCATTCGGCCACCCTGGCTCCCCAGAGAGAGAGAGAGAGAGAGAGAGGTCAGTTCCGTGATCTAAACATTTGACGTCAGCCTCAGGCAGGTCGTCGTACAGAGAGAGAGAGATGACGTCAATTCCGTAAAGTAAACTTTCGACGTCAGCCTCTAGCACTGAGATCGTCTGAGGATGCTTGTTCATGTCTTGTGATTTCCCTGTTGGCTTTGTGACTTCTCCGACTGAATTATTTTTCACATGAAATCTGGAAGATCTAGAGGGCTGATGAAATGTCGGAAGCAGTGACAATACTTGCAGATTTTGTCTGTGAACCAAACATTTGACGTCAGCCTCACGCTGCTCGTCTGACAGATGATATTTCTACATATCTTGTGATTTCCTTGTTGCTTTTGTGACTTCCGTGACTGAATTAATTTTGACATAAAATCTGGAAGATCTAGAGAGCTGATGAAACGTGGACTTAAGTGCCTTGGTTTGTACTTACGACTTGAAATTGCAAAATTGGAACTTTTTTGACCGGCGCTTCTCGCAGAAACGTGAAAAATGTGTTTATCTAAAAGCTCTGCTATTCTTAATACTAAAGCTATAATAGTGCAGCAGTTCATGTCATATGTGCAGTTGGCACAAGTGACAAAAATACCGGAATGATGAGTAATTTGAAGGAGTCTTTTCATAGATATTTGGCCTTATATGCAAACCACCCCTACCTCGGAAATATTTTTCTTACACAAAACCTGTCAGAGCTACATAGCTGTGCTACGAAAACAGGCAGTATAATTGGATGATCTTCCCAATTTCAGAAAATGAAGCCATTTGAACATTTTTTTCGAAAAAATTCGTAACATGACCGATTTTAAAAAATCGGCGATAACTCTTTTGAAAATGCAGTAGGCTAAAAATCGTGAAAGGTAGGTCTGGAGAAGGTGAATTCCCATTTTATCTCAAAGTAAAAAGGCCTCCAACGAGGTGGTTTAGGAGATAGCCATCATTACATCCGTCCACACACACACACACACACACAGACACACGTCATTCCCGCCAAAAAGAACGCAGCAGCAAAGTGTGCACGTAAGGTGTCTATGACGCAGATTTCGTTACGTCACTGTGTGCGTGAAAGTAAGTATTGTGTGGAGAAACGTCACAGTCTTGTTTTGTATCACTGAAACTTGCTGCTGCGCGTAGCAAAATCTGCCCCGTCTCATAAAGTTGTTTCTCTATAGAGAAACAACTTAAATACAGGAACGTCGTCTGGTAGTCTATAGAGAAGCAAAAGAATGTATCCATTCCGCGCACGCGAGTTGATCAGTAATTCTACCTGGAGGGCACCACGACCAGAACCGCTTCGTTATAGGAATAGATTATAGAGTGGCGTTGTAGCTCTGCCAGGAATTTTTTAATGCTGCCACGGTAATTACAAACACGCGTGACCTTAAGGTTTGTGTGTGTGTGTGTGTGTGTGTGTGTGTGTGTGTGTGTGTGTGTGTGTGTGTGTGTGTGTGTTACGATTTCAAAGACTTTTATCACTGTTACAGGCAATGAGGACACTCCCATCACGACACCACACAACACACTTACGGTAAGACTATGGCGTAGAAAGTACAAAGTATACTGCTGAAATATCTTTGTGATGTACTGGGGCACTCGTCAGTAAACAAAAGATTAGTTCTTTTTTCTGGTAAACATTCATTGGCCCCTTTTCGTTTCCAGTTAACTCGAAGATCCATAACCTGCTGTACCGAAACTTTTAGCATCTGGCATTCTGTCGTTTTGTTTCGATCCTAGCTGCTCTTACACTCACTTAAAATGTTACAAACATTGACGACGGTGTCGGTCAATAGTAATGTATTTCTGGGTTGTCTGGGTGGTTCAGCCACACGCCATCGTCCCTTCAGCGAGACCAGGCATGAAGATATCGTGTGAAGTGGGAGCATCGTGTCAAATTCCTATATACCTCACAGGATCTCCAGGGTGAGGAACAAACTTATAATTTGATGAAGACGTTGCGGGTGAAACTGATGATTATGGTACACGTAGCAGTAGGCAGGGAAGTAGTTTGAAGCGTGAAATTGGGTCAAGGCACGCGCTAGTGCCGGACGGGACGGGTGAGTTATGGGGGCGGTGGTGGGGTTGGGGTGGGCGGAGTTCGAGGCTGGCTAGGAAGCGAAAGCGCCAGCACCTTGGCATATCTGGTAAAATTCATTGGCTATGTGTGAAACATAATAGGATGTTTTTTACGTTGTAGTCGTTTCTGGTGGTTCATTGAAGCCGATCGACGTGCGCCGTTTAGCCAGAATTCCGATAAATGGGTTTCGTGCTTTTGTAGTGGATCGCCAGCGTACATTCCACCGAACTAAAGACCATGCAGGTGATATAACAGTGGTGGTATAAAAATACTACGATTGTATTTGTGTGTGTGTGTGTGTGTGTGTGTGTGTGTGTGTGTGTGTGTGTGTGTGTGTGTGTGTGTGTTTACACCCATCTGTACATTGTTTTGTGTTCTTGTTATTTGATGGTACACGATCGAGATGTAGTCAGCCTCGCAAAATTGTTCGCTGTGTATCGACAGATCCCCACCGACTTTAATCCCTGGAATAACCAGTCCAGGTGTAACGACCAGCCTCACGCCTCCACAGACTGATAAAGTTACAGGTTTCACGGACACAGTGAGTTCAAAACTGACCGTCACGCCACAGGAACCAGGAAATCACACCGTCTGCGTGGAGATTAAAGACAATGGAGGGTACATTTAAACTTTTTTTTGGACTAAGGTCTCTATTTTTCGTGTGACTATGGCCGATCAAATCAGTAATATTTTCGTTGCACGGCCTATAATTTGCATCAAAGTACTTAGAAATTGTACGAGATTGAGTATTTTTATTTACCTCAATGGCACTACTGAATAACAGTACCGCATCTATGATGATAGCAGTGAACTAATTGCATGTGTGTGTGTGTGTGTGTGTGTGTGTGTGTGTGTGTGTGTGTGTGTGTGTGTGTGTGTGAAATTACCGATATTTTCAGAAACCATGCGGATGACATTTGCTACACGGTTGTTAGTCAAGAACCCAAGGGTATGCTCTGCGGTTTAATTCTTTAAGCAGTAGCAAATATTTTTAGATTCAGTTGTAATAAATCCATCAATTCCGGAAGTTTTTGATAAGTGCTAAGACTGCGATACTTTATACATATCACAAGCTATTACCATCAGTTTTTTTTTCCAAAAACTTACGAGCAGAGAACCTTTGTTTTTTTAGCTTTCAAAAATAGCAGTGTACTGAATATGAGGATTGCACATAGAGCGGCGCGTAACAGCGACAAGTTTCATTCCAACGCCGCGTTACCAGTTGTTTGCATTTAACGAATGACAAACAACAGTTAAATACTTATGTTTTCTGCTTTCACACTAATGCATGCGACGCCTAAAACCAAGATTAAAGAACACTAGAATGCATTAATAGTGCTCTTTTCTTTCTTCTTTTTTTGTCGAAGGCGAATCCTCACCGCCTCCCCCAGGGGTACGTATCAGTTGATATGTTTATTTGACTTAAACCATTTGTTGAAGCATTCGCGCAGACCGGAGAACAGACCGCACCAACACGGAACCTCCCCTCCCCCCCCCCCCCCCCCCGTGAGGCGGTTTGGGAAAACAACGCACCAGAGAGGGGTGCGTTGTGAAGGTCTTCAACATGACAGGTGTTCAGCAGCACCAGCAGGGTGCTGCGAACAAAGCCCGCCAGGGTGAAGACCAAGTGGGGGAATCCAGTGAAGTCGGCCTTCAGAAACGACCCTCAGATGTCTCACTGGACCAAGGGTCAGCAGACACCCTCTTAGTGACCTCCCCTCTGAGTAGATTTTAAGAGAGCAAAAGACAGGTGAATGGACCGATGGAGGCAGAAATAAGAGTAAAGAAAGGGGTGGGCAAGCTCAACGAAATCAGCCCCGTGGCCCATGGGGCCGCCATACCGGGAAGCTGAGCGGTGTCAACGGTCGGATAAGTACCCGAAATTTTGGTCCAATTCCTTTGTTGTATAGCAGGTGTTTTGATAAAGGAAAAAGCTGCAGTTGGTTCAGCTTCTCATCAGCTGTAAGATGAGGGTTTGGCAAATTTAGCTTTGCTGCACGTCTATGAAGAAAATTAAGCCCCTTTAAGTGAATGTTACTGCAACCATCCCACACCGTTGACGCATAGTCCAAGTGAGACCGTATATGCGCAATGTAATACATTTTACGACTCTGCAAGTCAAGAAAATGCCGCAGTTTGGAGAGGGCGAATAGCTGTCTGGATAGCGTTTTGCCTAAGGTGTTAGTTTGAGCTTTCCAACTAAGCTGATTATCAATTGTGATGCCGAGAAGACGATGTTCGGACACCTGCTCCATAGGCGCGTTGTTAAGAACCAAAATGAGTGACAAAGGGCTGAGATGGTGCCTTTGACGGGTAGCTATTACCATGGACTTGGTTTTTACGGGGTGTATGGACAATGAATTAATACAGCACCAGTCCGACAAGCCGTTTAGGCCTTCCTGAAGTCGACTACGAACAGTGATATCTTTGTCAGCGGAGTGGAGCGATGTATCGTCCGCAAATGTGTCACACTCAGTAATTATACTTACTAGTCAGATGCAGAGGTAAATCATTAATAAAAAAAATATTAAATAGTTGAGGGCCAAGAATGGATCCCTCGGGAACGCCAAGAGATATGTTTCTGACATGAGAGAATGACCCATTTACAACTACTTTCTGCTGCCTGGTTCAAGATATGACTGGAAAAGACAACGGGTTCATAAATAACTTTGAAGAGAGAGAGAGAACGATAACGATCCTTTATTTTACAAAGGAAGAAGTTATAGGCATACAAAGAGCATTTTCAAACCTGTGTAAGGAGTTTAGTCTCTTCCAATGGACAAAACTGCATCCGTCCCAGATTGTGGACGAAAAGTCAATGTGGGGTTTAATATTGGCGGTATAAGACAATTTTCGAGAATCGCTGTCAATAAAGTATTTCAATTTTGACAACATTAATAAATTTCTTGACACAAGTTTACAGACTTTATCTATATGTGCTTTCCATTTCATTTGACTGTCGATGATATAACACCCAGTAATCGATGTTCTGTGACTTGTTTCTTCGTCTGGTTTTGGACAGACAGGCTGAGCGTAAGTGGCTTGAGCTGATGTTTCTGACGCGTGGCAATGACCATACACTCCGTCTAAGCTGGATTTAGTACCATAGAATTTCGGTGACACCTATCAGACACATCGTTTAAAGATCTAAGCTCCCAACAAAAAGCTTTCCTAAGTGCGAAAAAAAAAATACAGAGTCGACCGTGCAAGCACAGTCAACTCTGTCACAGTTGCAGAGTTCACACAGTGTCCAGGGCCGCGTTTCTCTCGCGGGTGCGTTCGCATGCGTACGCCGAAGTCGCTCTGCCTCGTTCGGAAACGGCCAATTAGAACAAGGCGCTTTCAAAATGGCGGCGGAATGACGAACACGGTTGTTGGCAAGGTTGAAAAGGAAGAGTGGGTGGGTGGGTGTTTGGGGGTTTAACGTCCTTTTCCACCACATACGGGTGATATCAAAGACGGGGCAACGATGTAAAATCAAGCACAAATATTTGGCCCCAGCCGGGATCAAACTCACGACCCGAGCATTAGAAGTCCAACGCTCTACCATTCGACCACCCCGGCTCCCCCAGTGTGGCAGGGAAGTGCGTTCCGGGGCGCAATGCCCGCCAGTAACAATGTTGTTATTGTCAGAGTTACACTTGCATCATGTTTGTGCGGAGAATGCGAGCGACGTGCGTTTAAACATGCCTTTGAACGTGGAATATTTAACCCGAACTATGATGTTGTTTTCATTACTATGGAAACAACATAACTAGAGGAGCAAAGCCTCCTTGGCTCACTTGTGAGATGGGTCAAGGTCATTTCAAAAGAGTATGTTTGTAAAGCTCTTATCACTAGCTATCCTGAAGTAAGGTGTCGCTTGTATTCATGTTCCTGAGAAAATGGCAAATTGCAATATAACAGTTTTTCCAGGACAGCTTCTATGACCTTGACCTTGGGTCAAGGTCATTCAAATGACATCTGTAAGTGAAGAGCTTATCAGTGACTATCATTATGCCAAGTTTGATAGCTCTAGTTTTTGTAGCTTCTGTACAAATGGTAATGTAAAATTTCACAACAGACAGTATTAATGACCTTGACTCAAGGTCAAGGTCATTCAAATGGGCATGTCTGCATAGGTCTCGTTGCTGTCTATCATTGTGCCTTGTTTGGTGCCTTTGCAATTTGTTGTTTCCAAGAAAATGCTAACATAAAGTCTCCGCAAAACATGTTGAATGGCCTTGACCTTGACTCAAGGAAATTGAATACAAGTATACCGGTACAGGTTTTGTCAATGTCTATCATCATGCAAACTTTGATGCCTCTGGTACCCCTACATTCTGAGAAAATGGCAATTTTAGATTTCCAATGAGACAGCTTTGATGACCTTGACCTTCAGTCAAGGTCTTTCAAAAGGATATTTCTTGAAAGTTCTTACTGCTGTTTATCAGCAAGCCAGGTTTGGAAGGTTTTCCGCAAAACTACTTGTATGGCCTTGACCTTGAATCAAATTCACTGAATACAGGTATGTCAGTGAATGTGTTGTCAATGTTTATCACCATGCAAAAATTGATGTCTCTGGCTTTTCTAGATTCTGAGAAAATGCCAATGTAAAATTTCCAAACAGACAGCTTTAGTGACCTTGACCTTGGGTCAAGGTCAACTATTATGGTATGTTTTGAAAGGTCTTACCTCTGTCTATCAGCTTGCCAAGTTTGCTGCCTCTGCTGTTCATTGTTTCTGAGAATAGGCCAATGTTAAGGTTTTGGAAGGTTTTCCGCAGAACTGCTTGCGTGGCCTTGACCTTGACTCAAAGTCATTGAATACAGGTATGTCAGTTAAGGTGTTATCAATGTCCATCATCATGCAAAGTTTGATGTCTCTGGCTTTTCTAGACTCTGAGTAAATGCCAGTGTAAAATTACCAAACAGACAGCTTTAATGACCTTGACCTTGAGTCAAGGTCAATCACTATGGTATGTTTTGGAAGGTCTTACGGCTGTCTATCAGCATGCCAAGTTTGGTGCCTCTGCTGTTCATTGTTTCTGAGAAAAGGCCAATGTTAAGGTTTTGGGAGGTTTTCCACAAAACAGCTTCCATGGCCTTGACCTTGACTCAAAGTCACTGAATACAGGTATGTCAGTTAAGATGTTAACAATGTCCATCATCATGCAAAGTTTGATGTCTCTGGCTTTTCTAGATTCTGAGAAAATGCCAATGTAAAATTTCCAAACAGACAGCTTTAGTGACCTTGACCTTGAGTCAAGGTCAATCACTATGGTATGTTTTGGAAAGTCTTATGGCTGTCTATCAGCAGGCCAATTTTGGTATCTCTACTGTTTGTAGATTCTGAGAAAAGGCCAATGTTAAGGTTTACTGCGGACACACACACACACACACACACACACACACACACACACACACACACACACACACACACACACACATACACACACACACAGACGACGGAGGGTTATAACATAGACTCACTTTGTTACACAAGTGAGCCAAAAAGGAGAGGCCCAAGGATTGAGCCCTGGGGTACGCCTCGAGCAGTCAAGCTTTTTGACGAGTATGAGCCGTTCAACAAGACACTTTGGTTTCTACTACAGAGGTAGGAACTCAAAAATAAAGACACACCATGACTCGACTGAGACATAACTGAATGTGTGCTTCCTGTGTGTGCGCTGTCGGTGTGAGTGGTTGTTGTGTTGGTACTTGGCGTGACGTCGTCAAGATAGAGTTTAAGTTTTGTCAAAGGATGTCATGGTTGACAAGGTCGAACGCTTTTTTCAAGTCAATGAAAACAGCACCAATTACTTGTGTATTGTTCCTCGCAGAAAGCCAAACATTCGTCAGACGTGCTAGAGCCGTGTGACATGAGTGTTTCGGGCGAAAGCCCGACTGAAGTGAATGAAAAAGATTCAATAAATTCCATTGTGTTTGTGAACATGCTGCTCTAAAGGTTTGGATAAGACAGAAAGCAAGGATATGGGACAGTAGTTATTTATGTCGGAAAGATCCTTGGATCAGAGAGAGAGAGGGAGGGAATTTTCCAGTGACAGTTTTAGCACTTGCCGTTGCTACTATTAAATAAGGCTAAAGCAAAGACAATACAAACGCGAATCACACACACACACACACACACACACACACACACACACACACACACACACATGCACGCACGCACGCACGCACGCAGCCATTCATAGAACGTGTCATTAATTTCTGTCATTGTTTGAACTGCAAGTGGATTAATGTTAACAAAGTGGGCTGTAGATAATCAAACAACTTTCCCTGCGAAGAGGACAGAGTAGGTGCATTTTTACGGTATGTATCAAAAGAAAATTCATAGCAGTGAGAGACTCGAGCGTGTTGATGCGCCGCCTTGGGACACTGAACGCCATTCTTAAGTTTGTATATTAAGATATAGCTGGAGGATTTAAGATGCAGGTTCGACGTGGAGGCATGTTCTGTATTTTATATATAAGAACACCTCCGTTCGAGATGTGCCTCGGGAGGCAATGTCTCTAAAGCCAGTATTTTCCGATCAGTAGACAGGTTTGCCGCAGCTTTGTTGCCCTTCTGTGTGAAGAATTTAATTTTGCAATGCGTCACTTGCGGCGTCCCATAAAATTGCTTAATCGACGTGTGACTTAAAATAATTGTGAGCAGCGTATAAATTAGGAAGTGCTGATCATCTGTAGGGATTACTGTAATTATAACGGCAGATATAACCCTATATTTCGAGACGTGTTATTGATAAACAGTTAGAAAGGACCGGGCTGGTGCTTTTGAGAACAGTGTTGATTGTGTTGACATACGTTTGTTGTTTTGTTTGTGTTTTGTGCAGTTCAGAAAGTTTTCTTCTGGTACTCCTCCAGACGGATCAGAGATTACCTGCCTCAGGGGCCAGCCATGTCATATGATTGCTTTGGGTGGAAGCTCTCTTGTCTCACACAAATGGTGCGTCTCTCTCTCTCTCTCTCTCTCTCTCTCTCTCTCTCTCTCTTTCCCTTATGATTTTCTGTTGAAGTTTAGCAAGGACAGATTGTCAGACGCTGAGGTTCTCGCAAACCCCTATCGCAGTCCTGGCGTAAAAAACTTTCATCATCACCATCACCATCACCATCATCATCATCTCTCTCCTCTCACTCGCTCTTTCAAGTCATATTTCACCATCTCAGTTATGTACCACAACTTCTTGTTGCAGCTATCCAGTCCGCTCGTTAACGCCGAACGCCTATGTGTTTGAAGCGCGACCAGATGGCTCAAGAACGTGCGGTACGGACATTCTTTTAGCGCCGCAGAATTCAACAGAGAAAGTCTGCATCTCGGCCGGCACCACTGGGTGAGTGCTTTAATTTTTAGAAATGTATTTACCCGAACTGAAATGTACGCTGGCGGTTAAACTCCAGTGTTGTTCTGCGCTATGTTGAAATGATGAAATGGTACATAACGGGTATCAAATTGTTACAGGCATGTTGGTGAGGAGCGTTGCTACACAGTGCATACAATAGACAGTAAGTTGTTTTTAAAGTCGCCTCACTCAACTGGTCATACTGCTGCACTACTATGAGCTGATTCAACGGCACTGAAATTTTTTACACTGAAACACGGTCCCGCAGATTTTATTATTATTATTATTATTATTATTTAATCTATTGTGCTTAAGTTCGATTCATAACTTCAGAGCCATACTATGATATTAATTTGAGGATGATTGGAGTTCATCAGTGTCGATTTAATTTCACTATGAGATTACGTTTCTACTCTTCAAGTACGATGCATGAACGTTTAATACAAATGCAGAAGATGTCGGTAGGGAGATGCAACAGTCGACAGTAACGCTTGCTGCTAACTCAGTCGGATAATTATTGGATTCGCTCTGCCTTGAGTGGTTCCTCTTTCCGTCGTATGCTCAGCTTTCTGATTTCAGACTGATTGTTCTTCAGGTGACCCGTGCGACTCCAGTCCGTGTCACCATGGCGGTCACTGTATGCCCGATGGAGAGACTGACTACACCTGTGTCTGTCCGGTTCCCTACACTGGACAGCAGTGTGATGCACGTACGCGTTACTTACAGATTACAAACATAATAGTATCGCCATTGTCTGAGTGGCTTTTAGACAGTATCGTTTTCAATAAACATTTTTCCATTCCAAAAAAAGAGGGGAGAAAAAGGGGGAAAAGAAAAAAAGAACCTTTACTTTTTACTATAATTACACACAGTACTCGAATCTTTTGCTCAGTTGTGTGTGTGTGTGTGTGTGTGTGTGTGTGTGTGTGTGTGTGTGTGTGTGTGTGTGTGTGTGTGTGTGTTGTAGCTGACAACTGCCAATCCAAAAGATGTCGTTATCATGGCGTGTGCATTGACACTGGAGCGTCAGGGTTCGAATGTAAATGCCAGCCTGGCTTCTCGGAGGACGACTGTCGGACAGGTTGGTAAACTTGATTGCCGCAATATTTTATTACAGTTTATATAGTTTGATTCAGTTTCTTGATGAGAGGTCGTATCCGAGAGCTAAACACATAGAACGATGTGTTAGACTAAATGTACAATGTACATCATGCATACTGACGGAACAAATGATTACTTCATCAGCGCCAGCCGAGTGCATGACCAAGGATTGTCAGAATGGTGCGATCTGTGTGGAAGAGGATGGCCACGCAGTGTGTAAATGTCCGATGGGGAAAGAAGGGGATACCTGCATGGACAGTAAGTAGACATTTAATGTGTATTTCACTTTATTTTGTTTAGACTGCAGGTGAGGCGTATCCATCAGAACATTCTCATTTCATTTTTGTGGAAACTAAGCGATACGTTTTGATTGTTGGCGATGGTTTGCTAAAAGTATGTACTGAAGTTTGCTTCTTTACAAGTAAACCCTCCTTATTATGAGCAGATACATGACAATACTTACTGATGACTGAATTTCATTCGCCAGCGGACAAGGACGTCCCGTTGAGACCAAAACCAGACGACGAGCTAAACAAGGTGAGAAGAACGTAGAATTTCTTTGTTTAAATGGAAGAAAATTTATTTTTGCCTGCCACTATCGAAAGCGCTCCAACTTTATTAGTCATGACCTCGTTTAGCGTATCTCTACACACACACACACGCACGCACGCACGCGCGCACTGACATGAAACAAGAATAATAACAGATCTCAAAACAACAACAAATATACAATATAAGCGCAGATACATTAATACATGTACATTTATGTCTAAAAACGTCGCCCTGCAGGAAATATTGCTGGTGTTTACATAGACAGTGACAGCATGAACCAAACAAAACCACTTTTCCACTTCTTTTCCCAGCCTCATGCAGTTGTTCCGTCTCCTGGTAACGGCTTGGAAATTACCTGTGACGTTGGGAAAACATGCCAGATTCCTGTCTTTCTGAAAGGAGAAATAAGGTACGTGTGTGTGTGTCTGGGGGGTGGGGGGGATTCAAAGATTTGTAAACTGAACATATGTATTCAAGAGGTTCGGCAGAGACATCTACAACTAAGATACGTATTTCGTGCGTGTGAATGTATATGTGTGTGTGCGCGCGCGCGCGTGTTGTCAGTCTATAAACGATTGGATCAAATGTGCTAATTAAGTCATCCACGGCTGCTCATCTCAAAATTCACCACACTGCCGTTATCACGCAGCACCCCTCCCCGCCTTACCACCGGCCCCACGTCCCCTGAAGTGACCGCTCACGTTGCTCCTATCCCGAGAGAAGCCGCTACACCGCCGGACACTCTGACGTCACCTTTGCGAATGACACCAACAGAACCAGGCACTCACCACGTCTGTGTGGAGATCCATGACCCAGAACACCTGTATGCGTCTTTTATGTTTGTTGTTTGTTTGTTTTGTTTGTTTGTTTTTGTTTTTTGTTGGTTGTTTGGTTTTTTTGTTGGTTGTTTTTTGTTGGTTGTTGTTGTTGGGTTTGGGGTTTTTCCCGTTTTTTTGTTTGTTTGTTTGTTTGTTTGTTTGTTTGTTTGGGGTTTGTTTTTTTTTTGTTTTTTTTTTGGGGGGGGGGTTGTTGTTGTTTTTATTGTTGTTGTTTTGTTGTTCGTTTGTTTTATTTTTTGTCGGGGGGGGGGGGGATGAATAGTAGTGTATGGGACACTTTGAGCGGAGGTTCTCCCTATGGCCGTTGTTGTTGGCAAAGTTTTGGTGATAGATGTGTGTGTGTGTGTGTGCGTGCGTGCGTGCGTGCGTGCGTGCGTGCGTGCGTGCGTGCGTGCGTGCGTGCGTGCGTGCGTGCGTGCGTGCGTGCGTGCGTGCGTGCGTGCGTGCGTGCGTGTGTGTGTGTGTGTGTGTGACTCTGTGTGTGTGTTACAAACAGCAGTCAGTTATCTGCACTGCATTGAACTACATTCAATTGAAACAAAGCAACCAAACTATCGAACCAAAAATACTTTATTAATCTCCAAAAGGGATTCCAGTCAAGTCCCGCAACTTTCATTTGCAGCAATGACGTTGACGACAACATCTGCTACAGTATTGTTAGCACTGCAGGTACACACTTTTTTAAAAATCCCATTTCGCACTCCAAACTGAAAATCTAGACGGATAAGTATTACACCCAGACTGTCCTTTTCGGGATATTTCTTCCCACATGAAGTATGTGTTCACGAATCTTTACGATCATATATATGCATAAAGGAACAACTAGAGAAATTCAAAGTCGGTGTTGCTACGGGGTTACCATTTTATTTTCAGTTTAACGCGTAGGTGACTGGTGCTGTTTTAAGTCACAGAAGAGAGAAATGGGTTTGTGTTAAAGTTCATTCCTTCAAGGTTTGATTTGCTTGATTCTGTTTTCAGGAACAACTACCACTCCAGCACCTGGCGTAAGTGTTTTCACTTGATCATGTACATGTATACCCGTATACTGTTGTTACTTTGTAAAACAACTCTGACCAATGAGTTAACTATCAAGCCATGTTAAATCTCACATTCAGATGTTTTGTAAAGGTAGTAGGATGAATCTTATAAGTGTTTGTTATTGTACTTAATACACTTGTGAATGTCAGTATGAACTTTAGAAAAAAATGTTGTATTTGTTTTGTCAATCCCACAGATTGATAACGGCCAGTTCAAGAACACACCTGAGGCCGGTTCCAAGGTCCTTTGTCGTACGGACACTCCGTGTCACATCGTCGCACAGACAGAGAGACCGTCAAACGGTGAATGGTAAGTTTACGCGCGCGCGCGCGCGCGCGCACGCACGCACGCGCACACGCACACGCACACGCACACGCACACACACACACACACACACACACCACTGACCTGAAAAAAAAACATTCAACACAATTTCAAGTTCAGTTTCAGACAAAACATAAAAATATGTTCATGCCGAACGAAATGGAATCGGATCAGGGAATGTGTTTTTACTGATAGTAATTTGTCGTCTCCGGCGCCACGGACAAGAGGAGAAGTAAGTAGGCCTACATGTGTTTCAGCTGACAGCGGTAATACTGTATATATCATGCGTTTTATTCTCTTTCTTCCAACTTTTTCTTTAGCACACCCGTGAGATCCCAGTCAATTGGTGTGTACGCATTCGGAACAACAGAGGTCGATGCCACCACATGTAGCACGGACATCCTGCTCGATCCCAAGCAGATTATCAATGGCCAAGCTTGCATGAAGATTGGGTACAAGTGTTTTATTTTGCTTTTTTTCTCAACTGATAGTGGGGGCATGTAGTTCTTCGGTAGCAATAGAGTGTTGAAATGATCGCTGCCGATCGTATAGTTTTGGCAATACTGGGACAGTACACTTCGATTTCAAAATCTCCCGTGAGCCGAGACAATACTGACCATGTAAAATATGACGGAAGTTTCAGAACGAATCCTTACGGTGCTTTTGACAATGCAGCTCGCGAATATTAGAAAATTATGAATGAAGATGTCTTCTAATCCGATGTACCGACCGACAATGCTCATACACTGTACTATATTGTGTTCAATAGTGAAAGATTTAGTTTCTATAAGTCGTTCAAAACGACCCATTGTGTAGAACAGTTTGTAACACTAGACGTTAGTAACGCTGTAATAGCTCCGTTGCTCTGGATAAGATACGGAACTTCACCCATCGCTGTTCATAGATATAGATATTGTCAAACAGGAGCTGATGACTTGTCTTGCCCTCTCTGTCATGCTTATTTTGAGGATGAGATACATTTTCTACTGGTTTGTCCTTTTTATAATGAAATACGGTCACGTTACATCCCAAGTAAGTATTGGAACAACCCTACAGCATTTAAAGTAACACTATTAATGTCTAGCAGGAATTCTACGACGTTGAGAAATCTGGCTCTGTTTGTACTTCATGCCCTCCGTATGAGGGAAATTCCATTTAGTTAGTTAACCTTGCCAATGTACTTGTGATTAAGTCCGTATTATGTTATGATCATTTTGACACTTTATTTTGCAGGTAAAGCTCAGCCCATTGATGTAGGCCATTGGCCATTCAATAAACTTGACTTGACTTGACTTGACTATACTGTGTTCACGTGCTCCTGCAGACAGTTCTCTTCCTCCCCCCGCCAACCCCCCCCCCCCCCCCCCCCCCCCCCCGCTTTCCCCACCGGCCCCCTTCCCCCTCCCTTTGGTTTATTGTGTTCGGGGGCTGAAAGAAAAACAGCGTCTACATAAAGGTTCTGTTGTTTCAAATGCACAGGTTCCACGGTGAAAGGCGCTGCTATAGGGTGGATTCTATCGACGAGAATGGTGGGTACAAGGATTGGGACGGAGATTGATCTCCAAAACAGTGTTTTCAACTCTGAAAGAAGTCTTGAAAAGATTTTCCCGGCAGTATTCATAATACATCAAGGCTCGAAAATCCCTTCGAGAAAGGCCAACACTGCTGGCTAAAGACCCGTCACATTTACCGGACATTTTTTTTTTCGCATGAATTTAATTGGTTGTACGGAATCAAGTAATTTTTTTTTTTCATAAGTATTATGAAACTGGCCTACGATGTGATGTAAACAGAAGCGTTGTGGCGTCATTAGTTCGTCCAGGTTGCAAAACATGAATGGCCCTCGCATATACTGTAGCCACAGGCTTGGTCAGACCACACTTGTTTTTGTAATCTCATTTGGCAATGTGTGTGTGTGTGTGTGTGTGTGTGTGTGTGTGTGTGTGTGTGTGTGTGTGTGTGTGTGTGTGAACAGAATATTTTTGATTTTTGTGACGTATTAGTATTTCGTATTTTAATTTTTTTGTGTTTGTTTAAAGTTTGTGCCTCCCCCCCCCCCCCCCCCCCCCCGACCTCCTTTCTTCGTGTACTCAGGGTATACTGTGAGTCGTGGATGTAACAAACGGTTTCCGCGAAACTTGTAACTTCAGCCAGTGGTTTCCTGTTTTCAGCTGACCCATGCGGTGCGAATCCATGCGTGCACGGACTGTGTATACCTACAGGGCCAACTACACATACCTGTGCCTGTCCTGTTCCGTACAAAGGAGACGACTGTTCCGAAAGTAAGGAACTCTGCGGCAATTGACAGTGGCGTGCGCTCGCGCGCTTGTGTGAAAGTATGCGTGGGAGAGAAGGGGAGGGGGGGGGGACATTATTATCATGCTAAATAGGTCACCTTTGTGTTTGTGGTTTTGATTTGAAAGTGAAGGTTTCTTCCTTTGCAAGCTGCCTTTACTACATCCGGCCGTTTCTCTTGCACAAAGTGTGACGATCTTTGACAACATGTGGCGGTGCACAGGGTGGGACTGGAACAGATAAAATAAGTTGTACGAGAAGTTGCTCAACATCGTTCAGTTTCCTTTAAGGACCATAATCACTTCTTAAACATGACCATCGGCTTGAAATAGTTTTCTCCACTAACCTTTTTTCCCTTCTATTTTACATGTATATACTGTCCTAGTTTGCATTGTTTTTACTCGCAGTTGACACGTGCCAGTCGGAGCGGTGTTTAAACCAAGCAGGATGCGATGACAAGGCGGATGGAACAGGATTCCAGTGTCACTGTCAGCCGGGATACGACGGCGACGACTGTCGACACAGTAAGCATCGTCTCGTGTGTGTGTGTGTGTGTGTGTCTGTGTGTGTGCGTGCGCGTGCGCGTGCGTGTGTGTGCGCGTGTGCGTGTGTGTGCGCGTGTGCGTGCGTGCGTGTGTGTGCGTGCGTGCGTGCGTGCGTGCGTGCGTGCGTGCGTGCGTGACACACAGACTGAAGCATTCTTGTAAGTATTTTTCTTCCTGTTAACGATTTTGATTTGAAAGTATGATCTGTCACAGACAGAACGAAGGTGGGTGGGTGTTTGGGGGTTTAACGTCCTTTTCCACCACATAGTGTGATATCAAAGACCGGGCAACGATGAAAAGGCCAGCACAAATATTTGGCCCCAGCCGGGATCGAACTCACGACCCGAACATTAGAAATCCAACGCTCTACCATTCGACCACCCCGGCTCCCCCAAACAGAACAAGACTAACCAACCAAACACATTGAAAGGACGAAATTCAATGGCTGGCATCAAAAATTGTCATTAGATTCAGTTATTTAAAATCTTCGGCCTTTGGTCTGGAAAAAGGTACTTTCAACTTAATGTTGGAAAGTCTAGATATAGGCAGTTAGAGGAATGATGAGTTTCCCGTAATTAGAACTGACACCCAACTCCGACAATCACATTTTCATCTTTACAACTGGAAGGTGTATTTAATACGTTGCCGGCCTGGTTCTTAAAGTATACGTATGTTGTTTTTAAATCCCTCGACAGTTCCTGAGTTGTGCGACACCTTGCATTGTCGGAACGGAACCATCTGTGTGATTGAGAATGGCGACGCTGTTTGCAAATGCCCCGTCGGCAAGGATGACAGTATATGCGACAGAGGTTGGTATCACCTCGCAACTGGGTAGACGTACGTAAAGCGTAGGCTAGCAAGATTTGCTCAAGTAACGTGTGAAATGTGTTTGCAAAAGTTTGCCCAGTGTTGAGTAAAGATTATGTCTGACACATACAGTGTACTAATTCACTACAATTTTTGTTTTAATTCCGTATTTACAAAATTCACTAGGAGGTCATGTGAGAGATGATGGTAGAAGAAGGCTGGTGGGGTGGATGCTTAGAGGTTTAACGTCCTTTTCCACCACATACGGGTGATATCAAAGACGGGACAACAAGGAAAAAGCAAGCACAAACCTTTGGCTCCCAGACAGGATTCAAACTCACGACCCGAGCATTGGAAGTCCAATGCTCTACCGCTCAACTGTCCCCGATCCCTTGTGGGAGGAGGGCAGGAAAAAGTTTTATAAGGTACGGCGGTGGGGGAAGCAGAAATGCTGTAATTTAACTTTCATATTGTATGAATTCTATTTCTTTCCTGAAACAGAGACCGTCGATATGCCGGATTCAACGCCTGCTGGTGGACCAAATTGTTCAGACGGGTAAGCTCAGATCAAGAACTTGTTCTTTTGGGTTTTTCTTTTAATTAAAAATTTGTCTCGTACCAGCTGTAGCGTAGAGTTAATTGACTGGAATTCTCACATAGATGACAGTAGAGAATATGGAAGGCTGGGGTACTACTGATTAATACTTTAGTAACTGGGAACCCGACAGTCAGTGAGGATGTTTTGACGTTTCCTTATACCAATGTTTCCTGTACCACAGACCGAACGGGCAGCGACACTGTCTGTCTACAGCCGTTGTAGACACCGGTATGTAATACGCGTATGTAATGTGTATATTTTTATAATTACATGTATCCACTGTGTAAAAGATAAGATGGTTCAGATGCTTTCCAAAGACCCATTTCTTCTCATTTTCAAACATTCAAAAACTAGACATGATAAACGTTGCATGTTATTTGGTTGGGGTCTGGATTTTCTTTGTCCGATCCTGCTTAGTTTAATAACTCAGTGCTGATTAGCTGGAACTCTAAATCTATTTTCTTGTGGAAATGAACGTTAAAAAAATCTTTAAACCATTCATTAGTTTCTTGTACACTTACAGGTGGTAATGAGGTGGGTGCCTGTAAGAGTTTCCCGTGTCAACATGGCGGCACGTGTTTCAGCAGCCTGGTCGCCCCGACCATGTTTCTGTGTGAGTGTGCTGAAGGCTACGCGGGCAGGACGTGTGAGACCAGCTTGAGTAAGTTCTGCTGCTGTTTCCACTTTTTCAAACTCGCGTCTTTCCAGTGTCAGCATTTGAGTGGTGAACGTGCACGTCCTCTCTAAGTAAACTGCATTTTGAGGTGGGATTACAGATGACGAAAAGAGGGTGGAGTGTTTGTGAATTTTCTTCATACGGTACAGACATGTCTGTTTATGTTTGTTTGTTTTTTGGCTCCCTTGTGTAACAGTGGGAGTCTATGTATTAACCCTCCGTCGTCTGTGTGTGTGTGTGTGTGTGTGTGTGTGTGTGTCCAGAAAACTTTAACATTGTCATTTTCTCAGAATCTACAAACAGCAGAGGCACCAAACTTAGCATGCTGATAGACAACCACAAGACCTTTCAAAACATATCATTTTGAATGACCTTGACTCAAGGTCAAACAATTTTCAACAGCGTTAGTGACCTTGACCTTGACTTGACCGTCATTACATTGGCATTTTCACGGAATCTACAAAGACCAGAAGTTTGAAACTCTGCATGATGATAGACATTGATAAGAACTTTACTTATATCATGTATTCAATGGCCTTGTGTCAAGGTCAAGGCCATACAAGCTATTTTTGTAAAAACGTTAACACTGGCATTTTCTCAGGAATAACAAAAAGCAGAGGCGCCAAACTTGGTGTGCTGATAGACAGTGATAAGACCTATGCACACATACCATTTTAAATGACCTTGACTCAAGGTCAAGGCCATGCAAGCTGTTTTTGGGAAACTTTAACCTTGGCATTTTCTCTGAAACAACAAACAGTAGAGGCACCAAACATACACTTGTGAATGACCTTGACCCTTGTCACTAGGGAGCCATGGAGGCTTTTGCCTCTCTAGTTGTGTGAGTGTTTTTAAAGTCTATCGTGAAACGCGCTTATATTAAACTCTTGATCAATAACAGTAACGTAAATATTGAGGGTTTCGACGACCCTTGAAAGGGTTTAGGGCCTCACCCTCGTGTTTTGCTGCGGACGGTCACTCGTGATTCCTGACAGATCTCGATTGCAGATCATGGCGTTCCGATCAGCGTTAGAAATAGTTTTCCTGAAGTCATATTATTGAGTGTCTCTTAAGTACCTGTTTTCAGGTCCATGCAACAGTCAGCCGTGTCAGCACGGAGGTACCTGTCTTCACCATGGGACAGAATACAGATGTGTTTGTCCTTCTGTCTACACTGGAACTACTTGTGACGTTTGTAAGAGGCCACTGTGTCATTTCATCGTGTCGTTTTAAAAGTCCTAAATTGGAACTCTCCAGTCTTATGCTGGAATCAAAAGGCGACAACGTCTGATATGTACAGGAACAGCCATCTGCTTGAAACCATCACCAGTGAACATTCAATTTAACGCTGTCCTTTAAGTTCACATCAACCAAGATCTACCAAAAAAAAATCCCGATTTTTTTTATGTTTATACTTTTATTACATGCAAGTATAGTACTTATTTACGTGGTTTACATTTGAAAGGAAAGTATTACATGGTTTGTTGGTTGTATTTTTTTAAGTAGTTTAACTGTTGACAGCTAACGTTACTGTCCTCTGGCAGGGTTGGATCCTTGCAGCAGCTCTCCGTGTCAAAATGGAGGCTCGTGTTTCCACAGTACAGCAGTACCCGAACAGTTCGTCTGCACGTGTCCACCCGGGTATACCGGCACTGTCTGCCAGACAGTTGCAGGTGAGAGATTGAACTACACTTTGAACTCAGACAGTCCAAGATTGAACTACACTTTGAACTCAGACAGTCCAACACTTTAAAACTAGCTCTTCTACACAAAACGTTGCCGTAAATCAGTCAATACTGTATGTCACATGCACAAGCTAATTCTCTAGGACTCCAGACTTCAGTCACCTGTGTGTGTGTGTGTGTGTGTGTGTGTGTTTTGGTAGTTATTGTTTTGTTTTGTTTTTTGTCCATTAAAAAAATGTTTGAAAAGTGTCAGAAAAATAGGCCCACTCTGCCACTTAGACTGAAAAAGCCAGCTGTTCTACACAAAACTTTGTGGCCCAAATCAGTCAATACTGTATGGCACAAGCTAATTCTGTAGGACTTCAGACACCAGTCAACTCTGTGTGTGTGTGTGTGTGTGTGTGTGTGTGTGTACAGATGCCTGTGCTAGCAGCCCCTGTCGGTATGGAGGGACGTGTTTCAGTCACGGAGCAACTTTCCGGTGTCTTTGTCCAGCACGATATACCGGCGACTTGTGCGAGAACTGTAAGTTAGTTATTGAAGATAAAGTAATAACATATGTACCGGGCATTTCATAACTGACGAAACTGCGTTTTCTTACAGTAACTTGCTTCCAAGCACTTCTTAACTACAGTTTTGCAAGTAAATTGAGTTAATATGATTTGAAGTCCGTGTTCTCCTAAAAAACAAAACAAAAAAGCCAAAAACAGACATACATATGGACACACATGCATGTGACACAGGATAATTACACATACTCACTTTGCAAGCAAAAAAAAGGTGAAAAAGGTAATATATATGCTTCAGGGCCCGATCCATGTGAGAGTTCACCTTGCCACAACGGAGGTTTATGTTTCAACAATGCTGATGTACCTCACGAGTTCATCTGTACGTGTCCTGCTGGCTACACTGGCCAGAACTGTTCTGTCCGTCCCGCGGAGCCTATTGGCCGCTGATACGACAGTAGGGGCAGACTCACACAGCGTGTTGGTCGCTGACAGAACTTTGACGACGGGGAAAGACTGAAGACATTCTTCATCGTGACTATTGCTGCACGTTATGTACATTTCCCCTTTCCGCTGAGTCACTGATAATTGAAATTTTCTGGTTATATGTACTTGTTTACTGTCTGTGAGGCTCTTTGCTTAATGCTTAGTTGACTGATATGAAGTAAATGTATTGTCATCGTAGTTGTCCTGTCAGTCTCACTCTCTCCAAACTAACACATACACACACAAGGCTTGAAAGCACGTAAAGCATCTCTGGTGTTTAGATTTTAGAAATATCAAGGAATTTATTGCACCCTTTTCACAGACATAAACTGGCCACATTTCAGTCCAAGTTTTGAGCAGAAAGGCAAACATTAATCTGCTATGTTTCAAATTCAACCGCTTACAACAGTTTTGACTAATTACCAAAAACAAAACAACGCAAAAAATGTGAAGAAAAGAAAGAAAAAAAATGGTATTTTAAATACATGGTGGAATCCCTTGCGGCAGTAAACTGCAATGACAAAAACCAACATTTGAACAGGTAATATCTTACACACAGCTGTCATACTGACTACATGAATTGGAGACTTTATGTGCACTGGAAGAAATCACCTTAAAAAATATATGTTGCCACCATAAAGACAATCATATGTACAGACACATAATCAGAACAACTTAGGCACTTGCTGGAAGACAAAAACGTGATAAAATGTCAATACATTTGACTGAAACTATAAAATCACAACTTGGACTCCAGATTTACAAATCGTAACGCCTGTTACAATCTCAAACTACACATCATGTCTTGCCAGCCATGATATAATACGCACAATGAACGAGTCCACTCTGACTCCACAGCAGTTTAAAGCACAGCTTGCAACTGCAAATGTGAAATAAACCGTGAAACAAACCATTTTTCCCTTTTTGCAGTCACCACTTCTAACAAGCTTTTTTATGTTCACAGGTATATATGGTCCAGCAGGACATGAGGTCATAAAAGTTCATTGACAGAGTATATTCATGTAAAATGGAATGTCAATATCAGTGCTTCACCATAATGATTATTACATGTCTATTGCACACCCTCTTTGGCTAAAATATGCTCGATAAACCAGTTTGTGCTGTTAATTTACATTTTTTTTAAAAGGGCAAAACATGATCGCAGTGTCAAAAATGACATTTAACTTTGTAACAAGTCTACAAAGTATTATAAACATATTGAAATCCCCCAAAATGGAGAAAAAGAAGTACTGGTGTGCCCGTTGATCAGTATAGAGTACATGTATTTAAACTGCACCTTGTATGCTTAAACTCCCAAACACCCACCAACCCGCCCACACCTTGTATGCTTGAACACACTTGTTCAGGAACTTTTCACCGTCAGTGCTTCACCCAGTGAATTCCAAATCTTGTAATCTGTGGACTTGTATTCCCTGGCTGGAAAAAGCACAAAATGTTAGTGGTAAGTAGGAAATAGAAATGCATACAAAAAAAAAAGAAGCTGTTTCGAACAGAGAGTGTAAAATATTTCATTCATTTCTGTTTTCAGTTTAGGTGCAAACCGCACTCTTGGTCATTAGGTGCATTTTATTCTTTCCTACTGGATGCAAAAAACACCTTTAAAGAATATTATCAAGTACTTTTGCAGTTTTATAATGAAAGTGTGTGAACCAACCCCGTGCATAAAACATACTTTTGCTAAATCTCTCTCTCTCTCTCTCTCTCTCTCACACACACACACACACACACACACACACACACACACACACACACACACACACACACACACTGTACCTGTGGTCAGTTTAAACTTTGTTGCTGGTGACACCTGTACTGACCGTGGGTCCACATAACAACCTGTGTGTGTGAACTCTGTCACAAGGAAGTAGAGCTGCACGGGGAAAACAAAAACACTGATCAGTTTTTGTACATACATGTACTAACTCCATATCACAGCACAACATACTCAAAATATACATGTCTATTACAAACTGATAAAGTTCCCTTGCTGATGTGTCATTGCTTCAGAACCTATCAAATGACTAGTCATTGTGTCGGAACACATGTACAGAAGGAGACCAATGGAAAAGAATGTCATACCTGGCAGTAAGAATTGAGTCCAACACAGAACTGATCCTCTGGGGAACTGACGGGTGCTGTCTGCCGTTTCTCACCAAGCTGGACAGTTGCAGTAAGTGAAACCTCCTGGGACTTGCTAGAAAATTTCTGGCCTGCAAGAGAAAATGACTGTCAGTAAACTCACCTTTGAAAGAAAAAAATAAATGTTAATCACCTCATGTCCTACCTGAAGGAAAAGCAGCTTAGTGCAAAGGGGGTTTGTTCATGTACTCTATCTCAATGCATGCTTCAGTCAAAGAAAACTCAGAATAAAGTCATTCTGAACATATGAATACATGTATTGAAACTTTCGTCCAGTAAATCTCACAGCATGATGTGGCTACTCAAAGTAAGGATGATCAACTGATACATGTGCTAGATTTAGTGGAGTACGAAGCAAAAACCTACATGATATATCTTTGTTCCTTTTAGTTACCCCAACCTACTGTACTTCTTTCACAAAATATTACCAAACTCAAAACCAAAACATCCACAGATTCCAAGAAATCGTACCTATATTCCAAACAACGATCCTTCGATCAGGGGACAGAGTGACCATGCCTTGCGATGGGTTTGAGTCGAAGGACACAACTTGAGGACTGAAAAACAGACATCACACACTACAGTGTGGTACCATAATGAATTGCATGTAACCCTTCAGTAAAACAGGGCTTACATAAACAGAATAATTCATCATAATGTGCTGAGGCTTGTGGCTCCAGGTCATCTCTGACAAAGCCGCTAAAAGCGAACAAAATAAAAAGCATGCAAGTATCTTTCACGTTACCACTATCTGGACACAACAACTGCATCTTAAGTAACCTGTATACATGTACAGGTTCTCATACAGTCTGTTCTTTACCAGAGTTTTAATAAATATCTAACCACCACACACCATCATCTAATATATTCTTAATAAATTTTTCCCTGTGGCCACATGTAAAGCTATACAGATCTACAGGTATAATAGTAAATTAACTATACAATGACAAAACTGCTCCATCTCCAGCGTAAATAGCTGTCGGAGAAAGAAACATTTCTTGCTCTAATCATCATGAGAAAATGTGTGCCCACGCGCATGCACACACTTCTATTGCTTAATACATGTCAGTGAATCGTCCCTTTTTTTAAACAAAACGCATTCGTTCACACCTGTTGTAGAGTGGTATTTGGAGCTCACAATAGTCAAAGGAGTTGCGGATCTGATCACTCAGCTTCAGTAACACTGATACATGCAGGCGTTGTGGATCAAGCTGCTGCTTACAACAAAAAACCAAATTTTTACACATGTATACAACAACAAAAACTAAAATTAAATTGCCAACAAAACCATCATGTGTACTGGTAGTGGTATCACACAACACCGTTTGGTGAGAGGCAACAAGTAACACATTACTGGCCTTTTTGAAAAGAACAAAAAAAAAAAAACTCACAGAAAATACAGATTTTGTAAAGCAGAAATTTTGTTCTGATATTTGGAAAGTTCAATTCTTTCTTTTTTCTCCTAATATAACTCATATACGCAAACAAAATAATCACGCATCCTACTTAAAAATCAATGATGCCTCATCACAGAACGAAAGTGGTATCTGTTGATTATCAGCAGACGTGTCAACATAAACTAGTGTCCAAAAGAAACGATACCAAGGGTTGGCAAGGACATACAATAAAAGCAGAACAATACAGAAATTTCAGAGTGGTATATTTCATTAGCAAATGTTTCCGGTATTCCCGAGTGCAGATGCTGTATTTGGGACGTGGGATATGTAAACCTATGTTTTCAGGCCTCGGGGATCACTTTGCACAAAAACATTCTGACAACAGTTTGGTATCGTTTCTTTTGGACACTAGTTTAGAATAAATCACAACCAAAAACATGGTATTTTTGGTTTTACTCTGGACACACACAATATCCCAACTCAAGTTGTAAATGAAATCCACATGACAGTATAACTTAACCCTGGTCTTGCTGATAACGGAATATTCCAGACTACCTCTATGGCTTTTTCAGCATAATACAAATTTTCAGTAAGACCAGGGTTAAATGTCTGCATACCTTCATGGTGAAGGATCCGAATATGGGCAGCTCTTGGAGTCTGTGGGCCGAGTAATGACACAGAGCGAACGTGTCTGTAGGGGGGGAGAACCTTATCCGCCTGGGAGCAGGAACGCCGCCTCTCTTGTTATCTAACAGTAACACACAGGCTAATAACATCCACAGCAAACGGCATTAGGTCATGCAACATCAAATTTTTTATCATTTCTGTACCGAGAGAATGTCTACACATGTGCACTTGCTAATAACCCACTTGTTCAGTCAGTGTAAATGAAACTGAATATGGGTGAGGTATGAGCGTTTTCCCTTGAGTGTGTTACAAGATGACATTCTGGCATGCAAATGTTAGAAAGGTCTAGTTGCAAGATGCAAGACAGACGATGTATTTGTTGGTTCACATTCCACTGAATCTGCATATACACAGCCTGTTTGTTTATTTAACTGTTTGCTATTTCTTCTTCTTGTTTCACTTTTCTTACTTGGTAATGGTGCAGAGTCTGCACTGAGAACACAAGGGTGGACCGTCAGTTGATCCAGTGGAATGCTGAGACTGTCTGGTGCATGGCTGACATTCAGAATGATGTCAGATGATACGCCCTCCAGCTCCGCCCGGCAAGTGATTGTACCATACACCTCCATTGTGTCTCTCATCTCCTCCTGGTTACACTAGAAATAAGAATTTATTTTAATTAGAATGACATATTTTCACAAGCCCTCAATGCATGCAAGGTCTGCGCCCTGATCTGAACCAGCACAAATATCTAGCAAGTTAATCATTCAGTCGAGTGCACCCATGATCAGAACAAATCTGTTTGTCAAGGATTATTATTGCCATTTCAGTTAGTTTTTGCTTGTTTTTTTGTTGTTGAGTTTTTTTGTGTGTAATTTGTTTGCTGATTTGTCTTGTTTTTTGCTTTTGAAAAACAGAACTTGTGATTACTTGACATGAATCTTCTAATAAAATAATGCAATACCTGAGATGCACGGATGAATTCAGTGATGCCTAAGTGAATGCTAGACTTTCCACGGTGCAGTACTGGCTTCCAAGCTGCAAGCTGCAATAGGAAAATAATACATAAGATAAAAATGCAAATCTGAACACAAACTCTGGTTACAAAATGTAGCGCACAAGGCAAACCATGCAAAGTAAGGGCAGGTGGAAAGTTACAGCCACTCTGAACAACAACCAAAACTTAAAGATTGTAGAGTTGCTTCAAAATCCTTCATCTACCTAAAATGATTGTTATGTCCGAACACAGCTTACCTTCTCAGATTTGGGTAACATGATGGGTCGATTTGTCAGCTTTGCCAGGACAGAATCTGCACACGTGTCTCGAACACATCCAAATGGGGCAGCTTCATTCAGAAAGGCAGGCAATTCTGTTAGTCGTGTTGCCAGCTGAAACGCAAATATTGAAAAGCTGACCTAACATGCTGACACAAAACAATCCTGCAGTCATAAGCTCAAATACCTGGAAATCACTTAATGAAAAAAAAGACTCGAGCAAAAATCTTACAGACTAAATTTAAGAACATGCAAACAATGATAATGAAACTTGTTTTGAATAGGTCGTGAAAGGCTTGTCACTGAGGGCTGCAGGACGTACTTGTCCAGACCAAGACTGCACATTTAACAAAATATAAACGTTAAAAAGACACTAATCAGTCTAATGCAAGCTTCAGTATACAGATATGCTTTCAGTTTTCACCTCTTGACTTGGGACTCTGAGTGCTTCAGCCAAACAACACAGCAAAGCAAAACCCACAGACACTGAAGGACTGAAAAAAGAAAAAGGAAAAAAAATCAAACTATGATCAGTACGAGCTTATCAAGGATCGAATCAAGTTACAGTAAGTTAAAATCCACGTTAAACAAAAACAGCCAGCATCTACACCCGAACTTCTATCCACTTGAAATCTATATGATAGCATCTGAAAAGTTCTCTGACAGGCAAGATCTTTGGTCTGTATGCAAAACCAATGAACAAAATGTGGGCTCGTTACTGAATGCAGTGTTTACTTACATTGCAACAAGACTTCTGTCTTGTAAAGCATCAGGACAGTCAACAAGTGGCAGACAGCACAGCAACAGGTCATTCTGGAGGAGAAAAATTAAATACATCCATGAAGCAAATTAAGCTTGTTTCTTTTTAAATTAAATTTACAATTGTTGTTGTTCTTGTTGATGATGGTGGTGTTTTGGGGAGCGGTAGGGACAGGGGGACCCTGGGTGTGGGAAGCGGGGGCATACGCCGCTTATTCTGTGAGATGCTGGTCAGCTGCATAGCAGAAACTTCTTCCTGTACATTTTCAAAATATCTTAGCACATTTGATTTATTCAGACTAGAAACCCAATACAGAGGTACCCTGTCTCTACGAATATGCTGTACAGCATTTGTTTAGAACAGGTGCAGCAAACTTGAATATATATATATATAAAGTAAGTAAAGCTGAGAGTGCTCTCTAGATCTAGGAGATGTGTGCCTTGTATGCCAGTGGACAAGTCCGCCTTGCCCTATATTGGCTACAAGCCACATTGGAGGGGGGGGGGGGGGGGGAACCTACCATCCTACCACTGAAACGTCTAACAGATCTAAGGGTATCTCACCATTCATAGGGCCCCCATTCCCCACCCACCGGGAGGAAAATGGTCGATACAACCAAGGCCATATGAATTGGTGATTTTAGCCGCTCACGACCATGGTTTCGGGTCAATGGGACCCTCATCAGGTGAGCATGCGGCGATACCCACGAGGGCTGCAGCGTCCAGCCAGCACTAAAAGGCTACCCCAGAATAATCTGGTGCGTCTCCAGTACTAGCAGACGTCGCTACCCTAAAGCTCTGCAAGAGGTTTCAGCGATAAAAGACTAAATAATTTAGAAGGAACAACTGCCTAGGTGTAATGTCGTGTATTTACATTTAATATAAAATAGGCTAGGAACAAAGGTGTCGCTAAAGCCGAAAACATGCGCTCAATCAGGTCAATTTGAAAATAGGGGAAGTAAGTAAAGCTGAGAGCGCTCTCTAGATCTAGGAGATGTATATATACCAAGTTGTATCACTATTCATCACTGGTATTATTACATGTCAAAACAACAATTGTATAACAAAATTACAAGACTGTATAGTACCTGCTGCAACACAACCAAAGGCCACAAATCTCCCTCCTCTGTCCGGACTTTAAACACAGGTTTCTGAAGACGTTCTCTGCAACTGTCTCGATCAGCGACAAACTGAAATGCATATTGCAATATATGTATGCTAAATAGATAAAGATTGATCTACAGTAGTGGGGAAAAACTTGCCAACTGCGCAAAAAATAAAACTTCAACATAGTTACAGTTAGGCCCAAGGCTTCTATCTGTGACTAGTGTGAGAACTACAATCAGACAAAATGTCCTGGCTGACAATGTAAGTATCAGGTATTTGTCCTGAATATGTGATGACTGATGTACTTTCTAATTATGCATGTAATTACCTTTCTGCCAGCTGGTCCATAACCAACTTCTTGCATGAGAAGCCTGGCCATCTGAGGGTCTGGTGCTACACGAACATAGCCATCACCACCAACCAGGCAAGCATGCTTTTCAACTGTGGGAAACTTCCTGTAGAATATAAGTTACAACTACATATATATATAGGGAGAGCGCTCCCTAGATCTAGGAGATGTGTGCTTTGTATGCCAGTGGACAAGTTCGCCTTGCCCTATATTGGCTACAAGCCACAGTGGGCGGGGGGGGGGGGGGGGGGGGGGGGGGGGGGGGGGGGGGGGGGGAGGGGGGGGGGAATCTACCATCCTACCACTGAAACATCTAACAGATCTAAAATGGTCGGTACAACCAAGGCCATATGAATTGGTGATTTTAGCCGCTCACGACCATGGTTTCGGGTCAATGGGACCCTCATCAGGTGAGCATGCGGCGATACCCACGAGGGATGCAGCGTCCAACCAGCACTAAAAGGCTGCCCCAGAATAATCTGGTGCGTCTCCAGTACTAGCAGACATCGCTACCCTAAAGCTCTGCAAGAGGTTTCAGCGGAAAAAAGACTAAATAATTTAGAAGGAGCAACTGCCTAGGTGTAATGTCGTGTATTTACATTTAATATAAAATAGGCTAGGAACAAAGGTGTCGCTAAAGCCGAAAACATGCGCTCAATCAGGTCAATTTGAAAGTAGGGGAAGTAAGTAAAGCTTACTTAGATACTTACTTACCTAGATCCCTAGATCTAGGCAGCACTCTCAGCTTTACTTACTTCCCCTATATAAAACGCCATGACCGCAAGAATTGTAATCATTTCAACTCAAGCAGTTGTCCCATTTGCTTGAAGCTGTACATTCTGACAACCTACAGACACACAAAATTTAGGTTTTACAACACTTGTTTGTGTGTTCATGTAGAAAATAATTACTTTCCATACATATATTTATTCATCTAGAATAAATATACATGTACACCACTGTTCAGTTCTCAATTAGTGTGTGTATAAACAGAAATACTTTGACTGGACTCACTTTTTGTACTTTTGTTCCAATCTGTATAAACATACACATGTAGCTGTATAATGCTAACTGGTGTGTTTTACCTGCTGAGCAGAACCTTTACAGTTTTGTTCTGCACGTTTGGAAGCTGGATGATCCATATGTGTCGAACACTCATTTTCAAGTTTACAGGATAATTTATGTGCACCTCGACCATCAAAACATCATGGATTAGCCCTGAAACATCCAAAAAAAATTAGGTAGCTTAATCAATTTCACTCCAACAATAGGAGAGGAGAGGTGTACTAGATTGCGACAAGTGAGAGGAGGGAACCATTGTTTTCAGACTATCCAGTCATTGCTAAGATTTCTCTCGAATGGCTGTGCTAAAATTCATAATTAAAAAATCCGCTTCTCTGTTTTAGTACAATTATGCACATGTTGCGCCTACTACTTGGGCATATAGTTTCATTAAACTACCTGTGCACCTCACGCGAAGGATGCGTGACTGGGATTGAACGTAGGGCGATGAGCCACGGGGAAATAACTGTAATGCAAAAGCTCTTTAGCCTTAGGAGTCCAGAAGGGTTTGCGGTAGCGACTTCCTGTTAGAAAAGAAGGGCAAACATGCTCCGGCTTTCTTTTTCTCTCCTAAGCTCACTTTCATCACGGATTTCTCCGGCTGCATCATCGGTTAAAGAGCCAGTTTGTTATTTTCTGCAAGCTCGGCACCTGTCATTGTCTGCTGCCCGAAATTTGAAAGAAAGTAAGAATTTGTGTTCATGTGCACACAACAGTAGAAACCGTCGCTGTGCGGTGTTCTGTTGGTCATCCGTTGACACTTTAATCCATAAACTGTCATTTACGGAGTAGCGTTAATTTTTATAAGATGGTTTGATGGTGGGAAATAATTGATCATCTGACGATGAGAACCTACCCTACCGCTGTCCAGTCGAAGGATGGGGATGGGAGAGGGAATGACGTCCTGTATCACTTGGTTTTGTTCCAGATCCCACGATCAAACGTACAGACAGTAGCAACAGAGAAGGTGGCGGTGTGTAGTGGCCAAGACTTGGCAAGTCCGTGTTAGCTCCGTGGAGGGGAAGTTGGGGGGGGGGGGTGCTGGGCACTTGGTGTCAGTCACGAAAAGGGGTGGTTGAAATTTTTGACCCAGAATGCCCCTTTCAAACAGTAGGCCTATGGTTAGGAGTAGATTTAGAGTTATTATAAAATACAGATCTCCCCATTCCAGATTTCTTGCTACAATGCAGCAGTTTTAGAATGACAGTTTTTCTGTGTGCAGTTCATGAAGTCACAGAGGGAAATGTTACAAAGGTGAGAACTTACTGTAGTGCCGTTCAGTAGTACACATAGACGTACATCAGTCCTATGGAGCCTTCTTTTCTTTTTTTCAGTGTGTATTATATATCTGTGAGAGGCTGTGTGAGTAGGAGGGTTTTGTGCGTGCATGTGTGTGTTGTGTGTCTCACGGCAATGAATACTGTGTGAAGGGCATGCAGATAAATACTATTTATTATTACATGTATTATTATTAATGTATGATAACTGTACAAGTGACTTGAGAGACCGATGATTGAGAGAGCCTCACAGGTGCATGACTATGTTCATTGTTTCAGATTGAAGGACAGATAGTACAATCTGAGCGTGCTCCATATGTTGTTGAGAAGGAGGGAACAGGCTGTACTTTATGCAAAATTCACCCCTATCTGAAATATACAGTGCGTCAACTCTGTGTGTGTGTGTGTGTGTGTGTGTGTGTGTTTGAATTTCCTGTGCTATTAAAATTCATGAAATAGAACCACAGTACATGTATTTAGTATTCAGGTTTAGCATGTGTTAGTCTCTTACAGTTACAGTATACTTCAGAGTAATTTCTTGGTTTGCATCAGTTTCCTTTTTACGTTTATGTTGAATCTACCTATGTTCGAAGCTAAAGAAATATATATATATTCTGCGTTAGCTTACTTTAGTCTCCAGTCCAGTGTCCCATTTGACATGATCATGATCTAGCAAAAGATACTGTGAGCTTGAGATGAAAGTAATCTTTTCTGTGCATACAGGATGTCTTGATCCTGAGCCAGTTTGTTCGGCCTGATGGATGCCTGTTGCCACGGCAAATGACGGGGGTGTGCCAGGGCCAGCAGTATCGACTGGCAAAGCTTGTACACCAGGCGCAACGTGCTGGTCAGTTTTGTTTAACAGCACAGTACCACACCGTTCTCCCCAAACCCAAACACACACACACACACACACATACACACACACACAAACACACACACACACACACATATATATATATATATATATGGGCATTCGCAAATTTATACATACGCACACACAGTGGAAAGGATTTTGTGTGGAAGGGGATAGGGAGATATGAGGGTCAGTGTTAGATCCTGTCATTATTGTACCCATGTATTTGCTGTAATCAATAGTGGAATGCTTCTGGAGAACTGCCTGATCAGACACTCAAACCAAAGATAATTATTTGTAAACTATGACCAAAGTGACATTTTTAATACAGTTGCAAACATGCCAATGTCATTTGTTATAAATACACTGAAGTTTTTCTCTTGCAGGTCTCATGCCTCAGTTCCGCCCAGCGTTGTCAAGTGGAAAGACGCGTGTGGGAAATCGCTCAAACTACAAGTGGAAGCGGTACAATGTATACTTTAAAGAGTGACTGCTAGGAAATGTTATTTTAATTTGTGTGGCTTTGTTTGTACATGTATGTATTCAGGAGATTGATGTGTGTGAATGGAATTTATCTTTTGGAAGATGTGTTCTTGTTCATGGCTTGGAATAAAAGAAATCGGGTTTCATTTTTGGCTGGCTTGTGTAACCATGTGATTCTGTATATTAATCTTCCGTTGTCCGTGTGCATGTGTGTGTGTGTGTGAGATAAACTTTAACGCTGTCATTTTTTTTCAGAATCTACAAACAGCAGAGGCACCAAACTTGGCAAACTGATAGACAGTGACAAGACCTTTCAAAACATAACCCTTTGAATGACTCAACTCAAGGTCAAGGCCATGAAAGCTGTCAGTTTGGAAATTCAACACTGGCATTTTCTCAGAAACAACAAACAGCACCAAACTTGGCATTCAGATAGACACTGATAAAATCTTTACTGATAGATTTCATTTAATGACCTTGAAAAGACCATAAAAGCTGTCCATGGAAAACTGTAACAGTGCCATTTTCTCAGAAACTATGAACACCAAAGACATCTAATTTGGCATGAAAGACAGTGATAAGACTTTTACAGGCATACTGTTTTGACTGACTTTGACCCATTTCACAACTGTCAAATTGAGCCAAGGAGGCTTCTGTCTCTCTTGTTTATACTTGGGCTGTTTGTGTGACTGCAAGAGACAAAGAAATTCCTTAATGTGGCTTTGATTGTAGTTTTTTTGTGCTTATCTACTCAGAAAATGCCTATTTTCTGGCAGCTAGAATTTGATCATACATACATGTATAGTCAAAAGTTAGTGTGAACACACACACACACACACACACCTTGCACAGGAGGACAGGTGCCATGGTTTTTTTTTTGTTGGATTTTACTTGGAAAAAATATATACACAAGTACAGATAATATTATAAAGTTTTCCTTTTACGACTGAACTTCCAGACATACATTACACAATCTTGTAATGGTAACTTGTTGCATTTTTGTTTTTCACCTGTTGAGGAAGCTGAACAAATGGGGGAGGGGAGTAATGAATAATTAGCTGTTTTCACATGACAGGACTCGTGTTCAGAAAGGGGTACGGCAAATGAAGTGGTGGCACAGTTGAACGCACAGCATGGTCTGTACGCCAAGATATTTACATGCCAAAGTTATTGTCTTCCATTTTTCTCTTCAGTTCTTGCTTCTTACACCTCTACAGCATAAAAGGCAGGTCAAGATTTTTCTCCCCATTGCCAAAGTAGACAGAGCCGCTGCATCTTGTTCCGGGAACATGGTAGAAGACATATCCTTGCCACAGCAGACTCCTCAGTACCACAAGACCGCTGCCACGCTCAAACTGCAAAGCCCAGGAACCTGCAGAAGGGAAAATAAAAGCACTCAGTACTTGTGACATACACGTGTAAGCGTTTATAATAATCATCTTCAAGTATTCATACATTTGGAAGAAAAGCACACTATCATACACACATACATAGTTCAGTAACTTTTTTTTTTGCCTCAACTCTTTGCCAGCTCCAGTGGTATTCCTCCCCGGTCATGGGTGGAATCCACGGAGGGCTTGGAAGCTGGGGCAATTTTTATTGATGAGGGTGATGGTATGATGATCATTGATGCTATGGAGTTCCATGTGGTTTGAGACTGTGTAACAGGGCCGCATTCCACGCTCCTGTCATAAAATTAATATCCCAGTGTTAACCAGGCTCAGAAACTACAGCACCTGCAGTGCTAGCTGTGTAATCATCCATGTCATGAAATGTGTCATAACAAAGGAAGCACCCTCAAAGTCACACCATTCAATTGCTTTCTTACCGCGTGGGATGTCTTCCTCCAGGCTGTCCATGAAGTCGATGGCCTTGTCCAGGTTGGCACGCTGGAGCAGAGATTTCTGGGTCAAAACCACTGGCTCCCGGAAGTGCATATAGTTGCACAGTTTGGCTGATTCCGACACGGTCAGGCCTGGTGAAAACAGCAGCATCACATCGCAATGTTTTGTATGGTTGGTTGGTGTTTAAATACAGAGAAACATAAGAATGTTCCCAGGGCAGACAAACCTTGGCAAAAGAGTCTAGTCTGAAATTTCTCATCGAAAGTGCAGTCTTAATTGTCCTTTCATCTAATAGAATGTACCTGGGTAACACTAGAGCCACATTCAGTCACCCTGCACAAAATTAAATTGTACATTCGTTAAGTGTGAATAGGCTTGTGTCATTCTTCTGAATGTGGTGCAGTTTGCTGCAGTTAAATTACATCAACCTCAACAAGTGGTAGATTGTAATCCAAAGATTTGCTGCTTCTACACTGACTTTTCCCAAGCGCATTTCAAAGCATCAGTGCATTAATTTCATTTCCATTCTTCTGCTTACCGTCAAAGCTTCTGTTAGAAATGACTTCGCCTGTAGGCGTCTTGATGAAGGCTCCCCTGGGAACAATGCGCACATCCTCTTCAATTTCTTGTATCACGGACGAAAGTCTGTCTTCTTCTTTTATTGTGATCTGAACAGAAGAAATGAACTGAACATTATGGAAGGCAACCCATCCAGGGAACCTATCGTTATGGAATATATTAAGAAAGAGGCATTTTCACATACACACGAGTAAATATATTTGTACAAAAGAACATACACCTTCACTTACATTCACACAAATCTTTGAAATGTGTGGCATATGAATGAATTTAAACCAATTCAGAAGTAAGTATACTGAGTAAGGCACAGAAAGATGATAAGAATCCAAGATTTAAGCACACAAGAATTTTTTTTTTTTTTGGTGGTTGTTTGTTTGGTTGGGTTTTTTTGTTGTTTGGTTTCTTAATTACTTTTACCAAGGTTATTAAAACTAGCTGTTTACAGTTTGCCCACAGTGTAACACTGCACCGTTTTGCACAAAGTTTTAAACTGCATTCTTAGAACTGAATTCCATAATTATTATGTGGGTGACCGTATTCACTCACATGCCAACTTTGCTTCTGCCCTGCTCAGCTTACCCCCCAAACTCAGAAAAAGCAATAATAATTACCGTCTCCTCTTCTTCTGTGGCCTCCTCCCCTTCTCCAACCTTCTTCACTGTGGTGTGTTCATATTCATAGGATGGGTCTCCTGTGAAACGACCTTTTGCCAGTTTACTCTTTTCCCTCATGGCAGCGGTTGCTGGAGGAAGTAATCCCCAGCGGATGCAGTCTTTGCTGTAGACAGAGAGTTCCAGTAGGTGAGTGAGTGAGTGAGTACAAAGACAGAACAATGAGAAATAAGCCAGTACAAATATTTGGCCTGGCAGGGAATCAGACTCATGACCGGAGCATTGAAAGTCTAATGTTATACCATTAGGCTCCCCGAGTTGCAGTTGGTACTGAAAGTTAGATGTTATTGATAGAGTACTCCTGGCCTTCACTGGTGGTGGAATACATAAATGGCAAACGATCATTTCAGTTTAGACTTGGGCCGTTTCCAGTTTCTTTTCACTGTCGCCAATCAGCAGTTCCGTAAAAAAAAAATAATAAAAAAATGCTGGAATTTTGTTAGACTTGAAACATCTCATTCACTCTGTACATGGGTATCTTCTAACACCGCTAAAGCAAGTGAATAGATTAAATAGCGAATACGAAGATGAAGTCTACATGAACACTGTACATCTACCGAGAGAATCTGACAGAGCGTCCTTGGTTACTGTTTGCGTGGCAAACCAAAATACCCCGGGGGTTTTCTGAGTCTGCAACTAATTTCATGAATCTGCCAACCATTCCTGTAATGTATCTGCATTGAAATTACCTGTAGAATGTCCTCCTTCCGCCAAACTCGTCTCTGTAGACTCCCTGGGCGATGTAATAGTCATCCTTGACACCCATGATTTTCCCCCAGAAGTATACCCTGTCGAATTTGTTCTCATTTTGAAGGATTACAAGCGATGTTTGTAAACCCGCTTTCAGTTCAGGGCTCAGGATCACACCGCTGCTGCCGACGTAGTCGATGTTCAAATGTAGTCCCACCGCATCCATATTTTCTGTTTCGAACGCGCAGTCCCAAAATTTTTGCGAGAGACAAGCTAACACGATCCTTCTTGCTCGGTTGCTAATGCTGCTGTTGCTAGGTTCGTGCGCACACTCACTGTAAGCTTCCGGTGTTATCTACTTCCGTCGTCTGCGCCGTGCGGGATGAGAATGTGTTTCAATGTGTGTGCGCCGACCGCTGTGGTGCTGATGCAGTGTAATGATACGTTGTTCGTCGAGCTCTGGCCTCTCTGCTGTAAAATATGGCCACGACAGGATTAAATGACACTTCAGAAGTGCGGCGCCTATCCTGTTTTGCCATGTTAGGCTCCTCTCAGACTTGTGGTTGTTGAAAGCTTCGCTAACCAACCAATCAATGCCGTTTGTGGGCGATCGAGATCAATAAAATAAGCTTATAGGTGGTTGAATGTAGGTATCTGTTTGACGTGGCTTCTTGCTTGTAAGAAAGGTGTCATGGATCCCGATATAGAAATAATGTTTGTTGCTGATGTGGAGAAACTGATTCCCGAGTCAAAGACTTCTGTGAGCGTTCTGCAGAAGTTCAATCGAATGAATCTGCCAGACGACAAATCATCGATTGAGGAAATCTGGGCAAACCGGCTAAAGGAGAACCCTCGACTTTTCAACGGCACGAAGTTCCGTTTGCACTCAGTCTCCTCAGACTCTACGGGCCATTTGACCTTGAATCTTGGCGTCACAGACTACCGTGAATATCTTGGCACAAACTGGGCACCAGACGTGAATCGCTTCCATGAGCAAGGCCTGCAACTGCATTCTGATCCCCAAGTATTTCTTTCGGATCCTGCAGGCGTCGGGGCGTTTACGGTGACCAGCGATGAATATGTCATCTTCCTGAGACGCAGCAGTCATTGTGCAGAGGCTCCAGGCATGTGGGACATTCCTGGTGGTCATGCAGAGCCTGAGGTATTTGGATTAATAAAACCCATGCTCCGTTTTTTTTCCCGCCGGACACCAGTAGAGATGCCCCTGTGGGTTGTTAGCAGGGAACAGAAGGGTCTGCTCCGTTTTCTAGAACATCTTAACGGTTGAGGATCCCCCCCCCCCCCAAAAAAAAAAAAAAATCCACCACAAACCACACACACGCCACTACCATCCTAAGGCTGCAGAGATAGTTGTAAATTACATTTTTAAATTCCTAGGCACTTCCAACTAGGGACGGTACTGTGTAAATGATGATTCATCATAGAGTTTCACAAACAATACTTACACCATACATTTGTACATGTACCTCACTAATCTAGCCATGCATACCTACACAGACAGATTTGCACACATCACTGAAGGAAGTTACGTGTAATTATGCTGGTCCTGGCAGTCATAAATATTCGATTTGTGTTTCAGGAAATTGTTGGGAAAGCTGGGATGGATGAAATTGACTACAGCTTGATGACGTCAGGTGCAGTGTCCCATGAGATTTTTCACTCAATCTTGCGTGAAGTTCGTGACGAGGTAAATTACTTTCCTACTTGTTTAATTATTAGCACAAAACTTCTGCCGTCTTGTTAAGTGCTACAATGTGGAACAGAATACTGGTTTGATTTGATTTTATTATCCCGCTGATGAGTCATGTACATGTAGATATATAAATATATATATATAAGTCTCAAAGGTAAATAAGACTACTGAATGAAATGTTAGTTCTCAAGAAATCAAGATTTGCCATTTCTTTCAGACCATCTGTGTTTATTTCTGGACCTTATAAAACAGCTAGATTACCCTGGTAAATAAAATTTTTAAAAATCTCCTTGTCAATGATCTAGCTCTCTTCCGTTTAAGTTTTACATGATCCCTCACAGATAAAGTTTGATTTCAGGTCAACATTGGTGAACAGCACCTCTCCCCAGCTCTTTTGATGGGTATTGCTCGTAACATCACAAGTGCCGGAAGACCCAGTATAGAATTTCTTGTCAGGTAAATAATTAATGAATTCAGGAACAGCCATTCATATGTCTTTGAAGAGCTGTCCTGATGTGCTCCCTTTTTGATGGCACCAAATCATTCTAGTGAAAACAACCCCCCCTCTCTCTCTCTCTCTCTCTCTCTCTCTTATAAATGCACGAACGACTGATGGAAATGAACACATTTTTGTCAGATCTTTACTGTTGAAAATAGAGTTTGTTTGTTCTTTCGTTTGTCCATTTGGTTGGTGTCTGTCAGTTACTTGTAGTTCTGTGGCTGTGCCATTTATTTGTGCATGTAAAATGTGCTTTCAGGTGCAGCTTGTCAAGAGATGAGGTTCTGGCATTGTATCGTCAGGGCAGTCAGGCAGAAGCCGATGAATCAACCAGCATTATGTTGCTACCTGTCTCAACTGTCGTCACACTGCAGACACAAGACCCTGCCCTGTGGTCAACAATTGCTCCATCAGCCAAGGGCTGTGTTATACTGTACAAAATGTGTCACGGAATGTGATTTAATAATGATGTTCTGACTCACATGAGACTGCTCATACATGTACTGAGATCTTGGAACACACCGCGGGGGCATTTTCACATAAGATGGTTACATTTAGGACAATTTACTGTACATACTACAAAAATTCAAAACTAAGTGACAGATGCATTGCAAATTAAGATTCAAAGTACCAAAATCAAGACTTGGAGGCTGCAGGGCATCTGGAGATCTGCCCTGCCATCACATTCCTATACAAGCACAGTTCCCTCCCTTGCAGCAGCCAAGTTTCAGTGTAATTCTTGTTGTTGTGGAGGGTTTCATAATTAGCCTGTCCATTAGGCTGAAAAACAAAACAAACTGTTGTATTTTCTGCTTACTTACTGTTACTTACATGATTTTGTTTTAACAGACAGATCTTTTCACAGTTTTGCACCTAGATTATACATGTTCATCAGAGCAAATTGATAGGTTATAGGTCAAACTTCAAAATGAAGTTTGTTTAGGTACCTGCATGTCTGACTTGTTTTTCTCAAGACTGTTCCATAGAACTACATGTACAAGTGTTTGATTTTTAATTGTATTTCATCTGTTAAAAAAAACAATGTATAGTTAATTGGGGATAAATATGTGATGCCACATGCAAAAAAACAAGCTGAAGTCGCTGGGTACTGTTTTGAGCTAGACCAATCAGAAGGTCATGGGGTACATGGATTTACCACTGTCTCTCACAGCTTCAAAGAATTGTAGCTAAACAACAATCAAACCTAAAACTGTTTTGTTGTTGTTGTTGTTGTTGTTGTTTTACACCAGAAAAGACATATTTTGAATGTTTCCACAATATCAAGACATGTATAACTCAAAAAGATAATTTGACACTTTAGCCATTGTTTCGCATGCAGTGTTACATGTGTAGTTTTAGTGTCACTGCTATGTCAGTGTGGGTGGTTACATGACGTTAATCTGTTTTTATTGGAATAATATGTGAAACATTCCATGTGCAATTATGAACATGTGTGCCATAGGCTTTGGTCATATTACTGCAAGTATGGTCACACAATCTGGTCATCAGCTGCAGGAGTGCAACGTGGGTAATTACACATTCGCATAAATAACTTAAAGCCTATATGTTCGTAGCACCGTAGAGATGGAAGACTCGCTTGCAAAGCTCTAAGGCTGTTTGCCAGGTAGAAGAATGTTTCATTTAGCCATTGTGACCGTTTTCTTGACTTTTTGGCGTCTACTCCAGAGAAATAGAACTTGCTTTGAGCCTACAGTCCATTCCTGAACAGACCGGGACTCGACAAATCTTCTAAAAATAGCCACAAACCAGCATCATCTAGCTGGTTCTCAGTCCGCGACCAAACAATGTCATCTGTTCAGTACGTGGTATGGTTCTAGAACAACGTAGACGCCGACCAGAGTCACCACAATAGTTTCAGATGCTGTATTGTGACCCAAGTGACGGATTCTGATGCACAGATAAAGCATATTCCATGAAACGTTTTCCACACGCTGTTGTATGCCTGTCCTGCGTAATGAGACTATAAATATGAGAGGCACGTGTTCACTGGTGGACCTTTACATGCATCATAATACTCACTACTGTCCAACATTCTCTCCATCTAATGCATGACTTCACTTGTTGCTGAATAATTCCCGTGCCAAAATTCATGACTACAGTTGTCTAATATTGGTGTTTATATAATTATTTTTTTACCTTTCTTCAGCTCCTGGCATTGAATTCATATTTTGTATCAGGCATTGATAATTATGTACTGGAAGGCAGCATATCTGTATGAACTGGATGTGAACCATTTGTGTCTTAACTTGTAACCCACATTAATTGATGTCTTTGTGGAATTTTGATGTTGAGAATGCAATGCATTTTGTTGTGCTGTAATCTCAAAATGCAGTCACACGCAAATTCCATGACAGTATCAGTTTGTTGCGTTGCACCTACAGGTAAGCTTACACTCAACTCAACATATTCATAATATAAACTAAAAGTACAGAATGAGTAAGCAAAGCCTGTACTCAGTGAGCCATCTGTAATGTTTATTACAGAGATGTACAAGCTGGCGAAAGAACTTCCATGTTGTTATTTTCATAGGTGAAAAAAAAACAGAGTTAATATATTGACATGTGGTCTGTTATTGAGTGTGTCATAAACAGCTGTAGTCTGGGTCATTGATTGCTTCATTTGTTTGTCAACCTGTTAGCTAGTTGTGAGATAAGAGCGCTCTCTCTCTCTCTCTCTCTCTCTCTCTCTCTCTCTCTCTCTCTTGTGCGCGTGTTGACTACATTTACTGGAACATGTATTGTTCTGTTCTTAGCGGCAGGCGAACAAGCCGTATTGCTCATACTTTAGAAATTGCTACAAATGTTCTTTTATCAGAAGGTTCCCCACAAGCTAGCATATCAGGCATATTTCCCACCCACATCCATCACTTGACTTCACGCGACCGGTTACCCTCTTCTTCTTCTTCTTCTTCTGCGTTCCCTGTTCTGGACTCCGCCTCAGATGATTAGGTTTGTGGTCTTTATATAAGCAGTGGTCTTCAAGAGGTCTGTTTTGCTGCCCCAGAGTTTCTCTGCCAGTGTGGCTCCGTTCGGCCAGTGTTGTGTCCTTGCTTCTTTGAAGAGGGGGCAGGACTGCAGAATGTGTTCCGGGGTTTGAGGGGCTGTTCCGCACGGACAGTCTGGTGAGTGTGACAGCCCAAGGCGGCACAGGTGGGCACGCAGTCTGCAGTGTCCAGCTCGTAGTCTGAAGATGGTGGTCTGTTCATAGACCGGTTACCCATCGTTAAGCACATCATTTGTTGAGATTCTAATAACAATAATGTGCACGCTGTTTCTTCTGTGCAATGAGAATTCAGTGGCTGTCAAAGAGAATCAGTTCAGCCAGCCTGTCCCACACTGGGTGCCCTGGCGGCGTTTCCTTCTTCACGTGCAGCACGTTGCTCTCGGGCACCATACGCAGCAGACGCTCCAGCGAGGCCATGGGCGGCAGGCGGGCCGGGTCCTCCATGAAGACGACGATGACACGGTCCGGCATGGTGTCGGTGATGCTGCGCTGTGCCTGCTGAACCGTGAAGCCGCATGCCCACTCATCTGTGGCGAAGTCTCGTGTGACGAGTAACAACACCTGACAGGAGAAGATAGTAAAATGTGCCGGTAATCCTGCTACTGTTAACTGTTCACCTTAGAAACCAAGCTTAGTGTATAATATATATTTACGTATGACCTCATCGATCTGCCGAGAAAATAAACACTGGTCCTACATGTGACGAGAATCATTAAGCTAATGTTTGAAGGCTATGTTGACCTTCAATCCCAAATGAAGTTTCACTACAAAACATCAACAGAATGAAACGACAACAGACACACCTGGGTGGCTAATATACCGAACAGCTTGAACGCAAGTAAAACGGAAATTACCTTCCACGAGTCATCGATGTGTTCGATGATGCTCTCGGCCCGGATGGAGCCCGGTAGTTCCTCAAAGTCTCGCAGCAGCAGCCGCACGCCGTGACGTTCTTGCAAGCAGCCAGGTAGCGTAAGGCAGGCCAGCCTCCAGTCCGCGTCCGCGTAACCCACGTAGGCGTCCCTGCGGAAGTGCTCGCGGCGTGGCAGACGCAGACGCTTCATAACCTTCCACATGTACCGTAGATGCGTCCAGCTGCGGCTCACCACGTACGCGATCACCAACGCCAGCATCTGCAGCAGGAAAGCGGCGGATGCGATGCCAAGCATGAGTTGACCATGACAGCGACGCCAGTGGAAATCGTATTCCTCCATCACGCGTTGTGTGTCCGAAACCTCACCCGCGTCCGTCACACACGTGTAGTTGCCAGCGCTGCTCTCATCTCGGTCGAGGTCAACCGCTGTGGCCCAGATCCAGCGCACGAAGTCCAGATTAGAACACGCGCACAAAAGAGGGTTTCCACGAAGCCGCAAACTCAAATTGTGCCTGGCAGAGAGTGTGTCCAGCTCCTGCATCTCGCGTGGTAGCAGCGTTGGCAGCATGTTGTGCGACAGGTCCAACAGCACCAGGTCTTTGTGCGGCGCCAAGTCCAGGGACAGCGACTGCAGGCGGTTACCGGCCAAGTTCAGCTCCTTCAGGTGGCGCTGCGCTCGCAGCATGCTGGGATCCAGGTGAAGCAGATTGTTGTCCGAAAGGTCCAGTGTCTGCAACAGCTCCAGGTTTTTAAACATACGCCAGGCACGTTCTCTGAAGAACTCTGGATTGACGTTAAAGTTGGAGAGTCGCAGATTACGAAGTGATGGGAAGAAGTCGAAAAACGTTTCGCTTATATTGTAACAGTAGTTCCCGCTCAGGTCAAACGTTTCTAGTTTCTTCAATCCAAAGAAGGTCGTTTCGCACGTGGACAGTAAGCAGTAGGAAATATCGAGAGTTCTCAAGTTCTCTACAAACGTAAAATTAATGTGCGATGGAAGTTTGTCCATTTTACGTAACCCTGCCGATATGTTCAGGTACTGAAGTTTTGGTGCTGGTGGAATCTCGAATGACGATAGTTTATAATTACCAACTTTCGTGGTGCAGCTACTGTTTTGTCCCAGAAGACAACCAGCTTGTCTGACCGAGTTGATGTGTTGAGAGTCCATGCGAAATGATGTTAGGTTTTTAAAGTAGAGAAGAGCAACAAAGATGGCCATGACGTCACCCACCAAACGGTTTCCAGAGAGATCGATCTCTTGAAGACACCTAGCGATTGGTGTGTGACCCGCATAAGCAGCTCTGTTCCAGAATCGTTGTATGTTCGTGTTGGCGAAGCTCAATCGTTTCACGCAGATCGTTCGGGCGTATTTCATAGTCTGCACATCGACGTCAGTTGTGTAGAGAGCGTGGACTCCAGAAAAGTCAATCACAGCCATTTGCTGATGCTGCAGTCCGTACAACGCCATCATTGCACAAGTTAAGGGCACTGTCGCATCGTTAAGGTGCAGTCTCTTCAAAGACGGGAGAAAACAAAATGCGCATTTCTCAACCTTAACCAGAGCGTGCGATCGGATGCGTAGTTCCTCCAAAGACGAGTTGTGGAAGGCTCTGAACGTATCGTTAGTGAGGTATTTCAGTTTACCGTTTTCATCCAGCCGAAGCGTTTTCAGGTTTGTAAGTGTTGTAAAGCCAGGCCCAAACTGCGACTTCATGAAAGTATCTATTTTCAACACCTGCAGTCTTGAGAGAGGCCGAAAGATATCGTCTAGATATTCCCCATCCCCATCCCCACCATCCCCATTCCCCGTTCCCGTTCATCCAAAGCTCCAGAAGAGATGTGAGCGGTTGGAAGACGCCGGAAGGGTAGGTCTCGTGGTCGAACTGCAGCTGGTTGTGGGATAGGTCCAAGAAAGTTAGCTGTTTCAGCCCAGTCATCGCAAGCGCCGACAACGTCTGTAGACGGTTTCCTTGCAAACTCAACCATTGAAGCTCCTGCAGCGAGGCGAACGTGTCGTTGTTGATTGTATCCAGTTGATTCCGACTGAGGTCCAGGTGGCGGAGGTTGGCGAGATGGGGCTGGGAGAGGTCCTTGAGAACGAACAGCTGGTTGTGACTCATGTCCAACCAAGCCACTTCAGAAGGCCATGTTTTGGGTAATGACGTCAGTTTTCGGCGCGAACAGTCCGCGTGCAACCCGTCCTCATGCATCTGGAACGCGCACGTGCTGTTCGGTGTATCCGCTGTTACTATCACCAGAGTCAAGGTCAAGGCCACAAAACACCAGGCCATTTTGACAGTGACAGGGTGAGTGGGGAATGACTGCTGTTACCGGCCGAAATTGTGGGGTGTTCGGCTTTTCTTCAAGCCCCAGTTTGACAAAGCTGGAAAACATGACACACCAAGAAATGTCTGAAATTTCATATATATCTAGGATAATGAATGGAGCATTCTTAATCGTCGCGTACAGTCAAATAGTAATAATATTGCCAGCACGATTTATCTCATTCATTTTTAAGAAAGAAATCTTTATTCTGTTGCGAACAAGAGCCTGGAGTGTCGTTTTAAAGTATCTCTCCAACTGAATGGCTGTCCAAAATAGCAGAATCTTGCAGTTGAAGTAGTAGTAGTAGTAGTGCAACTGAAAAATCAATGATGATAATAACAATAAGGAGAAGAATACTACCACTACTACTACTACTACTACTACTACTACTAATAATAATAATAATAATAATAATCACCATAAGTATAATTACATCATCTTGGAAAAATGTAGTTCTGTGACATACCCAGTTGGGACAGCGCTTTCTGAAGCGACGTGTACGGCAGCGAGAATGTGTATGGTTTGACGGAACTTGAAATCTCTGTGCGGAAAAGAGACCTTCTGACTCAGTCTGACTACATCTACTTCCTCCTCCTGCCCGGCTCACCTGGTGATAATGGTATGCGGAGATCTTCCCACACTCAGCCCACTACGGGAACATGTACCCCCCCCCCTCTCTCTCTCTCTCTCTCTCTCACACACACACACACACACACACACACGCACACACACACACACTGAAACACACACACACACACACACCGGCGTATGCACGCACGCACGCACGCACGCACACTCGTTCCCAAACTCAAAAAAACTTCACGAAGAAAACGTCACTGCAAAACAAACAGGAGAAACACCAAAACTGCACCCTGCATGACAACGTGCGGCGATACAACAGCCTGCTACGTGTATGTGTGTGTGGGGGGGGGATAGGGGGGGGTGGCTTGAGGGTGGGGGAAGGGGTTATATCTGCACGATGAGTGGATGCGTTTGCTTAGCGCGTTTTTTGTTTTTTTTTAAATCACTCCCCTGGTGTCTATCAGTGTGTGTGTGTGTGTGTGTGTGTGTGTGTGTGTGTGTGTGTGTGTGTGTGTGTGTTTCTCTGTGTAATATTTACATCTGTGTCTTTGTCCCTGCGGGGAGGTACAGCAACAGTGAATGGAGATTCAACTATTCTTTCAACCCCACTCAGGAAAAAAGAAAAAAAAAAACACCCGCATGAACTGATTTTTTTTTTTTTTTTTAGTTCATGTGAAAATTTGTTCAGTGTGGCCTTTCCTATAAATCAAACGAGTAAATTGTATTCTCATCGCCGGCATTGACCGTGAACTCCTCTCCTTGATTTTCTCCTACACTCACGGCACTGGGACGCTGTTTGTATCTGTCTCATCTCAAACCATTCTACAGACCTGCACGCAACCTGAGATCTTCTTCCCAGGCTTCCTGTCCCAGGCTACTATGACAACACAAACACGAAATGCTTTAGGGCTCGGGCTTTCAAGGGTTAAATCAGGTTTTGCGACAGTTGAGGCCGTCAAGCGGAACATCAAGAGACATTTTAGTTGCTCAGGTCTACAGGATTTTTAACTCTTTTCGTTCGTTTTCCCCGACCCCAGTGGCGCCGCTACGAGCGTATCTGCTGCATGAAAGCATTTTGCTGCGCACTAAAAATGGCCAGTCATGATGATCATCATCAAAACTGTGTCAGCGTAATGTAACACGTCAGATTCCTGTATTATAGAAGCACACAAACAATTCAGCATACAAAAACAATTATCAAAAATCAAGATTCAAAGATTTTATTCCTTTCTCCCCGTTTGGGGTATGGAGGAATATCCAGATATAAAGAACATGATGATTAACGATATACAAAATACAGCTAAAGAAATCACAACAAAGCAAAAAGCACATCAGTTTCAATCCAAGTTACACATGATATAGTTCGTATTATACACATCACACACCATCATCCAATCATTATGGCTTTGACACACAAATTATATGATTTTACAGTGTCGAATGAACTTGGCAAGATTTAATATTGCTATACCATGTGTAACGGTAGTACTACAAATTATCACATACGGGTACGGGAGTACAGTAATATATACAGTCCTTGAGTTCAGTGAGTCAGTGGCTGTAGTCCCTTTCGTGTCTTACACTATGGAAACCACTGATCACTTGCTTTATCAGCAGGAAAGTTGCCCAGAACTTCTCTCTTCTCAGTTCTCGTGTTGCAAGACAGGACTTCCTGGTTCCTGTACCTCAGTTCCTGAAGACCGTTCACGTTTTCGTGTACATACTTTCGTTTCTGGGTAAAAGGTTTAGTGCATGAGCTGGAATGATCTCTCTCTCTCTCTCTCTCTCTCTCTCTCTCTCTCTAACCCCCAGCAAACACCCCCACCCTTTCTCTCTCTCTCTCTCTCTCTCTCGCTCTCTCACACACACCGGCACACACACACACACACACACACACACACACACACACACACACACACACACACACACACTGCACACACACACACACACACACACACACACACACACACACACACACACACACGTATGTATGACTTGTTAGCCGGCGGATCATGAAGCTTGTGACAAGTTACGGGTCGTGCGGCGTATACGATATTGACCATATCAGCCTAGTAGCATAGTATGGCGACATCCAGTATCCACAGCTTGTAACTGACTTAGGCAATACCGATACAAGAGGATCGTTCGGTGACTAAAGTAACGTCTCATCAACAGACTTTTCTTCATGATGATCGACAGAACTAAAGACGAAGGACATAAAACACTCACGCACTCATCACCATACGCGTACCAGTCTTCTTTACTAAATGAAATTGCTTGCGCGGCGTTAAGCCCTAAATAACTAACTAACTAACTACTAAATGAAATATGGTCACCTGAGAAAAGTGACAATTTTTTTATTTGCTGACCACGGCACGTCAGTGAGTGCCGCGCGTTCATAACGACGTCTTTGTCTTCTGAAGACCTGTCGACCGTAGATGTAGAAGGTTTAATTATCATGACAAGCGCAGGCGGGCACGCACATCGCCTTGCCAGCTCCTTTGCAAATTTCGCATCGCAATGCTTCCGATCTGGTCAATAACTACGTCGTTGTCTTTCCTGACACTTTGTCTCTCTGCAGCTAGTTATAGGTTCTTAGGGACACCAAAAAGGAACTCGCCGCAGATATGCTGATGTTATTGCTGCCTGAGTGCGTAAAAGACGAGATCTTCGTGGCATTTCCAATTCGCAGTGACAGCTCGTGTTCTAAATCTAGCGTGTATCTCCTTTCATAGGTTTGTTAAGGAGAGATTTTCTGCACAAATACATTTTTTGAGAATTCATGCTGCGTACATTTTCATTGTTCACGGTCACGCTGATAAGATTCAATGGTATTTCTCGTATTTGCGTTTGCGCGGCGTTAAGCCCTAACTAACTAACTAACTAACTCGTATTTGCGTTACACGAACCGCGTGATTGACGGAGTCTTTGAAAACTGTTTTCATCAACTTACCAATTTGTTAATGGATAAATTTACCGTCAAATGCTTAAAGGGCTTGAATACTTGACAAACCCAAGGCGCTTAGGCCTTTTTACGAAATGACTGGAGACATCTAGCGTGGCACGAACGTTCCTGTTGTATATTCGTTCAAGATCTGAACAATGGGAAGAAGTTGAGTGCGACAGTTGCTGACGATAATGCTGCATTGAACAGTTTGGCTGCTGTTTATGGTGAACCTTATGGGCGCTCCAACCGGACAGGTCAATGGGATGGCGTTTGTCTACACGAATTCTGTGCCCATCGGGATCTTTTTGGCGCTGATCTGCGTGCCTGGAACAGCGGCCAACTTGATCACGCTGTTTCTCATGGTGCGGCTGAAACTGGCCCGGAAGAATATTCCTCAGTTTCTCACGTGCATTTTAGCGGTCTGCAACATCTGCAACTTGCTGAGCAGGCTTCTAGTCCTTGTCTCCCTGCTGGGTAACCAGTTTGTGGCGATGTGTGGTCCTCTGTCGTTCATGAACACCCTCTTCATCCTGGCCACTTCCGCTATTTCTTTGGCGTTAGCCGCGGAGCGAGCCGCTGCAATACTAGCTCCTTTCTGGTACCAGCAGAGGAACGTTTTGGACAAAAAGGTCTACGTTTCTGCCTTGGTAATGTGTCTGTTTCTGATGGCATTCTCTGCTGCTTTTGCCGTCAGGACCGCAGCAGGTAGTAGAGAAGCAAATGCTGAGGACAGAGTCCTGGACGCCCATGACAGAATCGTCCACAATACGACCGTGTGCATGGAGTGTACCACAAACTTTGACAAAACCGTACACCCTTCAGTGTTCGACAGATTCTTTTCGGATCGCACAGGCTCGGGAGTTACATCAATAACAAACCAGAGCTCAGACGAAAGAGGTGCGGATCGTGTGACCAACAAGGGGTTAACGGAAACGACAACAGTTACGATAACTGCAGGAGTTCAAAACGCATCCTACGCTATTCCTTCTCATAGAAATGAGCGAAACGTGTCCTCCTCACTCCACTTACTGTGTGGCGTGGTTCCTGGATTCGCTCAGAATCAAGACAGCAACGTCGCCCTGGAAGCCATTTTCTCTGCGTTCAATCTGGTGATCTTAGTAGCGGTGCTGAGCCTCAACGCCTGCGTGTTAAACGCTTTGAGAAAGATGGGGGGAAAGGTGGCTGTCCCAGACGTGCGGAAGGAAGGCGCGACATCCGTCCGTGACGTCACTACATTCGCTATGACCCGGATGCTGCTGGTCATGTCGGCACTTTATATTGCATGTTGGACACCAATGACGGTGAGTAACTACAAATCTGAGGCGACTTAGATTTTGACGAGGACGTTTCTCCTGTACATGGTAATGAGTGTTCTAGGTGTGAAGGTGTTTAGGCAAACATGAACAAGCGGTTTTAATGTATCCCCGACCGGACAACATCCGACACGATCTTTACCGTGCCTGCTGTCACAGCTCAACTTCTCCTGTTCCTTCGTAAACCGATGTTGACTGCCGTCAACTGAAGCCAATATCCAGCAATCAAGACAACCTGATAAGTAAAGATAATGGGAAGTGTAGGCGATCGTGAGCGCTCGGGTCGGCTGGTCGTTGTTTTGTTGTTGTTGTTGTTGTTGTTGTTGTTGTTGTTGTTGTTACAAGTTCCGGCTTACAGGTATATACTCGTGGCTCCAATGGTCTTTGAAACTGATTTATGCACAGAACACTGATGTATGCATCTACAACGCAAGTCGGTAGAATACAGGTGTTAGTGCTGTTGCTATAATGTAGATTTCGTGCTATTCTAGGTCATTGCGTGCGTGCGTGCGTGCGTGCGCGCGTGCGTGCGTGTGTGTGTGTGTGTGTGTGTGTGTGTGTGTGTGTGTGTGTGTGTGTGTGTGTGTGTGTGTGAAGGAAAGACAGACAGACAGAGACTGACAGACAAAAAACAGCATCATAATAATTGCTTCTCCTCTCTGCTGCAGATCGCGTACTTCTTGTCCTTCAAGCGGGACGTTCCAACCGGGCTGAAAATGTCCTCAGTGGTCATCCTGACGGCCAAGTCGACCTTTGACCCTATCGTTCACCTATCAATGGCCAGCGTGCTGCGCGGGCGCGTCCTGGAGATCCTCAAGTGTGGCGCGGTGGGGAGGACCGACTCATCCAGCACCATCAACACGACACGTACCAGCTCCAGCCGCGCAGGGCCGGGACCGCTTCACCTGACAGATGTTGCCGTGTCGAGCGCGGTCGCGCCTGCTCGTACAGTGCCCAAAGTTCTGGCAGCTGACGCCCAAGGACAAGGAGGACGGGAACGTGCCGGCTGTGGAGCAGAACGGTGTGCAGAGCAGCGGATGAAGGTGTGGAGGACGAGGGCTGGGCGTACGCAAAACGTCACTGTAGAAATGGATGACCTGGTGTGAAGTCACAACCAAGCTGGACAATTAGGCTTCAATCGGTGACGATGTTACAGTCAGACCCGCCTAAGATGGCCGTCCATACGGACTGTATGACTCTATTCTGCCTGTTAACCACAGGCGGCAATGTTGGTTGTGTTTTCATTAATACTATTATCTCCCATGCCTCTAGAGGGCAAATGTGGGCTTCTTAGACAGGTGGCTACCAAAAACGTTCCAGAAACACAAGATAAATGGTCCTGGGAATTGGTGGCAACTGGATGTTTGCGAGTTCAACGTCCTTTTCCACCACATGAGGGTGATGCCAAAGAACCAAAAAAATCACTGAGAATGAGATACGAATACAAAACACTAACCATAATTGCAGTAATGATGATGATGACAATAATTAGCGGTTCTGACGTCAAGACGCGATGTAATGACAGTCAGCATTTTGTTAGCTGTAGTAACTGTTGCTAGGGCTCACAAGCGGTGTCGCTTCCTTCCCTTGTAGCGGCAGTTTGTTTCTGATATCCCATAAGCGTTTAAAGATGTTAACAAAAGATATATGCGATGGCCTGTTTGAGCGACATGAGCGACTTGTTTTCTTGTTGCTATGAGAAAATTTGTGGGGCGTTTGATCTTAGCCCAATTTGGCCCGTTTGGCTGGCTAAAAATTCTCTCTCTGTTGGAGGGTGGGTGGGTGTTTGGGGGTTTAACGTCCTTTTCCACCGCATAGCTCTCTGTTGGAAGGAAAACGCTTAGATGGAGTGTACGTGTCAGCTTGATATTATACATTGTTCAAATTGCCGAGTAATGCGATATCAAATATTGTTCACGTTGCCGAGTAATGCGAGTTCAAAGTACCAAGTATATGATGTAGACGTGCGTAAACTAATAGACTGCTAGACCAGTCTCTATTGTCAGATGGTAGAAGTGCTTGTCAAACCCGTGGCGCTTACACCCCTTTCACTAAATGACGGCGCTAAAAGCTGCTGCCTAGTGTGAATAGTAATACTAAGCGTGACGATTTACGGCAAGCTTACCGGCCAATAGATATCAGCCTTAAATTGAAAACGGATACGATAAGTGAGCTTGACGCGTACTGATTAGATTCTAGCCGGGCAACCGATTTAAATGGCCCTGCCCTCCTAGAAAATGTAGTGACTGCACATTGGCTGTTTCGTCCGTTTTAACTCTATGGGTCGTAGGTCTTGAGGAAATGATTGATCAATGATCAGGTGACGCCTTGTCCCGCGCGAACTGTTAGCCACTCGAAAGCTAGTTTATTCAGCTTTTGAATAACGGGGCGTTCGAGCACATTTGACAGGCGTGTTTGTCTTTGGCTCGCCAGCGCTCGTTCAAACACTGACGTCTGGCAAGAAATGAATGAGAAAGAGAGAGTGAGACTTGGCCAGGAAAACCACACCTCCCCGGCATCAGGTACTAATGATTTTTGCTGTTGTGCGAAGTCAATACCACGGGGCAGGGAAGTTAGCTGGTAACGTGGTTTCTGCAGCAAAGCGGAGGGCCGAAGAGAAAAGAGAGCGTGAGAGGGAGAACGCAACGCGTAAGGAGGAAAATGGACTGTAAGTGGTCAACACGTTGAAAACACAAATGGGCTGAATAAGGACACAAGTGCAAGCGGTGCCGCTGAAACGCTAATGGTCTCCACGTCACTTCGCGTGCCAGCGAGAACATGACTCCCATTAGTAGTATTGTAGTTCGATTCGTGTTGGACAGGTCACCTGTGTCGTTCAAGTTCATAAATCAGTAGTGTTGCCTGAGGGAACGCGAATGTGATCGTGCGAAAACGACTATGTTCTTCTTCGTGTCCAAGGAACTTCTTATCATTAATCCGTTGACGTCACAGGAGAAAGTTTGTGTCTGAACTGTTGTGTGTATGTGGACTTCGCTCACTCTAATCAGACACCCGTTTGTTTACTTCAGTGGGGTGGAGGTTAATGCTCGTGAAAGTGATACATTTTATAAAGACTTTCAGCCTTCACTCGGACACGACAATGTCTGGACGTAAGCGCATGAAGTGAAGATATTCATCTCTTTGGTTGTCACAAAGTATTCACCAGTACCGTTCCTCTGAAATAACATCAGGCCGAGAATGCATTCCTATTGCCTCGTCTCATCCAGCGGGACGGGCAGAACAATAGCGAAGCCTCCACCAGAACTGGACCAACCGCCCACATTAAAGGCAAGTCAGCATTATTCATCTTCAGTACTTTAGATTTTTTTTTAATCATAAAACGGATTTGTCTGCAGGATCAGACATGCCTTGCGTCGTCAAACACTGCGCACATGAAACATTTGATAGAGAATGATTATTGTAAAGCATAATTAGACAAGGAAGTTTTCTGCTGCCAAAAATTATTCCATTCTGACGTGTACGTGAATGTTTTACTGCAAACTTCTACAAGCTGCAGGCATGTTCACAGAAACATTCCAGAAGCCGTTAACTAAATGTGACATTCAAGACAGCTTAAAGAGTTTAAATCTGTGTAATATTCTTTGAGTGATATATATATGCACAATCCATAACAAATAATCAAGACATTGTAACTGTCGCCACCAAAAAAATAAAAAAAAATCAGCCGATCTACTTTTACTGTGTCGTTCATTTTATTCAGGCCAGGCGTCGCAATGCGGTACAGGGTCGTCGCCTTGCTATGCACGTCAGTCTGCTGGAGAAGAACCTGGCCGCTATGGAGGCTGAGAGAGCGCGTGAGGTGCGTCATCTGCGCGAGGAATTGCGTCAGATGCGCGCACCTCTCACGACCCACAGGCTTCGTGGGCAGCTATCACCTCGTCACGCCGTCCCACACGCTTCCTTTGACCATGCCGCTCTGGACCACGGGTCCCTGTGGAGAAGGAACGTGGAGCAGAAGAAGCATCAGCAACATCAGCAGCAGCAGCAGCAGCACTTCCACCACCTTAGCCACCACAACATGGAACTGCCAGAAGAGTATCAACCTCCTTCGCATCAACACCATCATCATTATCTGCATCATCATCACCATCATCAAGAAGAACATGGTGTCTTGTCTGATGCGAAACTACAAGAACATCCGACAGAAACCTTAAGTCAGGAGCCACAAGAACATGCTAAGAACGAAGCCGTCCAAAATGCAGATAAACCCAACGAGGGTCTGGGCTTAGAAAATGACGAAAACAAGGCGCAAGAAACTTTTGATACCAAAGACGACCCCCAAGACAAACCAGACACAACAACTGACGAGAAGATGGCACCTTTAGAACAAGAAAGCGATGACAACCACGTTCCTTACCCTCTGGGCGTCCCTTTCAGAAGGGTCTCTCTTCCGAGAGCTTTGCAGTCTCTCTCGCGGTCATCAAACCGTGCTGCAACGGTAACTAATCGTCCAGGGTTTGGAGAACCCGCCAAAGGCGCACTACCACCACTACGTCCGCAAGTCAAGATGGCCGGAGTAGCTATAGACGGACCAGATGGTGGTGTTATCCCTATGGTTAAAACAAGTGTTGCAGATACAAGCAACGGAGATCGAGCCAATAAAGACGAGGCTGCAGCTACTCAGCTGAATGACCCATCCGCTGCGACTCAGAACGGGGTAGGACGCGCACTGAATGATATTCGAACGTCAAAATCACAGCACCCATCCGCGACACCGAGCATACTTCCGCGGCGGAACGAGGCAGCCGGGTGGGCAGGACCAAAATACGGACCTCAGACGTCAAGACCTACTCCTGCCGCAGCCGGGCACGCGAACAAGTCCTGTGCGCTGGCTGGTATCGCCAACCACAGATGCACGCACTTTCCCTGCGTGCAGCCCAACACCTACCACAGTCTCGGCTTCCACCCCGACCCCTCTACCCGCTCCTGGCGCTCCTGGATCCACATGACCGCCAACAGACCTCACCTCCGCTTGACCTCGGGCAGGGCGCCTTTGTCCACCTCTCTCAACAGCGGCAGAGAGACGCCGGCTGACGTGCCCGCCTACGCTAAGAAGCCGCGAGGTCTGGGGAAGAAGGAGCACGCGCGTCTGGAGATTATGGCACACAGGAAGCATGTCCATGAGCAGGAGAGGCCGCCATCTTGGAACACCAACTACGGGGAGCCAACTCCGTACAAGCGCCTGAAATACCCTGTAAGGGGGCTTCAACCGCTTGACTGAGACCAGAGAGGTCGTCAATGAATTTTAATAGCGTTGTGTCACGTGGCCTAGTATTGTATTGTACTTTTGCGTGCCTTGAAATTGAAAATCGGGAGAACTGACAGCCCGGCGGCCAAAAATCATGCGTCTTGTTTTTCCAACTGTATCAATGTTAACCTATACCACTGAGACAACTATACTGTACATGTATGATATCCTTGAACTGGTTGCGTGTTAATTTACAAACACTGAACCAGTATTGGAACGAAACTGAAAAAAATCTACCTCAGCCCTGAGTTGGGGAGCCTCAGTCAGTGCGGGCTGTCCCAAACCCGAGCTGTGCACCAGATAGCACGTGATTTTTTGGTTTAGTCCCAATACTGGAACGTGGATCTTGCTGAATTTCTTATACAGTCTGTCAGTTTCGGTGTCAGTGGGTAAAGTGGCCATATGCTCTTCAACGCGTTTGCTGGCTATCTCTCTCTCTCTCTCTCTCTCTCTCTCTCTCTCTCACACACACACACACACACACACACACACACACACACACACACACACACACACACACACACACACACACACACTCGTGTATGTCGCGTGTACTATACTCACAGAATAAAGCAATCTTCCATCATTTAATTCAAAATATCCCAAAATCGGTTATAGTTAGGAAAATATTTTTAGAAGCAAAACTGAAGTGAACATAGCGCAAAATTCTGAATTTCGATTCAGTGAAAAGGTTTCGAATGAAATTTTCCTCCCGGTGCAAAGTGACTGTAATCGTTTCGTGATCGTGAACAGTGATTTTTTTTTTCCACAGAGAAGGTTTTTCTTTAAAACTTTCACCGGCCGTTGTCAGTTGTGCAATTCAAATGTGGATGTGATGTATGCCAGTGGATTTCCAGCACTGCTGCCACGCACACGCCGTTCAACGTGCAAACTCCAAAACCACACCACAGTCAAATTTTGAGGAAATCAAGAACTGAGAATATTCAGGTTTAGAATACAATATATATTCAGAATGTAATGCACTTCTCTTTTGCTTTTAAAAGTGTTTTCCTAACCATTACCGATTTTGAGATATTTTGAATTAAATGATGGTAGATTATTTTACTAGTTCCGTGAGTAAGAATTAATAATATTATGAGCCGAAATTGCCGTGTATCAGCTGTTCATTGAGAGGCATCGCTTTAGGGCGCCGCTACAGAACTGAACTAACCCCCCATGGCGGAGTGGCCGCCGGCCGGTATCAAATTTTAGTTACTTGATGAGTGATACGTGACCGATATGCAGCGGTGTTGTCAATCATAGTGCACTAGTGTTACTGCAGCAGTGGGTTCGTGACTGATTGCAGACACTGACTGGCACTGACACTGACACGGCATTGTATGATAAGACACAAACATTCAAGCACAAACAGAGAGAGGTGAGTAGGGGCGGAGGGGAGAGAGACTGTGATTGCGGAGGGGTGCGGGGATTCCGGCCTGATGATCATCCACTCAAATGGAGAAAAATGCCTTCACTGATGAGCTTCAGTATAGCCGTACTTTTAGCAAGCTAGCTGGTGGGGTCTAACACGAAACACTTCAACTGCCTCAGCTTATATTGCGCAGCATAATAACCGGAGACACTGAGACAGCATACTGATTTATCAAAACTGGCCATTCGCCCGAGCAGGGCACCAGAGAAGGTGGGCGCTTCGCCGGCTGGGAGGCGGCCGGGTTTTCGTAATCACGAGAGTGAGAGTGGCAACTACAGGGAATTGCCCACATGACTGACGTCATTAGGTTGCCTAGGAAGTAATAACAGCGGGAAATCCCGACGCACTTCCCCGACACGGTCGCGTAAACTGGCTCATTCAATGTGCAGTTGTTTTGACGGAACTTATTTCTTACATTACATGAGAGTCGGTTAAGACCTATCGCCTCCCCCTCCGGCCTCCACCCCCTCCCCCGGCTCCGACTGACTCTGAATCATGTCGCCGGGTCACTGAGTGTTGGCAAAGACATTACATTAATGTCTTTGGTGTTAGTACGTTCGATCGGAGTAGCAAAGACCGTATCTACAGTCTTTGGGAGTAGTCGGTCTCTGAACCGGGTTCTATTAAACTGACATTTTTTTTTTTTTTCTGAGGCGGCAAGCCAGTATGATTCCTTCTCTATGCACGACTGATAGAATAAGGCATGCGGCCAAAGACTAAATCGCGATAGCCCGGGGAAAGAAGGGAGGGGGAGGGGGAGGTGCCAGAGTCATAACTGCACACGCCTAATACTTGAAGACAATGCTCTGCAGTGAAAACTATTTTCCAAGTTATACAGCTGAAGGACCTGAAAGTCTGTATGATACACCATGGCAAGTTTCTTAATTATGAAATATCAATAAAAACATGCTTTGTCGTGCGGTTGCCATGGAAACGGATAAACTGTCGGCCATCTTGGAAACTCTTAGGAATGACTTTTCTACTCCACAAATTGTCTTTGAGGTCTGATTTTTTGTAATTAGATTTAACATATAATGCACTACACACTGTCAACAGCTTTTTAGGATAGAGTTACTGGTTGATTTTTTATGATTTTTTTCCCACTTTGTTGAAAAAAACAAAGCATAATCTAATTTCAACATCAGATTTTTTGCACTTACACTTAACAAACCACAAAAAGCTGTTGACAGTATGTAGATACATGTAACTCATTTGTATATAAGCATACCAAATTTTAAGACAATCTGATCACTCACTCCTTCAATACTGTATACTTGATTGATTGAAAAAAATGACAAAATTCGCAAAACTGAGAAAACGACGATTAAAGTTCAAACAGTGTGTTTCTGTCCAATATATCCCCTTGCAACACACCTAGCTGTTCAAAACTGGCCTGCAGCATATGCAGACACATTACAGTGCTCAAAAATGACTTCAATTAGAAAATGGAAAAAAAATGACAAAAACATTGATTTCAAGTACAGAGCATTGCCTCAGTGAAGGCGGCCGCCGTGCGTTCCACGGGGTCACTGAATCATTTTGAACTCAGTCGTGTGTTGGCTCACACGTGCACGTGCCTTCGTCGGAAAAGTAAGTCCAAAAGCGGCTCTGAGTGCCGGCTTGACAAAGACTTGCTAAACGCTACACTGACATCAATGCACTGACTGAGGCTGTTTCCTTCCCCGGCCGATACTGACTGACAATATAGGCCTACCTACTTCATTATCTAATTTTTAACTACTTCATTATCTCAATGCAGGTTATAGATATGATCATGATGATACTGATGTACACTCCGTTTGTTACTTGGCACTGAGACCGGCTCAGTTGAGATTATGTCCGTCAGAAACAGTACCGACGCCGAGCGGCCTACGGAGAAGCCGCCAGGGCGCACGCCAGACACTGGCTTTCGTCACTGAGTTGTGCCAACGGGTTCCATGCTCTGGCACTCATATTAGTGTAAGTTTAACCGATTACTTAACCGATTCTCATAGTTTAATGTGAGGCAATGCCAGTGCTTATTCCCGTAAATTGTGTTTTAGCCAATGACTGAGTGTGTGAATGTGTATATGTATTTCTATGGTATGTTTGTGTATATCAATTGTGTTTTATTATCAAGAGGAGCAAAGTAAATTCTTCTTAATTGTAACTAAGAAGCAATAAATCTATCCAGAGACATAGATAAGTATGTATGTCTTATGTCTTATGTCTTATGTATGTCTCTGATCTATCTTATCTTATCTTATCTTATCTTAGTGCATGTGTAACTAACGCTCAGCTGGTATAGTTCGCCCGTTAGGGGGTGCAAATGTATACCAGTCGTCCGCAGGAGGGGCAAATAAACTCATGTCGTCCACTAACGGGGGCGACACAGTGTATCCCCCAGCGCAACTGAGGGGGTGCAAATGTACTCCGAGGTCTGACGAGGTGAAGTCATATGGCCGCTGACTTCGTTCTACGACTTCACTTTATGCGAAACATCGACGGAATTGACTGGTATACATTTGCACTCCTTCAAGTAACGGGCGAACTATACCAACTGAGCGTAACTAACGCAGCTAACAACTGGCACGGTGTACTCCCCGGCATCCGGTACTCCGTGAACCGTTACACTGATTGAGGTGCGGCCACTGACCCGGCTGGGGGAATGAATTGAAGACACAAAGATAACAAGAGCGGGCGCCTAACTCATAACTCAGTGACAATCGTCTCCAGTCTGCTGACGAAGCCAATGACGATGACTGATAATGACCTTTATAGTTTAGCCGAGTCAGTTCAGTCAACAAGCTATTGACGTTATTGACCATTCACTAACTGAAGTCACAACTGAACTGACTTGTCGTTTCTACTCTAAGAATAGAAAACTACGGCCGGCTATCAGCTGGGAAACTGACAATTGACTCTCTCTCTTTCTCTCTCTCTCTCACCGTGGCACACATACACATACACACCGACTGTGACACACACACACACACACACACACACACACACACACACACACACACACACACACACACACACACACCGCAGAGCGGCGGTTATCATCATGATTACAAATACGTGACCTTGGCATACACTGAAATACTGACATGTCAAAATATCTCGTTAAAAAAAAAACTTAAAAAAAACCATGTCAGTACACGGGTTTGGCGCCGGCAGTGGCCGTATCATCAGCCGGTCTACTAATCATGATGAAGAGACCACACTTCGCCGGCTGACTACATGTATGTGAATCGAAATCAAGGTGTCTGTATACATGATGTCACATCTATGCAAGTCTTTGTCGGACACTGGCACACACAACAAAGTGCAAACTATGCTGGTCACCGTTTCCGGCCGTCATCCGGGTCACCGCGGTGTCAGTGTGTGTGTGTGTGTGTGTGTGTGTGTGTGTGTGTGTGTGTGTGTGTGTGTGTGTGCCACACGGTGTGTGTGTGTGTGTGTGTGTGTGTGTGTGTGTGTGTGTGTGTGTGTGTGTTGGTTTCTTGTTGTTGTTGTTGTTGTTGTTGTTGTTGTTTTTAGTTCCGGTGAGGGTAAGGTGAGTTTACTGACCACGCCGGCTCAGTCAGTGGATCAGTGTCAGGACTATGATGGGTAGCCGACACTGAGTCAGTGCATGATGCGCTTAGACGGTAATCCGCTGTCTCAGGACTGCAAAGACAAAAAGAACTATTCATAGATCTCGATTCATAAGTGACCGATAAATGGCCGGTTGATATCGACATACTGACGTCGACATTCAATTTAGCCTTTAGTTCCACTCATGTTCTACTCATTACTGGTCGAACCACCATGCCCGACAATGTAATCTTGGATTTTCCCATTTCTAAATATAGCGCACCTCAAAGGAAAAACCCACGGCGCGAGCTCGTCTCCTTTCAGATTTCACATTTTGCCTCCAACGCGAACGCATCTAAAATCTGCCGCTCTGCACGACAGGCGGCATTTACTAAGCATCTATGGTACTCGGCGCAGAAACAGGTGGGTAAAACTTACACTGATTTGGTAACGACCGGCAAACTGATTTGACGATCGAGAGCTGCATACTGATATGGAGTAGTCTTATCACGGCGGGCCCGCATACTCGGCCGCCTGGCTATCAGTTCATTGAGGCCGGGTCGCCGGCGACAAGTACATGTACGTATTTACCACCAGGCTAGATAACGTAACCATTACAAATAACGCCATCTCTAGCGTGTTTTTTTTTTTCCCCCTGTATATCGTAGACAATACTGAGAAACATCAGAGAGCCCGAAAGACTCGGAGAGAGAGAGAGTTTGTTGTTGTTGTTTTTCCGTCTTCAAGTTATGATCTCAGTCGGACCGTCCGCGACAAAAAAAAAAAAAAAAAAAAAACGCCGCTGAGATGAGAGATTGTTTTCTTATCTCGAACATGAATAACACTTACTTTGGTGTTTTTAATATGTACTGATTTTAAGTTCTCATCAAGTTATTTTTGCAGAACTTTGTTTTTAGCACTGCGGCGCCCGGGACGGCCACTCCCCGTCTGTCAGTAATGGGTCATAATAATGCAACTCAGTTGCCTTATCATGTCATCGAGATGACTGAACTGAATCGACCATGCCCTACTTTTGGGTCATTCATGCACTCGGTTTTATTATGTCTCGTCTGTCGGTGATCATGCAGGTCTAACACATTTTAAATAACTGCTGTAAAAACTATTTCCATTAAATAACATAAGTTTAATACGGCTGATTTAATGCGGCGTGTCATATTAATTTGTGCAGTGTTAACTCAGTAATCCTGATGCCAGTTGTATTTAAATGATGTGACTTCAGTAAACGCTGCAAGTTGACGTCAGTAGCGGCGTTTCCTGAAGTCACATGCAGTCACCGCAGTTATTTATGACTAATTAGGCTAGTCAGTTCGGTTGGTTACTAGTATTCGACCAGTTGTGTGAATGAGTCTGCTCATTTTCTTTTTTAAGTTAAACACTGGCAAGATAGTGTGAGCGTGTTGTTGTTGTTTGTTTGTCAGTTTAGCCTGTTCAGTTTTTCTGTGTGTGTGGGTTTTTTTTTTGTTTTGTTTGTTTGTTTGTTTGGGTTTTTTTTAAAGTTCAGTTTGGTTTTGAGCTATGATCCCGGCGTTCAGTTATCACTTGATTATTGCTTATCACCGATTTGTTATGACCACTCCGCCGCTACAGTTACATACGACAGTACGACAGTACACCCGCCGGTTTTTGTTCGCAACTTTGTGGTTTTCTGCCGATAATGAATATTAATGGTATCAGTGGCCGGAGTGAGTGGCACCGTGACTGATGTGTTTCAGTTCAGTCAGTTGAAATCATAGTCACGGTGAACCCGTATACACTGATAATATTATGCGCTGCCATCAGTGCCAGTTGGGTGCACAGCTGAAACTACAGCTCGACTGACCAGGGACTGACTGACTTACATAGAAGTCCCTGGACAAACTGAGACTGAAGACGTGCGTTGCGTGATCAGTATTACGGTGGCACGGACTGACGTGACAGTCATAACTTGAGCTCAGTCGGTTATAACTGATGTATGTGTGCCTTATGACGGCCATCATGTTTTCAGTAGTCGCCGCCGCTTATACGCCACCATCGCCGGCTCACCAGGCTAAGGAAGTGATCTCAGTGGTAGTCTTTTCAGGCGGAGAGTAAGCGGAATAGAACTACAGTCTTCACAAAACGTTAAGGACCAGTCAACATAATGGGTGATAGTTTCAATAAATCAGAAAAAAATAAACGAATAAGATTTTTCCCGTAAAACTCGGTAGCAAGGTTAAGGGGTAATTAGTGAACATGGCGACCACTGTGTGGATGGCACGGCACGTGCGCGTCACACAGCATGCTTGGCGCGTTTGACTGAAATCTGCAATTTCGGCAAAACTAGACCGAGTTTTCTGGTCAGTGTTATGATCTGTGCTCATTTGTTTGCCTACATAAGCCGCCGTTTCAGCGATGTTCAGCACTACACCGGCCAGCATGTCACCACAACAAAAGTTGAATGATATTTGCAAGTGGTCCTTAACTTTTTGTGAAGGCTGTGTGATATATAGGGCTTCATATCTGCGCTGGGCATCGGTGAAGTCAGTCACAGATCGACTGATTCATTATCGACTGAACTGTCCGATTATTTTCTTTACCGCAAAGGCGGACCGTCATCATCGATAGTGTCATCGTAGTATCACGGCTGATTTAGTTTGCGTCGTTTACTTCTTCAAGTATTCTGGACAGTTATCCTGTACGTTTTCACTGAGTCACTGCAGCTAGGACATAATAATGCTCTTTCGGCTGTTGCGCCGTACACTTCGGTCACCCATGACAGGCATAATTATTATTTTGCGCATGATGGACAAACGCTATGTTTATCAGGAAAAAGGGACTTGGTGACTTCAAAATACACGGCGCTTAGGTCCTTTTTCCAGATGATTTTAGAACGGAAGGGGTAGCCACACTTCTATAAATAAACACGACGCACGCGCATGCCACCCATTTTTCATCCAATCATAATCAAGCATGTCACATGACGTATTCTTCGGGAAGTGGATAATCGCACGGCATTGAAAACATTCTATGTACACGATATTTGTTTTTTCAGGTTCATACAATTTTTAACGAACTTTTGTACAGCACACATCGCATTATGTCGTTTTCTGTGCACATTTTCGTCTGCTATAGCCGTTCACACCGATAACACTCTCAAGAGACCATTGCGCGGTTTTCAGTCGGACCAATAGCCTGAGTCTACTCATAATGACGTCAGAGGCGTACGCGGCCTGGAATGGCGACAGTGGGAACTTGCTGAGGCAAGATCGCAAGACAGTTTGAGTGATATAGTAATTTTTTACCATTTCAGTCATGGCCACGCCGAAGCTAAAGGCGCGAGGAAAAGGCATTGCTGCCAAACAGCCAAGTAAGTGTAACAATTTACCTTTAAATCAACTAACAAGAGATTGGTTTTCGGGAAATTTGACATTGGACCCGCACGGTTAGTTGTGGTCCCGATTGACGCAATGTGGGACAACCCAAATGTGTTTTTTGTGAAAAGAAATACCAGCGATATTGTTTTTTGTAATGTTGGTTGTAGTTTTTCGTACATTTGCAGGTTGATCCAACGATGGATCGGTTAAAATTGCATTTCTGTGAGATTGCATGAATTCCAGGAAATTCCCGGTCATGCTAATTTTAGATTATGACGACATTCTGGGAAAAATGACAGAGCCCTTTTCTCAGGATTTCGAGATGGGGGAAAACCATTCAGGGCCTGGCTATTGTTACTGCACTGACCTCTGTATCTTGACAGCGTACCCAACACAAACAAAAGGCTGTTAAAGCAAGAAAAAAAGTTACATAATAGAGGATAATAAAGAAGTTGCATAGCAACCCTCCCACCCCCCACCCCCCTCCCCACCCAGGATTGTTTTGAGAATTCGCTGCTTTAACCTCTTGTTAGCTGCAGCTGATGTAGTTCTTACTTTATACTTGTATTGCAGCCTTTGATTATAAAAAAAATCAGAGCAAAATTTTAAGGCAGTAATTACCCGATGTTATGATTATGGTGATACTCCTATTTGTTACAGAGCTAACTCCAGGCTTTGACCTTTCCAAGAAACCTTCAGTGGAAATCATCAAATGTATTGGTTTCCAAAAGTTCCGGTATTGTGGAGAGAATCGTCCTGGCAAGAAGTACCAGGAAAAGGATTTTCTGCAGCTTGCTGTAAGTGCATTGGCATTGACTTTAAATTCCGGGTGATGGCAGTCAGATGTGATCACAAATTGATAAGTTCATTCTGAATGTGGCTTTCAGCTTTTTTTTTAATGAGGGTTTTTATTTTTCTCCTGTCGACAAGATGAGTTCTACCATTTGGAGATATTGAGATGTCAAAAACATATTTATCACAAATATGTTTCACAATCTTGTGAAGTTACATGATAATAATGAATTGATGAAAGTGTGTATTACATTGTAGAATAATTGCAGCTGTGAAAGCTCAGTGGCGCTGATATTGACTCTGTCCTTTACAGCTTTGCAATATGAGCGGCAAGAATGTCAAAGTCCAGATTGTGTGTTTTGACGCGGACAAACCTGGAGACATCCATCCAAATGGACTGGTTGGTAGAGACTGTGATGAAGGAATCTACACCAAGACATACCCCATCAGCAAGCCCACTCAGATCCTGAGGTTAGTAATTCACTTACAATACCGTTTATTAAGTTGTACATAATTTCTGATTCCATGTTTTCTTTGTCAAAAGTGCATTGACTTTCTTTTTCAAAGGAACCTTCTTTTTTTTTTATTTGGTTGAAGCCACAGGCTGAAGTAAAAAAGTATAACACAGAACCTTACTGGATGTGGCAATTTCTTCTTCTTTTTATCTGGGGGGGGGGGGGGGGGGGATGGTATTGGCATAGTTGCTTCCATGGGCAGTGTGTGTGTGTGGAGTTTCTTGTTGGTGGTGTAATTATGGACAGGATTGTTGAGATAATAATGGTCAACTACATACTCTTTGTAATGCTCATGTTACATATATTCATATAGTATATTACTATAACTAGTATATATATGAGTATAACGTTTTTATTGTCACATTTTGCCTTTGCAGAATCCCATACTTGCGGACGGAGCGCATTCTCACAAAAAAGAAAGACAATGAAAGTGCCAAAAGTATCAGTGATGTTCTGAAGGCAAGGGCTAATCTTCTGCCGCATCCCTACAGTCGTAAGTACAATGTGCAATATTCAGTTTGCTGGGTTTTGTTGTTGTTGTTGTTTGCCAGCTGTCTTCCGTATTTCACCCACCTCCCTTCTTAGAACCCCTGACCCTTCCCTAAGAAATGTAAACTTGGTGTTAAAACTTGTAATTTTTTTTCTTTATTGATTTACTGACATATTGATGTTGAATTGGTACACACACTTTTTCTTTCACTATGTTGGTGTGGTGCATTGTCATCCATTTGTTTCACATGCACATGAAATGGCAATCTAGATCTTATTTGTTTTTGGTGATTTCTGCAGAGAGATGCTTGGAACAGTGCAAGCGCAATACAAAGTATGACACCACACGAGTGTGCTTTGGTGTCATTGTTACTTTTGAGGATGGCTCTTTGCAAGAACCACTGTGCGTCATCAGTAATGTGGTGCAAAATGCAAGTAAGTTGTCTGATATACATGTATATGTTTTTTAAAGGCTATTTTAATACACGTATGGATGAATTCTTTTGTAATTGCTTGCCGCAGGGACAAAAGGAGTAAAACGTACATGTAAAGACATGAAAGAAGAAAAGGCTTGTCTATTAAACATACATGTAAAAGTCATCTCAGATCCTAATAACTGTAAGTCAAGCAATTTTAAAAATCCTTTGTTACAAAGTACAAGACTTATTGAGCAAAACTTGGTCGTTTACATACTTCGATTAGATCAGCCTGTTGCTATAGCTATCTTCCATCAGTTCTCAGTTTTTATCTTCTTTTTTTTTTATATTCCAGTTGACATTATATTATTTTTCATTAATGTCATTGTTCAGGTGAGAAGACCACGCTGAAGATTATCAAGTTGAGCAGTGGATTCATTTCTGCCCGAGAAGGTGGACAAGTTGATATTTTCACTAGTGAGGATGGGCCCCCAATGACAGCTGGTGAGTGTAATACTTAGTAAATTAGCACTGCAGTGTTATACATTATGTACTCGTGGGTGTGCATGTTTGTGTATGCCTGTGGTAAAGCCTGTAGAGTAAGAAAAAAAGAAAAAAAACCTGTTCAACTTTCTTTTGCAGCTTCTTTGTAAAGCTTTTGACTTTGACTAGTTTGAGGACTTTGTAAACTCCCATCAGCAGAGCTTACCTACCTCTTGATAAGAGAGATTGTATGTTTTGCAGTTCTGTAACTTGTAACTGAGCTCAGCCAGGTTTTATTGTCATTGTCAGTGTCAAGAGGAAATTTATGAAAAATCATTTGTATTGCTTCCTCAGAATCAAGGCGTCAGCCTGGTGTGTTATCATGGGGAAAAATGTATTGAGTCTGTCTTGAGACATTTAGCTAGTAATAGTAAGTATAGTTCAACATTATGTTTGCTTGCTTTTTTCTTTAGGCAAATGCACTTTGAAAGTCAGCACAAAGGACTGGGATTCAGAGGAGACAAAACCATCTGCACATCAGATCATGTATAAGGTATGGTTTGCAGTTTGGCTGTGCACTCTCTGGTCTTCCCTTTGATACATGTAGTTTTAAAATTTTGTCTTATGCATACATGATCATTATTACGTTTGGGTGTGTGTTTGTTTGTTTTTTTGTCTCTTTTTTGTTCGTTTGTTTTGCTTCATGTTTAAAGTTGTTTGTCTCATATATATAAAACCATTGCGTCAGCAGTGGAACATAAGTGGTCATACTTAATGCAGTCAGAGTTGATGACAAGTTTGGAACAACTGTATCATTTTGCAGAACTTTGCGAGCACAATCAAACTTTTAGCACTGACAGGTACTGAGACAAATTTAGAAAAATAATGCATCCTTTGTTCTGTGCATTGAAGATTAATCTGTGCAGACAGTGGACCAAGATCATAGGGTCAAAAGTATTTATTCAGCATTAATGAGGATTGCTGCAGTGTTCCTGTGAGATGGCACATACACATGTAATGATGTAAATTGTTTATTTTCTTTTGCAGAGAGTTGTTACATATTACATTCCCCCTTACAAGCTGAATCCCTACACGGACTCCCCAGTTGAAGGCACTCTGCAGCTGTCGTGTACCCAGAGTGGTCAGAGCTGCGTATTCCCATTTCAGTATGGTGAGTTTTGTTTTTGTGAATGCTTTATCTCATTTCATGGAAATCCACTGAATAGAATATTTGACTTCAGGATCAGTAAATTATAATGACACAAGTAAAGCTAAGTTTTACCCGTCAGATATATGTGTTACTTATTCTGTTCATGTACATGTAGCATGTTGTACTCTTGATTCTTTCAACATTACCCTGTCTTCTTTTGACTCTGCTGCCAGAGATTATCATTTGCCATTGTCTGTATGGATTTTCTACCTGTTACAGAGCCGGGTGCAGACCATTCTAAAAGACAGACTGCACTTCACAGTAACAGACTTTCAAGGAAGCGCCAGTTTGAGGCCGACGGTAAGTGACAGCTGTATCACTGGCAGATATTCAGCCTGCCAAGCAAAACCAATTTTGACTGATTGTCTCCCCTCTTTTTTTTCTTTAAATTTTAATTGCAAATGTCCCGTTGCATATGTCCATCCCCATAACATTTTATACACCAGTAACATATCTGCGTTAGATATCCTGGATGCTACAAATATGTACGTGCTGACTATCTCATTTTATCATGGGTAGGGGTTATCTTTGGACGTGGTAGGCTGATAGTAAAATAGCATGTATTCTCTAACGAGGCAAAATTCCTGGGAAGTCGGAGTGTGGCTCAGTATTTGAAAACTGCCACAGACACAGACCCCTTGTCTGTTGGAGTGTTTCTGTTAGCATAGAAATCCCAAATATAAACATGTGTGTATCTGTTAACAGATGCTGATGAGAACCAGGGACTGGTTGATGCAGACCTGATCAAGCTGAACTTGAAGGCTAAGGTCCAGTGCAGACAGGCACAAGGTAGATCTGCTTTATAATGACTGAAACTATTATTGTGTAACGTGAGCACAAGTGTGTGTGTGTGTGTGTGTGTGTATTGTGTAACGTGAGCACAAGTGTGTGTGTGTGTGTGTGCGCGCGCGCGCACATAACAACCAACTAAATGTAATTTCTAAGTTTAAATGTGGCTGTTATTTTGTGCTTGCTTTTGCTCAGTCAAGCTAACAAATACCTTATTAACTGCAGATGAGCCAGTGGTTGACCTGCGCAAACGTGCTCGCACTAATGCACCAGTTTCCAATGGCAACATCCCACTGATGGTCAGCCAGGCGTTGGGTCAGCAGAGTCAGACAACACTGGCCAGCAAGGACAAGCCATTGGAGGAGGAAAACATCATCTGGGCTAAAGACATCCTCACTGGTGAAGTGGTCTACCTGCGAGCCGATTCCACCAACCCATCGAGTCAGACTGATGAAAACGTCATCGTCTACGTCCATGAGGGTGAGCAGGCCCTGTCCAGCAGCATCTCTGCCACGCCGTCCACACTGACCGGCCCTAAAGCTGTGGCCGTTCCAACATCCGAGTGGAGCAGCATGACATTGTCAAGTGGTGGAAACTCGACACTCAGGACCTTGGAGCCAGCCAGACAAGTGCGCACACAGAGCACTGAACGTCGCGCAGGACCTGTCACCCGCACTGCAAGCAAATTTCTGTCACCTTGGCTGGTCGATGAGCCCGCACCCTCACCTTTGATGAACGGGGACATTTCTTTCACTAGCACTAGGCCATCTGACAGCCTGTCTCACACTGCCATCACCACTGCCTCTACAACTGTTGTTAAACAGGAACTGGTAGACAGTGGTCTTCCCATCCTCTCACGTGGCCTTCCCTTTAGCATTGACAGTGGCGCAGAGCTCACAAGTACGACTCTCACATCCTTGGGTGTAGGCAGCTTTATTGAGGCAAATCTTGCCGACCTGCGGTATGACCGCACAGGTAACTTAGACAGTATGAGTGTGTTTGAGATGGTGCAGCCCTATATGGCAGCTGCGCCTCAGAGCTGACATTTTAAGTGATGAAGGAAGGAGGAGGCATGGAGAAAGAGAAGGGTCTGTTGTCTGTCTGTTCTTGTTAGCCACACTTTTTGGTGGTTGTTTTGTTTTGTCCCCTATGTCTCATTTGAAATGAATTCTGATGCAAGGCACAATGATGCAAATCTTGCAGTACAGTCTGCTCAAATGTTTCCTCAGAATGACCAGACACGTGTTCAGGCCGAGACAGTTGTGCATGCACAAACGCACGCATGATGGGTTTGGTCTCTGGAATTTACTGGAAAACAAACACTTTCTGATGTTTCATGAGATTTCCATACAGTTCCTTGGTGGGACCACACATCCATTATGTGTGCTCTGAAACTTCTGGGTGATAGGGTGACATCTGTTTTTGCTTGTTGATTGTTAGGTTTATAATATTACAGTACAACTTCTTTTTGGCGACCACTCCTTTGGCAAGATAAGAGTGGTCTTAAAAGAGAGGTGGCCACCCAAAAGAAGCTTCAGACAGTGAAGAAGTGCAACCCAGTATCATTGTAACATTGGTCTCCACAGGCAGGTGGTCTCTCAAAGGGATGGTCACCCAAAAGAGGTTCTACTGTACCATTATTCTCATATTGTTCTTATTATATGGGAGGGATCTATTGCTTTCTTTGGTTTGTGATAATTCAGTTGCCTTTTTTATTTCCTGTGCCTCTAGCACTAAGCACACACTTTACGTGAAGTGATTTTTGATACCCACAACATCATTTTGCCATTTTTGAAGATGGCACATGCTTAGCTTTCGCTTAGTTAATATTTCAGACCACCTTCAAAAGGAAATTATGTATACATTCGTCAGACACCACAAGACACACTGCTCTATCCTAGCTTCCGGGGAATACTAGGATGGCAGTTTGAGCTTATGGGTCTAGAGTTTGAATGTTGATGGTCTGTGACAGCGGACAAATGGCTCAGCTTCTCCACATTTTTTTTTTCTTTCTTGCTATTGAAGCAGTACAAAAGGAAGACACCTGGATAAGATTAGAATGCTGCACTTTCCAGTCTGTTGCCACTTTAAATACTTGCAGCAGGCAACAGATGGTGAATGCATCATGTGATGCAATGTGTGGCAGCACAGCAGAGAAAATACACTTATATACCACTGCCAGATGTGTTAGTTTACTATGTTTTCTTTTTCTTTTGTTGCTCTTTGTGCAGTTTTTTTGGTTTTTTTTTTACCTTTACTAATATTATATCCAAAGTGGCATTTCTTACAAAGTTACAGCAGTTTGTTTGTGCACACCAAGATAGCAGTAGAATTTGAATAATGTAGTATGAGATTACAGTGCAAAATGTAATGCATTGTCCCTAAATTGAAAGTCAGGTTTTGCAATTCTGTCCAGTCCAAGACTAGCATTATGATTAGACTGATATTAGCAATCAATGTTACTGTTTTTAATTTTATATGTACATATACACGTACAATTCCAATTCCGCTTTTAGTGTATACACTTGGTAGGATGGCAGGGTAGGAAGTTTTAAAGTTATGTACATTCACCATAGTTTTAGTGGATTTACTGTATCAGTTCTCAGCTGCATTGACAGTTACTTGATTTTAGTTTCCTGAGTGACCAGTGTATCATGTCTATACACAAAGAGAGAGAGAGAGTGTGAGTGCGTGCGGACGAGAGTTGCTTAATTCATCATTTCATGTGGATCTCGAGCATCAATTAATATATAACTAGATTTTTAGCGTGGATGTAATTCTTTTCATTTGTCATTCATATGATTTTCACGCTTTCTTACTCAATTTATTTGTTGTGGAAGGGAGTTTCACATGTGCAGTTACCAGTAAACTGCCATGGCTACATTTATTCCATCATCCATCACAGGCGTATATTGCATGTGTACATATTGACCTTAAATGGCGTAGATTCTCCCAGTCAGTATAGTTGTTATGACTGTGCTTCACTTTGACTTTTAGTGCATGTCCTGGGAAGACATGCATACCATTGTATAAAGAGCATAATGTCCTTTTACAATCTCTTCTTCTTCTCATGTCCACTGCATTTGTGGTTTGTTGCCATTGCTTTTATGTAAAACTTGTTATGCAGTTACTGTAAATATTTGTAGCCTTACAGATATCTGTACAATTTTCATAGTGAACAAAATTGCCTACCATATAAATTTGGAAAATGTCAGAATACAGTAAAAATGCAGGTGCAAAAAGTACTTTTGGTGTAATTTTACTTGTGTTCTTACATGACATAACAGTACACATGTAAGCTTGTTTTTACAGGTTTTACACCTCAAGCATATTTTTCTACTAGGAATTAAATGCTGATCAATTTATGGTAGGCAGCTCAAACACAGAGTGGAATATGATTCTCTCTCTCTCTCTGTGTCAACTTTGATCTCTTGCAAATGTTGCATTGTCTGTGTTCAAACAATCATACTCACAACTGTTCATTCCCATCCCCGGCTTAGGTTTGCCTTACTGGCGCTACAATAGTGGAAACAAAAACAAACAGTATCAAAATGCAGGAAATGAAAGGCATTAGAAGCACTGTTACAGTGACACAATTTCATAAGGTGCTATTTATATCAAAGGCAAACTTATTCACTGCCTCGGCCATGACTAAGCTGGAGCACTGGTGTAAGGGGTAGACCTGTGTGTTGTGAGCGTGCGACATGAGCCGGTGTGCTGACATCACCGGAGCTTCAGTCTGTCCGCCCCTTCCCTTCATACAGTCTGGTGAGCAAGCACAGACTTGTCACCGATGCAGCAGATCGAAAGGAGGGGGTTTTCCAAAATGACGTCATTAGTAGCACTTCCGTGTATCCCATCATACATTGCCAGAACATGGCGGAATGTGTCGATTATGCAGCGCAAGGGACCAGGGCCGTCGAGAGGCTTTGGCAGAAAAAGAGACGGGAAGGGTAAACCACCACCGAACAGAAATTACAGAACATTTCACAACCGAAATATACGGCTTTTTGCTGCGCCATTACTGTTTATATTTGCCGTACTACGGACGATAGCGTACCAGCTCTGGTTGGCGCTCTTTCTGCTTGGTTGCCGAAGCAGACGCGCTTTGACTCAGAGGTCGGCTGCTTCAAAATTGTCAGATGAGGAAGCCCCGTGTCTTGGTCCTCAGATGGCTACAAACGACAAGAGTCGGGGAGGGGTAGGGCCTGGAGAACCAGCTTTGGCACTCCAGAAACACCATCACAGGAAGGCGTTTGAGTACATCTCTCGTGCTCTGAAAATCGATGAAGAAGATTCAGGTTGGTTTGTTTACATTTCATTTGTTGCCATGCGATGTTGATTACCCATTTGTGCAGTACCATAAACATACATTTTTACCTCATTACGTTTAGAAATACAGCGACACTTCCATTTTGCACCCATTCAGTTCATGGACCAGGTTACAGTTTGGCTCATTACAGTGATATTCCGTAATGAAACATGCACTGATGCAGATGACTACATTCAAAATCAAATGTGATTTCTAATGCTCTTTCAGTTGCCCGTGTACTCTGTGTGTGTGTGTGTGTGTGTGTGTGTGTGTGTGTGTGTGTGTGTGTGTGTGTGTGTGTGTGTGCACTCTTTCTGTATGTGTTTAGATAGCACTGACAGAGCTTATGTGTGTTTCATGCTGAGGGCATAGGAAATACAGCTGATGAGATTTTGTGTCTCCGAGGTGATACATAATTAAATAGTTAATGCATTGTGATATATGACTTTTGCTGACAGCTCGCAAAGATGTTGCAGTGGAAATGTATCGGAAAGGCATCAAGGAGCTTGAGAAAGGGATTGCTGTTGATGTCAATGGAGAAGGTATAAAATCTTCCTTGTGACTTTTGTGGGTGTGTGTGTTACTCTGACTCTGAGTTACTCTAACTCACTGTAACACAGCTCAGGAATATAATTTCTGATTCCATTATTTATATTTAATTTTTTGTTGGTTGTTATTGAGAAAACATCTTTTAAAAATATTTTGAATGAATGCTTTTTTTTTTCTTCTTTTTTTTTTTAAATCACAGTGGTTTGTTTGGGGGGGGGGGGGGAGATGTTTGTTTTCATCAAAAGATGTTTGTTTTCATCAAAAGATGTTTGTTTTAGGTGAAACATTCCAAAGGGCCAGGCGTCTGAAGGAGAAGATGATGACAAACTTGGTGATGGCAAAAGACAGACTTGAAGTCTTAGGTATGATCATTAGTACATTACAGAATTTCCTGTATTTCCTCCCTTCACCTAGATCAATAGATGTTTCACAACTTTTTTTTTTTAGGTGGACAAAATGTTTTTGGTTCATAGGCACTTGTTAATAATTTATACTGTATAGAATTAAGAAGGGCTACTTATCCAGTATGTATGTAAGTATGTGTATAATGTGATTGTGTTTCATGTAGATTCGCATGGTATGAAAGAACCCTCTTGTGCTTTCAGTGTCCTTTGACAGTGTGTCATGGGTTTCTCTTGTCGTTCTTTCAAAATGTTTCTTGTCATTTTTATTTGAATACACTGTGCTCTCAAACTGCAGAGTTCTTATGTTTTGAAAGTTTTATAGAAGCAGTTTGGAATTGGAGGCAATGTTCTTTTGTTATGCTTTTTCACATTTTGTGGTGCTGTGGCACCAGATAGTTTGGTCCACTGCCCTGTTCCTGTCTTTTTTTCTTTTTTTTCCTCTCCTTCTTTTATTTTTATTTTTATTTTTTTGTTTATGTTTTAATTTTATGGGTTTGAGTGTTTGACTCTGATCAGTTCACTGTGGTGTGTTTTCAATCTGAACAGAGACGTTGTTGCATAGTATGAATATAGCTGAAAATGACAAGGGAGACCCAGAGAAGGGAAGCCACAGGCGTTCTCGTCATGATGAGTACCGTAAGGAAGGAGCAAAAGGGGCTGGGTCTAAAGCAGCCCCACCTGTCAAAAACTCTACTGGCACAGGAGGTACCAGAATCTGCTAATAAATCATATCAAGTAGATCTATCACTGATCATGAGGACATTCAGCAGCAGTACGGGTTTTATAGATTAAAGAATAGCTCTCAAGAAACTCACAAGAAAAGTAAAATGATAATGGATGTAACATGATCCCAAGCTATTATCGAAATCAACAAATTTGCAGTTTCCACAGCAGTGATAATATGCTGAAGGATTAAACCCATCATCAGTGTTTGCTGTTGTGAGTTTGTCAGTTACACCTGCTCCACCATCCCTTGTGTTGTGTTTCACATTTCATAGTTCATGGTACATCACTGTACGTGTCTGCTTCACAGTCATTGCATGTTCAAAATCACATTTGAGAAATGATTTTGCTTGTCACCTTTGTAATGTGTTCCTCCATGGGAAACCACCCTTCCCCCTCTGAAACGATCTGAGGTTGTCCACATAAGAGGAGAAGTGGAGGAGTCCAACAAAGTAGTAACACATTTTCCATTTGGATGATAAGTATTTCTAGGCCTGAGATACCATGTTAGTCTAGGATGTGCCCAGCCATTGTAAGATTGCGTTTTACTGTTTATTTGAACTAATACTTGTACCAATACATGATGTTTTCAGTAATGATCAAATTGTACAGAAATCTCTATTATCCATACATGTATACAAGTTAAAACAATATGAGCATGTACAAATTCAACACCAACAGGCAGGTCATCATGATCATGTACCTCTTCTAAATCAGTCTCCAGCAAGCCGTTGAAGGTTGGAAGACAAGCCATGACGGTCCACAAAAGCAACACACTGCCACGGAACTCATCCAGCAAGGAGAGGAAGGGGTCAGCTTCTACATTGTCTCCCTTGACAAGACGCAAGCCAACTCACACCAGACAGGCATCACAGCCTGAGGTAGTGGGCAAAAAACCTGCACTATTTCACGATGTAAAAATGTCTGAAAAAGCTTTTATTACTTATCCTGCACTTCAGTCTTTGCTGGTTATTTTTTAATATTTATGTTGATCTTGTTTTAATTTTTGGTTTGTTTTTGTGTGTGTTTTAAAGTCTGTACATTTTATAAAGTTGAAAGGTGACAGTTGAGTTTGTAAAACGCAGGCATCTTGTCCATGCGTGGTCAAACCAAGCTAGCTTGTGTACGGCAGTCCTTTGTCTAAGGTGACCATCAAGTTTAATGTACACACTTTTATTAATTGTCCTTTAGGTGTCCGTAGAAAGAACCTAAAAAAAAACTCATCTCTTCCACTCAGATTGACCAACATGCCATACACAGGAAGCTTTTTTCTTCTGCTTCATTTTTATTTGTTCTTCATATTTCATCTCAATGTTTCTTCTAAGAGCAACGAGCATGAACTGTTTTCATGGAGCAATTCTGCATGATTTAATAGATATAGGATTGGAATTGGATGTAGTAATTTGTTTGAAGTATTTTAATTCCTATTTAACATTCTTTCACCGTGGACAGCCCCTGAAGAATGCTGATGGGAAGAGAGACCTGTCAAATGTCAAGTTAAAAAATGTGGACAAGAAGCTGGCTGACCTCATCTTGAGTGAAATTGTGGACAGTGGACCCTCAGTTTCCTTCAAGGATATTGGTTGGTTGTGTGATGTATCACCATAGAATTCAGTTCGGTTAAACTTCATGGCTCCGATTTTTCAGTGTCATCACAAACAGAAAACAAAACAAAACACATGTAACTGGATACTTATCTAAAGAGTAAAGTTGATTCATTTTGAGTAATACACTCCATATGTCATTGGTCATATGAGCTTGGTCAGTGTCTTGTGATTTCCCCTTATCTGTATGGCTGGTTGAAGTTCAATATATGATAAATACATTATTTACATGTATTTATAATCACTAATTTGATTGTGCAGCTGGCCAGGAGACAGCTAAACAAGCCTTGCAGGAGATTGTCATTCTGCCTTCTCTTAGACCAGAGGTAAGGTCACTGTTCTCATTCACAACTTTATGTGTCACATCTCCCTGATGGTTGTTGGCATTTTGCATGACAAGGGTGATAAAATTATTTTGATGCATTGTATAATCGAGAAATAAGGATACACTTTCTGTTTTGTGAGAACTGCTCCTGTGAGGTCAGGTCTTGGAAATCTTGGTTGTGATCTGTACAGCAACTGCTGATCTGTCACTGATTCACCTTTTGGTTTGGATTTTGCAGTTGTTCACTGGTCTACGAGCCCCTGCGAGAGGGTTACTGCTGTTTGGACCACCAGGAAATGGAAAGACAATGTTGGTAAGGCTGTATGTCCGTGGGTGTCTTTGTGTGTGTTTAAAACTGCAAGTGAAAGCAAGTAGTAGTTGACTGATGATTTCCAGTAATCTCATGTATTGTGAAGTTGTCCGTAGGTTGGTACTTTTAAGTTTCATCTTGTCAAGACGACACATTTCTCAAGTGTATGTTTTGATCTGCAGGCTAAAGCTGTTGCAAACGAGTCCAACTCGGTCTTTTTCAACATCAGTGCTTCTAGCTTGACTTCCAAATGGGTAAGTTGAATGCAAAAACATGTTTTGTGTTTGTTGGTGCAAACATGTGTGCCTGTTTTCCTCTTGGGTACCCACATACATGTCCTTTGTGTTTTTGAAGTTTAGTAATAACAGTCAAATGATAATTGATAGCTGGTACTATGAAGTTGATCTGTCAGCAGAAGTATACCTAACAGCTGCTTATAGAAGTTCTGTCCTTAAGCATGTAATACATTTGTTTTCTTTATTTATTTGTCTTGTGCAGGTTGGGGAGGGGGAGAAACTTGTGCGCACACTCTTTATGGCAGCCCGCCAGCTTCAGCCTGCCATCGTCTTTATAGGTAAAGTTTGTCATAAACTTACAAAGCTTTACATTTTTCTTTTTCAATTCTTGTTGTCTGTTTGATGTGTTGTTGTTTTATTTATTTATTTATTTTTGTTGTTGTTGTTGTTGTTGTTTTTTTGTTCAAGCAAGGAAGCCATTGTTTAGATTTGTGTAAAACTACATAGCATGGTGCTTGCCCTACCATGTAGGTCAAAAGGGTGGGTGTGGGTGGGGGTTTGGGGGGTTTAACGTCCTTTTTCACCACATACGGTGATATCAAAGACAGGGCAATGATGAAAAAGCCAGCACAAATATTTGGCCCCAGCCGGGATCGAATTCACGACTTGAGCATTAGAAGTCCAACGCTCTACCCTTCAACCACCCCGGCTCCCCTCGGTCAAAAGGAAATTTATCCTTCCGTAGCAGAGCTTGCTGAAGACACCACACTATTTATCAAAAGCACACTGTGAAGTTCAGTTTCATTATTGAACACTGTTGTTTGAACATGTAAAATTCATTTGGTGCTGCAAAACTTGATCGTAAGACAGAGTTGTTCACATTCACTCACATGTATTACTGTGTCCACATCCTTAGAATTCTGTTAGTTTGAGGCTATCGCTATTATGTCTTCTCCAGATGAAATTGATTCTTTGCTGTCTGAAAGACGTGAGGGTGAGAATGAAGCCAGTCGTCGACTGAAGACAGAGTTTCTTGTTCAGTTTGATGGGGTGTGTATTTTCTCAATTTTTTCCTTTGTTTGGTTAACTTCATGCAAATTTTATGCAACAGTAGGATGATTACCGTTTAGACACACTATGTGGACATAGGTAATCACAGTTTGATCTTTGTACACAATTTTACCAGAGGAATATTTGATAATCACAAATGATATAAGTCATATATGGGTCGGGCACATGCAGAGTAACTTTAAAATGTTGAGGGCTAATCAACGGGGAAGAAAAGTCAAAATGGAAACCAAATGAACAAAATCTGTTACAGGTCATCACTGTGAATTCCCTCTCATGGTATACTTTGCAGGTGTCGTCAAGTCCAGAGGATCGGATCCTGATCATGGGCGCAACAAACAGACCACAGGAGCTGGATGATGCTGTCTTGAGGTCAGTCTTGGGCACATACAGTGTTTGATTTGTAATAGTTAGTAGCAATAGCTTCACCATTCCTCCATTCCTTGAATAAAGAGGGCTGTTTGTATATTTACCTTTTCTTTTTCTTCTTTTCTTTTTCTTTCTCTCTCATTGTTGATTTCCTGACTGGCCTTTTATTCTTTTTTTTTTGTTTTGTTGTCATTGTTGCTTTGTTTTTTCATACATTGAAAATTAATTAAAACTTGCAGACAGCTGAGGCAATAATATAAAATAAAATAAAAATTAAAAACCATACCACCAACCCATTTTTGTTAGCAAGGATGCATGTGTCAAAATACACTAACAATACAGTTGATGCTTTCAGTGTTTTCTGCACAGTTCATTCAGCAATTCAGTTCAGTCTGTTGTTCCACTTTATAAATCTAAATGAGGTATTCAATTGAAAATTAAAAAGCAGATGTGATAATAATATTGCCTTCGGATTTGTTTATCTCTTGAATTTGTTATATCCTACAGACGATTTCCCAAGAGGGTGTACGTGACCATCCCAGACCACCCAACACGCATAATCATGCTGAACCACATGCTTTCCAAACAGGGATGTCGATTCTCACAGCAAGAGCTAAATCTCCTGGCTGAGTATGTTTAGTGTGTGTGTGGGTTTGTGTATGTGTGTGTTTGCGTACATTTGCATGTGTGTGTACATGCGTGGTTGTGTGGCTTTCCTATATGTTGAACAGTGTGCATGTGTAAAGTCAGCAATTTTAAGATATATTTAGATCATACAACATCACAGCATCACACTGTTTTTTCCAGGATGACAGAAGGCTACTCAGGCAGTGACCTTACAGCATTAGCAAAAGATGCTGCTCTGGGCCCTATCAGAGGTGAGTGCAGTCACGTGCTGCAGCGGAAATGCTGCTTGCGCTTATCATCATCTTTTATTTTCTCTCAATTAAGTTCATAGTTCCTGTCATTGAAATCAGCTTAATTTCTTTAACAGTGCATGTATGTTAATGAATGCTGAAAGTACAAACCTCATACAACCTTGTCTTTGCTTGAACTCATTGTGCATAAATTTTCTGTTTTGTGATTTTCACTTTCAGAGCTCAGTGTGAGTGAGGTCCGATCAGTTGATGCAAATAAGGTATGTGTGCACATTTCAGTCTGGGTAATTGGCATCACAGTGCATGCTGCAGATTTGTTTCACAGGTTGATATGCACAGCTTGGGTCTTAGTTTCTCTTTCTCCTTCATGGATGCCAGGATGGGACATTGAAATTTTCCGTAAATTATTCTGAGTTTTTATTATGTATTCAGTCAGCAGAGAAAGGACAAAGTTGAAATTGGTGTCATATTGAAAAAGCTTTAAATTCCAGGCAGTTGTGGACAACTTTTCATAATCTTTTTGTATTTCTGATTAGTTTCAGTTTTATAGGGAGAAACTTGGAGATTTGTGAAAACACACAATGTGTCTGGGTTGTAATTTTGATAAAAATGTTCCTGACAGGTACGGGATATACAGATGTCTGATTTCCTGGAATCAGTGAAGAGGATCCGTCGCAGTGTACCACTGGACACCCTAGGAAAATATGAAGAGTGGAACAAAGAATATGGAGACATTACTGTATGACCTCAGCCTTTCCTGATCTTTGTATGTAATACAGAAACCTGATGAACAGATTATGGCACAGTGTACTTCAGGAAGTGTTTTTGTCTCTGTTGTATGTTTTGATTGTTTGAGAGATTAATTATAAGTTTTGAATACTGTCTGACTGCGGAATGAGTTCTTCAAAAGCTAAATGTATGTTTCACTTACATTGCCAGTTGGCTATACAGTATGCGCTCCGACTGGGTGGTTTACATGAGTTTGCATTTTATTGGTCTGACTTTTGTTTATGCATGATGTAGAAGTGTGGTTTCTCCTGTGCTGCATGTATGCTCTGAAGCCAAAAGAAACAAAACTTGAAATGGTGACAAAGACCACTTATGTGTATGAAGTTTGTTTTGACAGTACCACCTGCCTTACCCTTCAGTTTCTACAGTAGGTGCTACTCATAGATAACTTGATAGCTTCCAGTTAGGAGAAATGCAGAAGAGACAGCCTTTTTTTGCATGGCTTCTGTATGGGGTGTGGATGAAAAGTGAAATTGAAAGCACTAAAGTTATATAGCAGAAGTCTTCACACAATCACAGTGCATATATCTGAGTGTTGCCCACCCTGCATAATAATCCAGCATTGCTGCTTAGCTTGCCTCCTGCTAAGTATTACCAGTATTTCCATGTACTAGCTTTCTTCCTACCTGATGAAGGGACACTAGGCGTAACCATGGAAATTTGAAAATGGATTAGCTCCCTCTGGATTCATCTGATCGTAGATGGTTCTTTGTGTTAGTTGTTACTCCATTCTTGCAAACTGCAAGATCAGCAGGTATCTTTGCTCATGGTAGAAAAGAGCTGATTCTAGATTTCCGTTTGCTGAATGATTTTTTAATATTTTAGTTATACCGGCCCCCGTAGTGTAGTGGTTAGCACTTTGGATCATGGACCGGGAGACCCGGGTTCGAATCCCAGCCGAGGCAAGCGGGATTTTTCCTACCTAGGTCGGCTCCTACCCAGAGCGGGTGTGCTATGGGCCCGATGGTGAGGCTGTTGCCACACAGCTGAGTTTCACAGTTTCACCCACTTCACGGGTGCGACTATGGGGGTGCTTCCCTTAGTATGACACGTCTTATGATGTGGATGATTACACGGCCGGCACCGCAGGTGCCGTAGTTCCCGGGCCTGGTTAATGCCGAGATATTTATGACAGGAAGCGTGGAATGCAGCCCTGTCCCGCAGTCCCAAACCACACGGACCTCCATAGCACCATCTTACTATCATCCTCATCTCTCATCATGCATAATAAAAATTGTCCCAGCTTCCGAGTCCTCCGTGGGTTCCACCCATGACCTGAGAGGAACACCACTGGAGTTGGCAAAGAGTTGGGGGAAAAAAAAAAAAGAAAAAAAAAATTTAGTTATAGACCAGAAAGTTCTGAATTTGACTTTAAATGTTACGTTATTTTATAGAGGCTGAAATGGTAGGAACAATCCACATGATAAGTGCATTTACTTCCCACATTGTGACATACAGTAGAACATCCATCCAACATGCATCACTGCATTTCACATTTCATCATCTTGCCCCCAGGTCCGTAGTACATTTTGTATCTTTTACAGTTACTATTCTGTGTGAATTTGTTGCCATTGATTTGAATGTCATGCAGCATGACAGCCATTTGTACATTCTGATAGACGAGCAATATTTGTGTTGCACTTTTCCCGCCGATTCAGTGCTGTATAGATCAAAAGGCAGCAGACCCAGTTGTGCCAAGGGTGAACAAGAAGAAAACACACAATAATCAATACCAAAACAGAAGTTTGGTGAAGCTGAGTTTTGGAGGTTTTTTTATGTTTTATTTTTTTGCCTGCAGATGTACATGTACGTGTATTTCACAAGTGTCTCTTCTGGCCATTCATTCAGCATACTCATGATTTGGAGATCCTGACAACCTGACAAGAAAAAAAAAAAAAAAACACCTTCTCATTCACATTGGCAATTTTATACTAGGCTGATACATGTACCACAAGGTGAAGAAGTACTGAGATTGTATGGATGGACATAAATGGCTGTCACATTGACGCAAAGGTTCAAGCAGAAAGAAGTACAAAGCACCTGATGTCCATGTGTAATCATACAATGAAAGAAAAATTCCTGCCTGTTATTTAACAATGAGGTATACAGAAAATTGTTGCTGCATACTACGATGCTACTATGTGTCTCATGTATCACAAGATTTCAGATTGCATGCCACTGCATTGCAAAATACTCCGAAGAAATATCTTTTGTTCCCATGGCAGTTAGTAGGTCTTGCTTTAACTGTTCTGCAGTTTTTGTGTGTGTTTTGACATGTTAAAAACAAGAAACTATTTTAGCACTGCTAGGTTAAAAGCACAAAGCCTGTTGGTACAGTGTAGCATTGATAACTGTCGTGGTTTGGTTTAGATGAGTTTTAAAACTCTTATAATCCAGCAGTATACGACTTTGTTGTTTTGCACTGTCAGGAATTACATGAGGGTATAACTTGAGAAACTGTAACATCTGCATGCTTCCAGTAATTCTTCATCTGTGTTCTCCATTGTACCCCCATCCCGCACAACCCGCATTTTTTTTTTTTCTGCTTGGACTTGAAACAGTACCTGTTCATGCATTTTCATGCATGAGATCAACACACACACACACACACACACACACACACCAAAAAAATTTCTGATACATGTACCATAATTCTGTTTCGTTGCATTCATTATTTGCTACTTAGCTTATTTTTTGTACATTTCTCTGACATTACTGTTAAGTGTATTTTACTTTGTTTTCTAAACCAGTGAGTGTGTAGATGGTAGATACAGTTTTGCCGTACATGTGTATTTATAATCCTTAGTAGGAAGACAGAATATAGCTGAGCGGATGTGGTTTGTGTGCACTGTTCATTTCCTCTTGTCTATGAATTACAGTTATTTATATGCTTTTTACGTACATGTACCAGTTATGTATTTGGAAGAAACTGGAGATAATTTTGGGATGGTGCTTATTTTATGCAGAATTTTCACTTATTTTTGTATGTTTGATCATAGAGTGCTTGGTTGGCAGATGCAATTCTCCGAGTCTTTCAGTTTATGTGTAATGTTTGCATTTTTGTTATTGGTACCATTCACATTTAAAGTTGTCAGCTAGTTTACATTGTGTGGTTGGTTGGATGCATGCCAGTCACTTTCTAAAACAAAACTAATAAAAAATGAGAGTGTTGGTATAGGTATTTTTGTTGTTGTTCTTCTGTTGTGTGCGATCTGCAAATGTAAAGTACATTGTACATATATTTTTCATGGAAGGTCTGAGTCAAACTTGATACAGTGTATGTGTTTGAAATCTCATGTTCTCTACAAGCTTTATCATTATGGTGTTTGTTGGTAAAGGCAACGTTTTTGGCATCGTCCAGGCCCTTGTCATTGTAGTGAAGACTGGTTTGTGTTCTGCTGGACTGATCCCTGTCTCTCCGTGTGTAGGTATTTTTTCACATATATAACCACCAAGTTCGTGTTTAATGTTGTATTTTCAAATGACCACTGCTTGAAGCTTGTGGTGAATGTGTTGGTTCCCCATGATCTCATTAATGTGAGTAACTGTGTTTGTCATTCTTATGTCTTCTGTCCCAAAGCCCCCTGATTGAGAACCATACAAGCGTGTGTGTGTATGTGTTTGCAGCCTTTCTCCAATCCACAGTTCACATAATGTTTTAATTCTGTTTTTGTTTTCCAAAGTTCAGGATTTCATAATTAGAAAGCAATTTCTTGGTATGGTATGGTATACCATACCATACCATACCATACCATACCATACCATACCAATTTCTTCACATCAGTCTGCACAGAAGTATGTTCTGAAGTGATGCACATTTTTCTCGCTGATGGCAGTAGACAGTTTTTCAGGCCAGGTTACAATGTTTCATTGTCTGCCGCGCTTAGTTTCATACATGTATTAACTAGGAAGAGGGAGATACATGTGTCAGAAGTTCTTACTGCCTCACAGTCACATTCATGTGCAACTATCATTCTATATATTATCATTATATTATCATACTGCCTTGCATGTTACTAGCATTCTTTTAATGTATATGTCGATTGCCCCGTTTCCTGGAAGTGACATTTTAACTGTAAAGATCCTATACACTTTGCTGTCTGCTTCATTTATAGAAACCAAGTGAACAGTGTGGCTTTCTTTGATGTATTGGTATGTAAAGGGGCAAACTAAACAGTAACTGGACCGCGCGCTGTGAAATTCCTCCGTGACCCAGGCACTGTGTGCGTGCACAACCCTTGCCAACTGAGCGATTTTAGCAATTTTTCGATTTTTTTTTAAAAGAGATCTTCCTCAGATGTTTCCTAATAGTGTTTGATATGGTTTGAAAGATAATTATAAGCACTTTTGTGGAAAGTATGTTTGACTGGAAAAATCAGGCGTAGGTGACAGCAGTGATAACATGGGTTGTGGGTGCTTGATAACAGCGTCCTCATGCATTGGCACCCGGGTCTAGGTTTGTGATTGGCAACAGTATGCAAGGGCTCTGCACAAACACTGGGTGCATGGTTGTGAAAAAGTTAAATGGCTTTAAAAAAGTTCTAGAACTCAGTACTAAAGCTGGGTTTGCATTTATCAGATCCAAGGTTCTATTTAGCACTGTTGGTCACGCGTCAGCATTCATCCTAATGCCTTTTTGATAATCACAGTGCCATTATTTGGTACATGTACTTGTGAAATTTTCTAGCGTTCCACTGAACTATTCCCCTCACTTCTTTACAGGTCCTCTTGATGTTAGACATGTCAGTGTACATATCCAGTGTTTAACAGTTTGCATTTACATTTAACTTCATTGGTGTCCTGTTTGTGTGTTAACTTTCCCTTAAAATCACATTATCAGTAACCACCACCCGTCCACGAGAATTTTAGTTGCCATATCAACTCATTCAAAAAAAGAATAGCAGTCAAACATTCTACTCGTGTTGAAAAAAAAAGGTCTTTTTAACATCAACTTTGTACTGACCTATATCTGGGATAGTTTTTTGTGGTTTGTTTGTTTGTTTTAACTTCTGACACGTCAGTTGCAGAAAATGTCCTAACAGAAAAGAAATCCTAAAACCTCTAAGTGGGACAGAAGGAGGGGGGAATAATCAAATATGTCAAACATGTCATCAACTCATACATTAATTGGTAGTTGTTTCTTGCAGTACTCACCACCAGTATTCCATACTCTTAATGGGGACTCACTAATCAGGTTTTGATGATGTAGTCTCATGTTGTTTTCTCATAGTGTTCTTGTGTTTCATTGTGCAAGCCATGAGACTTGTTCTGTCAGATCATCACACTTTGTATCACACAATGTTGTGTTTTGTAACTGGTTTTACCGTTCCATGCTGAGCACGTTGTGTTGGCCAGTCGCAGACTTTCAACTTTGAGGAAAAAAAATACAAAGCTGAGATACTATGAGTGATGTGTTTGCTTTGTGTGTTTAGCATTAAATGTTCCAATTTAAAAGCACACTCTGCGTCACAGACATTCATCGGGCACTTTTTACAGAAAAAAATGTAATGATGAATTCAGAATCATTTATTATGCCTGGTCAAACCAAACAATGTAAATTTCCGTCAAAATGAAACTATCAAACCATATAAATAAGATATACAGATCTGTGTTATCCTTAGCATCTGGTGCATTCACTGCTATATACCATTCTAACATGGAATTGTTCATATAAACAATGTCAAGCGTATCTACAAAATATTGCACTGCTACTGTCATGTACAATTTCTGTCTGTTCATCAGCTGTTACAAACTCTCCTCACTTCAGTAACACCACCCTTTAAGGCACATCATTTGGTAAGTCATTTTAGTAAAGGCAGAAGTCAACATATATTATGGTAAACACAAAAGCTCAAGATTCTCAAGAAAATGTCAATTTATCAGCTGATTAAATTCCAGAAAATGAGTACAAGTGGTTATCTGTTCTCAAAATGTAGACTTGACATATTTAAAACACTTGGGGACATCATCCGCGTATAAATCAGTTTTGCGGCTTGAAACAGTACAACACACAAGGTATCTGTTAGTTTGAAGCAGCTTACTGTAGGATGAGAAACTCTCAAAGTCATAAATATTGCTTCAGTACCTTGCCAAAGAGAGTCACTGAACTCCCCAACGACTGAAATCTTTGTTGGAATAGCGAATGGTAGTTGCAGCATTATCAACGCAATAAAAATTGCATGTAATTAATAATAATAATAATAATATTTATAGGGCGCCTATCCCCGTGGAACGAGCTCTAGGCGCCGTACAATTTAAAACCTAAAAAAAACAAAACAAAAAACATTCACTCAACTCAATGTACACTGCGTAAGAACAAAACACACACACACACACACACACACACACACACAGAGCTGAAAAAATAAGCAGAGACCAAGATAAAAAAAAAAAAAAACAAGAACAAGTGCCAGTGATAAAATCCAAAACAAAAGAACATTAAAATGAGACAGATAAAACCTAAAAGACAGCTAATTCAATGAAATGAAATGTAAATATCAAAGCCCCCACATCAAAACTTACCACTTTCACCATGCAAATGCCAAAGACTAACCATGTCCTGTGTCATGCCTGCTTATTTTAAGAAGTCATGGTATTCAGACACAAATAGCATGATAAGGCAGCCATGTGGTAAAGCACGCTGCTGCAAAAACAGCTGCTGCATAATACAGAAGAAAAACTTTTGATTTCATTCATTCCAAACCACCTTAAAAGGCCAACAAAGAAAACAAAGCATTTAATTCTGATTGTAAAGATGTGTACAAGTTTTTATAAAAAGAATATGGCCCAGCTTCTGCAGGCTGATGCAGTTGTAAACATGCGAAACCATACAGGCACATGCATTTACACACACACACACACACACACACACACACACACACACACACACACACACACACACATCTTTGTAAGCATGTCTATAGGTATTCTTTGAATACAAGCAGAAGAAGCGAAGACAAATTGTGTGGACCTTCCCCAAAAATCTCAACATGGAAACATTATTCTTCTTCAATGTACAAACTTTAACATTGCCTGGTCATGGTTAGAAAATATACAGAATTCGCGTGCAGGAATGATTATGCATGTCATCCTTGTTAAGGCCATGCTATTCTTCTTTTGTATATATAATTCATCGTGTGAACAATGTTTTCACAATTCAAATTTCTGTCAGTTAGAAAGCAGATTGCCTCTGTGCCTCCCCGTCCCGTATCTCCAAGGACGAACTATGTTTTGTCCAGCCCCTGCTCCTGGCCTCGGCACTCGTATGGCTCGACAGCAAGGGTGTTCTCTCATTCTCCTCTGGAGGTTCCACTGGCGTTTCCACCTCCACAACGCTTTCATAGTAGACAACATCCCGGCTGACGACCATGAAAACTCTGTGAGGAAAAGACCAGCAACAGGCAAATTTAGGCGAGACGGCCAGTTTTCATCAACAGTCGCTGTTAACTCTTTAGAGCCCAAGCCCGATCACCCCTGCCCACTATATGATAAGACTGGTTAAAAAAAAAAATGCAGAACAGGAGCCACTTCAAGCCACTATTACACAAGGCGTTGACCTTCCCCGCTAGGCCCAAGGCCGCTGCAAATTGCATAATAGTGCCTTGAACGAGTTCCTAGAGATCTAAAGATTTCGAGTAAAATTGTGATTTTTGCATGGGCTTTCAAGAGTTACGGATCTTTCCTGTGAATATACCTACCATAAAAGTGAAAGGTCAGATTCGTATCAGGAAATACACTTTATCGCGAACACACTTTGTCCGCTCAAATGCCTAACAGACAAGTCTAACGCCATCTTGAACAAAGTTTTAATGCCTAACGAATCCACGGCACTTGCGATCTTTCTCCAGAAGACGTACGTACCAGTGGAGGCTTACAAGACCGTTACTTACACAATGAGAATGAAGTTGATGAAACAGAAGGAAGCCATGAGGAGAAAGACGGCTCCAGAAAACACGTCCAGTGTGGCCATGTATACTGTGTTGTACATGGTGGTGGAAGCCAGGTGACACACGGTCTCTATAGCAGACATGCTAGCAAAAAGCGCCCCTGAAATAAAGACCAATGTAAATAACACTGGCGGCATGCGACGAAGGACTCAACAACTTTATGACATTAAAGAGGACACGCTAGTTGTTGAATCAGTTTTGCAGATCTCTTTGGACAAGCTCACTGTCAACAGCTAAAAAAGAAAATGTAATGAGCTCATTTATACAAGCAAAAGCAACCGGCTAAATGGTCATAGAGAATTCCATATGAACCTTACCTTGGCTGTTCGAAGGTGCCATTCTGGACATAAGAGTGCGTGTGATTGGTCCGACAAGCATGGAAATTATCCCCGTTACGGGCACTGCAACAGAGTCAGGCAGCACCTCAGACTTGCATGGTGCTCAGGTTTGTGTGACCAGTCAGAAGTCACCTACCACACGAGCTACGCCAATAAGCGTCTTCGTCTTCAGTCAGGGAGTACAGTATATATCTGTGTGATCCAAGGCTTAAAATCGTCCAGCTTTTGGCGGATTTCCACCTTTGGCTAAAAATTTTCCTGTAAGCCCTGTGATCGGAAACTCAGAAGTACTGTTAATCAAGCTGACTTGCAACATTGCCATCTCCTCCTCTTGCTCGCACGACCCCCTGCGCTTAAAAGCTCATCTTCCTATAATTCTAAGTTCACAAATTATTCCGAGCTCTTTGGGTAGTGTCTAACATCGTACCACTTGGACCTGCACGGTGACAGCATCTCACAGACTGGCACAGAGCCAACAGAAGCCTTCAGACGTAGGGCCTACATGCGCACTCACAAGCACATCTGTTCCTGCTGGCCTCTGTGAAACCTACTGCCCAGTAACACTGGAATACGAGCATTAAAGTTCAGGGGCTTGATGCGCGATAGAGCAAAGACTCGTCGGTAGCAGCGCGTAATGGGTGGATTTTCAATCGAAGGCGCTGAGGTTTGTGTGACCAGTCAGAAGTCACCTACCATACGAGCTATGCCAATAAGCGTCTTCGTCTTCAGTCATAAGAGCAAATATATAAAGTAGCGTCCGTATAGATATACAATCCCCACAGATGACCTAAAATTACCAAACAAAACAAGAACTTACCTAGGTACATCATCCAGTCTGAAAAAGCGAAGGCCTCCACCATGAAGGATGCCATCCCTGACACAAGTCCCAGTAAACCAATAAACTCGATTCGCATGCATGCCTGCAGTACCTGCGACGGTGAAGAAAGACGTAACTGGTAAAATCCAAAATCTGTGAATACTTAATATTGTCTTTGCGGAGACATGTATAATCTGTTAGTACCACTACCGTAATACTGGAAACTGGTGCCGACCTAAAACCCATAAAAAAACAAACCACCTCTGAATTAAGATCAGCAAACTGGACACACCGTACCTTGACAGCGGCGACAGAGCCAGTGACCTGCACGAGCATCTTGAGTCCCCCAAAGAGTCCGATCTGTACTGAGTCCCAGCAGAATGGCGTGTTGAGCTCGTACAGCGTCTCCACCGACAGTTTGCCCAGGCTGACCAGGATGACGAAGAAGTAGGCCATCAGTCCGCACAGAAACAGGCAGCGCTGCCGGACTGTGCCGTCCAGAATGTAAAACCCGAACACCTGGTACATGTACAGACAGACGGACGTTACGAGGAGTTAGCAGCAGATCTGACGTTGGTATAGATAGTTATGACGGCCATGAGTGTTAAACAAAATGAACGGGCGTGTTTCCGGTGCTACCGGTGGGGGATGGGTGTTTGGGGGTTTTAACGTCCTTTTCCACCACATACGGGTGATATCAAAGACGGGGCAACAATGAAAAAGCCAGCTCAAATGTTTGGCTCCAGCCGGGATACGAACTCACGACCCGAGCATAAGAAGTACAACGCTCTACCATTCGGCCACCCCGGCTCCCCTTCCGGTGCTACGCCTACATAATAATAATAATGAGTATTGTTTCGGCGCTTTGCCCAATTTCATGAATCCGGCGGCTCAAAGCGCCGCGAACTGAACCCAACACGTACGCTCACGTGAATCACACGCATTCTCTCACACACTGGACATAAACACATTAACAATCACGTGGTGCGTCGGAAGGGTCAGCTCAGCTATTTAAATTCAGTTTCGGAATTCAGAATTGCATTTATGTTTTAAATTTGGTGGGCTGAACATTTCCAAAGCAGAGGGGGAGGAAGCCGGAGTACCCGGAGAGAACCCCCGCCGATCGGCCCGAATGAACGGTGCCACATACGAGAAGGAAAAATTCTTTGCCCCGAGTGGGACTCGAACCCTGACCTCTCGTATTGGTGACAAGTCTCTTAATCACTAGACCACCGACCGCCCCGTACTAAAAGGTTTCGATGACGACTGCTCTCAGCTGAGCAGTAAGCGCTGGTGAGCAGTAAGCGGTGAGCTGTAAGCGGTGAGCAGTAAGCGGTGAGCAGTAAGCGGTGAGCAGTGCTGTAGCACCGGCGTTCTTGTCATGTTCAAATCTTAGTAGCAGTAGCGGGAAAAGCCTTTGATTGTGGTTTGTTGGCTTGAAAAAAGAAAAGAAAAGAGATAGTTTATCAGCCAGAAATCAACTTTTGCAACGATGTAAATACGTGTGCATGCTCAAACTAATGGCGTCAGACGAGACATGGGGGTGAAACAAAATGGGCCGGCGTTTTTTCAGGTGCTATATGCCGCTCCAAATCATATCACTCGTTCAGCGGTTTCCCACGCCATAGTATCACCAAGTTTTTCCTAATTCAAAATGCCATAGCAACTGAAAAAAATGCTTTGGATTTTCAGTTGTCGGTTACAAAGAGAGAGAGAGAGAGAGAGAGAGAGACACACACACACACACACACACACACACACACACACACACACAGACACACACACACACACACACACACACACACACACACACACTCACAGAGAGAGAGAGAGACTGACTGACTGACTGACTGAAACGTTTATTTCAGGATAAAGACTTGTAGGCATGGTCTGCCTATCTTACAAGCTGTCCTGCTAATCTAGAAACACTAAAAAAATAAAGGCTAACATTACAAAAAAAAGTATACCAGGCACAAAGGGAGTAATCTAATAAGAAAGTAGAAAAAAAAAAAAAAACATGGAAAGATACAAAGAAGCGCAAGAAATTCAAAGGAAACACATCGGAAAATAGGTGAAGAAGTAGATAGCATGGTGTTTGAAATTGTAGTATACAACATAACTTGTAAAAAGGTAACATGTAATAGTGCCATCTGATAACGAGTAATTTAGCATGGTTCAGATTCAGAGAGAGAGAGAGAGAGAGAGAGCATCTCATCCAAACCTTCCTGAGATGGACGGCCGGGTTGAGGACGATCTCCGCAGGACGGTGCAGTGTCTCCGGCATGAACAGCACCACGGACACTGTGGCCAGGAACAGCAGCACCGCCACCACGACGGCCGGCGCCACGTAACCCACTGCGTCAATCAGGAACCCCGCGCCGATCTGACGGGAACCAGAGACATACATAGAACATTACGTTATGTTCAATTTGGCAATAGGCGCTCGAGACAAGTAATTGCCCCCTTTGTTTCTGCGAAAAGCAATTCAATCTTCTGAAGAACTCCCAGTGCATGACTGGCCAATTCACTAATCTGAAAGCATGCAATACGCGTTGTGTTAGTGTTATGCTGAGACAAAGGACAGGAGCAAAACTACCGTCATTTGGTAAAATGGCCTAAGCGCCATGCATTTGATACACACTTAGCCCTTTTACCAATAATTTAGTGGTAGAGAACGCGACCCTACAGCACGAACATACCGTTCGTCACTGTACCACACAGACACGAGATTACACAAGAACACAAAAGGACAACATTCAGCTAGGAAGATGACCTGCGAGACACTGCCAGCAATAGCCAGGGATCCCTCCAGAAGAGCGAAGGTGAGGGCCCGCTCCTTGGATGTGGTCGTGATGTCGGCCACAGCCGCGGTCAGCCCCAAGGTCAGGGCGTAGATGGAGCCACACACACCATCCGCCGCGAAGGCGATGTACAGGTAGTTGACGTCCAGCTCCAGGTAGATGACCAGCAGGAAGACCACGGACTTGAGGAAGGCGCCAAAACACGGCATGAACACCATGAACCTGTGACAGCCACGGCACGAGTCAGAAGAGGACCGGACGTCACGAGACATAAGCTAAATGAATGGTGATTCTTTTCCTTCATTCTTCCTTAATGAGCCTTATGGTCTTCCTTTCTTCAAGAGGAGGCCTCAGAAGATGTAGCAGGTCACAAGAACGGTGACGATATTGCTAGAGCGTAAGCAGACTAATCATACCTAAAACACACCAGTACACGCTGTCTGCGGCAAAGCGCGCGCGCGCGCGCGCACACACACACACACACACACACACACACACACACACACACACACACACACACACACACACACACACACACACAGATGCAGTCAGAGAGAGAGAGAGAGAGAGAGTCACACAGAGAGAGACACAGAGAGACTGAGAGGCTATGGCCAAAATCAAAAAGCAGACCACTTTGATCAGGAAAGCGCCTGCTCTCGTAACAGGTACAGAATCGGCCTCAAGAAACCAGAACACCAAAATGCACGTGCTCTACCTTCGACCCAGATAGTCCGTGTAAGAACCAAGCAGAAGGGCCACGAAGATGGCGGGGGCGTACTGGGCGTAGTCCATGTACAGGGTCTGGCGGGACGTGTCCGCCTGAATCTGGTTCAGGATCTCCTGCAGGGAGTCGTTGGAATTCTCCGCACACGGCACCTGCCACGGGACAGTAGGATAAGTATACGTGTATGATTATGCTGGTGGGCGCTCTGCTGAAATGACTGATCGATCCAGTTCCTGCAAACGAATTTTCAGAAAATACAACACAAAAACCCGATTGTCGGGGGTGCACTAGTTAGTACTTACCTCGCAGTTCCCACAAGCGTTTATTTTTCTGTTTGTTCTGTGAATCACCGAGCCAACTGTACACGTGTGTGACCGGAATACGTTATAGCGGCCAACGTTATTCCCGATTACATATCAGCTACACCTGCAGTGGGTTTGCCACTCTTGTGGTTTCAAGTAAGAAATAGAAAAAAGAGATCGGACTCAAGTTGAAAACAAAAATCGGTTCACTCTCACCTGTTTTTCCGTGACGTTGGTCAGGTTGAAGTAGTCCTGGGCAAAACGTTGATACAGGTACTGCGCCTGAATGGGCACCAGGGAAAGATAGCCGGTGATGTAGCACACTAAGGTTACGAAAGACGAGGCCATCAGGCGACGCTTCAGTCGCTGTCTTTCCGCCTCTTTGACCTCCATCTTGCCGTTGTCGTCTGATGGTGCCAGCGTCTGGCTGGGCCGTGTGTCATGGAAGGAGACGTTCATACCAGGGTGGCCGTTCCGATGGTAGTCGAGGTTGAGGCTTGAAATGAGGTGTTTCTTCACATCGGTAGTACTGTCATGGCTGGGAGACGTGTCATGGCTGTTTTGTCTTGAGTCTGAGCCTTGCCCGCCAGCGCTCCATGACCTGGAAAGGGCACGGCTTCGGCTTCTGGGACTCGAGTCTTCACTAGGCCTACAGTCCTCGCTCTCGTCTGCACTGCCACGGTCATTCTCTTCGGTCAAAAGCGGCTGTCTGTGCACATGGTCGTCGTTGTCTTGCCCGGAATCCATCCTGAATCAGTGTCAGTCAGGAGCTAGACTGATAAAATCCGCAGCTCTTGTGTGAACTGAGCCGGACTTCTTCGTCAGCAGTCAACTCATTCTGAATCGCCTCATCACGCTCATGCTATCTCTTTCAGTCCAACGGCCTAGGCTGGTGCTATCATAACTGAGGTTACAATTCCAAGATCGTGTCACGGCCACAAGGTTTGCTTTCGTATCACGTTTAGCTGAATATTTGCTAGAATGCAGTAGGAAAATCCAGAAAAATCCAGTGTGGTTCTTCCATCTAAAGAGTTCAGTCTTGGTCAATTACAGGAACACGACAGCTGCTAGTACTGAGGAACTTGGGACCAGCCGGCCAAAAACAAGCCTAACTAAACAAACCTATTTAGTCCGCTGGAAACAGCAGCTACTAAGCTAATGACAGAGACGACGGAGTCACCATGTCCAGGCACAGTCGGTAAGATCTGCAACAAACGCATGGACACTTCGACTAAATACTCGTAACCTCATTTCTGCAATAATTCTGCAACAGTCACGATTGTCATCAAGATCATGTGATTATGTGACTCAGACGGTCATTGCACGCACATTATCTGCCATGTGCGTCAGTTAAACCTGAACATTTGAAAACTGAAAACTGAAGCTGGAAGGGAGGGGGGGGGGGGGGCTTCTTTTGCCCTCAGTTGAATTCCGTGTACACTTCACACTACCGTGACGTCAAGTTCACACACGACGCATTTAGACTGTGATACAGCTGTCATGCTGTCTCGTGTGGTCGTTTTTTTCCAAGACTGAATATGCTGTCGACCTGCATCCGACCTGTCGCCAAAGCTGACAGTGTACCCAACTCAGTGCTCGGCCCGCGAATGACTAGGCAAATTCCGTCCGTCTAGCCATATTTCCTCATCAGTAGTTGAATACAATAGCATGTCATTCTTTACACAGCTCCGACAGCTGTCTATGAACAGCCCAGTTAGTAATCACGTTGAAACAAAACAAAACAAAAAAGTGTCTCAGTAATACCACTATGATCAGTGTCTCGTGACCTAGAACTTGATGCAGTCAGTGAATGGTACGAGACTTCAGTGAAGCGTGTCAGACCATGATCCAGCCCCACTCCGAGTCAATGCCGGCAGTTCAGTTGGGCCTTACTGTACCATACCTCCAATGACCTGACAAGGCGGCGTCAAGCTGGCAGTCTAAATTCAGGCTACCCCATTCACGTGAAAAACATGACACTCTGACGTGGCACTGTCGGTACACTTAGTGCACTGCCGGCACACAGCGGCCTACATGATTATAACAGTTGTAGGTAAACACTGACAACCTACTTTCCGGGCCTTTAATTCAGTTGTTGGTGGCTGGCAATCAGTGCTCACCGATATACGTGTCTGTGGGCGATAGCCTCTGCTAACCACGGTGACCAACCACCCTCTGTGTGTGTGTGTGTGTGTGTGTGTGTGTGTTGAGAGGTACAGGAGCTACACCAACACTGGATTTGCCCCAATACGCTCTAGTGTACACTGACTGAAACTGACATCCCGCGAGCTCGACTCAGTCAGTCAGTAAATGATAAGCCGCTTTAGATTATGACTGCCGATCTACTCCTTACAGACTTAATCATAATGGAGCCATAATAACTTGCTGGTCTGATTTATGCGTTCAAGTTATGGGCACATATGCGAACTTCAGCAGTTTATTCAAGGGCAGTACCGGCTGTTCTTGGCCGTGAGCGGCAGACGTTACACCTATTGCCCCTCAGTGAATGACTGATCATGTTTTGTCAGTTGCGGTCCAGCGGCCACAAGGCCTGCTTCGCAGTCCGAGTCGAGTCACTGCCGAGACCCAAGGCCATTGCGCGGCCGAACCCTGAAAAGCGGCAGTCGAGGCTATGATATGCCGGATAGCTGAAGATGGTCGTGTGACTAAACGATTATGCACATGACTGGTCAACTGACTCCGCTGTGTGCATAGCAGATCTGAGTAGCAGTGACCGGTGTCAGTCACTGTGTGTGTGTGTGTGTGTGTGTGTGACGGTGTGTCACAGTCGGACGGGGTGTCAGTGTCAGTGTGTGTCACAGTGACGGTGTGTGTGTGTGTGTGTGTGTGTGTGTGTGTGCACGGTGTGTGTGACGGTGGCAGTCTGTCAGTGTGTGTGTGTATGTGTGTGCGTGTGTGTGCACGTGTGTGTGCACGGTGTCAGTGTGTGTGTGTGTGTGTGTGTGTGTGTGTGTGTGTGTGCACGGTGTGTGTGTGTGTGTGTGTGCCGTGTGCCGACGGTGCCGTGTGACTGCATGAGTAGCAAACAAACGCAGTGAATGGCCGCGGCGCTAGGCCGATGGAAGATCAAAACTGGCCGAACACTGAGACACTGACTGAGAACGGCTGACAGACGAGGTCCGCCGCAGCCGGCCACGGTCACTTGAGTCCAGCGGTCAAGTCAGTCACGTCAGTTTCGCTAGAACAAGAGACTCTAATACGAGACACAACACACTGACTGGGTTAACTGACCTGTCATAATCCAGTTTTTCGCAGCTGCAGTTCGGGGAATCATCTAAACCTCACATATCTGAGCAGGACGACGAAGGGCGTTGTTGAAGAGCTGCCGCACACGACGGTCCCGGAATAGGGCTGCCGCACATTATTTTACTGTTGTACCGGTGCACACACACCGTACGGGTACAAGCTGTGTTGTGATGGCCTCATGGGGGCAGCGTTTAGAGTTCAAGGTCGCAGCAGTGCGCGCATGCTGCGAATGGACGTTATGTCACGCTATGATACAGATAGCAACACAGGGCGGAGATAGTCCGGGTAACCCATGAGTGATCGGGGAAGTCACATCCTGGGTCAGGGATCCAAGCGAAGAAACTTTTTGGTGGCTACATTTTTTTCGTGGTGGCTATGGCACAGGTAAACGTCAGGCTAATATAAGAAAACTGACAGCGTACCTAAGCTGTACGATGATGTTTATAGCTGAACTTGATTGAAATGTTCACGGCTTCAACCGGCCGTCTGCGGAAGTTAGAATGGGATCCCTTATGGCGCACGGCGAAAACTGAAGGGACTGAACTCATTGTTATTTCAGAGTTATCTTCCATGTTTTAATTATCTCTCAATTGCCCGCACACCAACCCGCGCGCACTTTCCTGCGACATTTTTCACGAAAGGATACTAACACGGATACTTCCTCAATCAGTCTCAATCCGCGTTGTGATTTCTTCGTCGTGGTTGAAGGTAAGCAATGTGTTTGAGTGTACTGTATTTGTACGTCCATTTTCCCCCTTTATTTCAAAACAATATGATCTCTGTCAGTTTAGACAGAGATTGTCGTCTGAGTCCGACAAGGAAGCGTGTGAGCCTACAAGCAAAGTAACGTCGCGTCACTGATACCTTTGTCTTAGCAGCCGACTATTTTAGGACATTGACTAGAGTGGTTTTAGATCTTTAAATGCTAGAACTGAAAAGCCTGCTTCAAGTTTCAAAGAAAGCCTTTACGGATACATGTCTGCAGTTACTAAATTGTACAGACCAGGCAGGAACCAGATCTATCTATTGAAATGTTCGCACTCGATCACTCATACCAGTACTTGAACATACTGCTCCCGGATTGTACTTCACAATGTCGCTGGTGGCGTTTGTATAACTCAGAATTACTGCATATCTTGTCTATTGCTTCCTCAGCAACCGTGTAGAACACGTCAGCGACTTTGGCAGGCAAGATTCAATTTTCTCAAAATATGACGTTAGCGAAATATTCAGTGGTTTACTGACCTGGGATATTCTGAATAGTTTCGCAAAGTCGAAGGACGCGGTCTCGCTCCTCACATCAAACAGCAATATTTATCTACTAGTGGTTTTAAGTTTCTATAAATGTTCGTGTGAAAATCTACTTTAGATTTTCGTATCAACAAGATGGCGGCGCGATCATTACGTAATGGGGATAATCGTGGAATTTTGTTCAATATTCCGGGGAATGGTGCAGAAAGTGAAGATTAGAGTGTGGCAAGATTCGTAGATTTGGACGGCGGTTTTCCCGATTCCTTCGGGCATGTAGAAGAATTGGAAGAAAATGACTCTGATGATGGGAAGGAGGAGGTGATCAATCTACACTAATCAGTCGAGTTCCGGTGGGTGTGGAAGATGTGTACTGTGAAGGGAGTCCAGGAAAGTTGGAGAGGGATGAGTAGAGGCAGTACTGGGAGGCAACGGAGTAAAACTGGAGGGAGTGCTACATTAGATTCTAACTCTCACAACAGTTTTAATAATCACATACACAGACAGTATCCATTCTACGAAGGTGAGCATGGTCCTACAGTGTTTTCCCCCTGCTGACTGTGACATGATAGACACTTGGGATATTCTTTTCCCTGGACTTTGTCATGTTATTGCAGAGCACTGAACAAACCAGTATGCTAGACAGATAGGTGTGCATTGGTGCAGCAGGAAGTGTGTGGGGGGGGGGGGGGGACTGAAAAGCAGGGCACACCGTGCATTTTGCTGTGGCATTGGTCTGTACATAGGTATTGCAAGTATGATCTCAGGCAGTGTACAGATAGATCTCATGGCAGACTCACCAGCAGCTATTTCAGTAAGCCTGCAGTACAAGTCAGCTGTATACCAAAGTGTTTTGTGTGTGTTTGAACAGTCTATGAAGTACATGTATCATGCAAGATCAGTACAAATGAGGACTGAAGAGAAACCATGCACACCATCACAAAATGTTTTCATTTTTTTAAATTTTATTTTATTTACAGATCTGTGGGGTGTGTGTGTGTGTGTGTGTGTGTGTGTGTGTGTGTGTGTTACAACATCACTTTGATCTGCATGTATGCATTTATTTCAGGCCCAGCTCCTGCTCAAAACAACCAGCTCCTGCAAATATGTTTACAAATGTGTCATCATCTGATATCATGTTCAACATGGCGATTATTCAAGTCAACACCAAGTGGTAAGTTAGGTCCACTTTTGCTTTTTTGTTTTAATGTTAAAGTTAGCAACAAGCATACCAGACCTCTATTGTGTCGAATCCATGTACATGTACTACAAACTGAGAGCAAAGATTACATATTCTTAAACTGGCCTAAGTCTGTGTTTAACCGATATGAAATCCCCTCAGAAAGCAATCGCCAGTGATATATCCCTGCCTACCATGGGATTTAAACCTGCTGCAGGATCTACAGACTGGGCATCTTGGACACTAAAATTCCCTCATTAAAATTATATTTGGTTACCATAATGGTGATGTCAAAGCCGGTTGTAATAGGACAAGACCTTTTCCAGTATTGACACTAGTGAAATTCAGTCCCAAAATTCCCTCATCTAATCGGACACTTGACGCTAAATTCAAACTGCCATACCCCCACCCCCACCTTTTTGAAATAAATATAGTACTAAACTCTGTTTGAAATGTTTGTAGGTGTGCTGGTTGGTTGTATGTTTGTTTGTACTGCTACATTTTCATTTTGAAGGTTATAACACTGAAGCAAAGTAAGACACAATATAGTGTGAATCTGACTTGGCTAGGGCTGAAGGAACAGTGAGAATCTAAAGAATATATTTCAGGTATACATTTTCTGTTATCTGTATTTGCTAGTTGTCCAAGCACTTGTTTCACTGTTGTAACATTTGAAAGAAATGGTATTTAGTTTTGTTTTTGTTTTTACCATGACACATTACTGTATGGTCAGTCCTAAATCTGATCAGTTTCCATGTGCTGTCATGTTTCCAGCCTGAATGGTAAACTTTGTTCCCATTGGCCAAAATGTTTGTGTTGTAACTGATCAACATGTGTCTAGAAATAAATGTACAAAAGGAAACGTTTGATAATGTGTGACCTTCCAAGTGATGTCCTAATCACAAGGCTGATAAATTTCAACATACACTACCTGAACATTAAGTCTTTCGCTGTTTCTCATTCAGTGTGTGTGTGTGTGTGTGTGTGTGTGTGTGAAAATTAAACAGTACAAGTAATACTAAGATATAAATAAATACGGTTGGTGTGCCCATGTATGCATTTTTGTTTGTAGTACAACAGACCTAGTTGTATATGAATTAAAATATACAATGTGTACTATCTGCCAAACATTAAAAAAAAGTCTTATGGACAACCTTCGCCCGTCAGGAATCTGATGTCTGACCATTCGCTGTGTCTGGTCTGACCAACTCAAAGGACAACCAAAAGCCTAATTTACAAAGATCCTCATCCACTCACCAAGCTTGTTTCGACTGTCTTATCAGCAGTCCCAAGCACAGACATGAATGCTTTTTAGAAACATACAACAACAGAGGGAAAACCAAAGATCATCAATACAATTTTATTGATCGTCTTCAGCAAACTGGATCATTTCGCTCCAAAGGAAAAAACATTTGAAAACAAGTGCCCACATACAAACGTGATGCGCATGGTGCCATTGACGTTAAGAGTCTGACAATGCGAAGTGGCAACATTTTCAGTTTGAACCATGTTGCTGTTTTCCCCGCTCACGCTGCCAAACATGTAATGCTCTTGGTACATTACAGGGACAAAAAAGATGAGTCTTGGTTTGTGTAGGATGGACTTAAATCAACGTTTTCCATTATTAATTACTGTTTTGCGTTTGATTATGCATGCTAGTTTACACCGACCTTGTCCCTGGAAAGCAAAACTGCACGTACAATTTAACACACTGGATTATGTGACGGTGATTTTGTAAAGTTTAAAAAAGTACAGCAGCTGTGTAATAGTGCCTGCCGTATTTTACGCTCCGCCCCCTTTTTTCCTTTTATTCTTTCTCCTCACTACCATCCTTCCACGTGAATATGCTTGTCGGCTCACAATCTAGATCTAGAGAGACATAAGTGACATAAACTGACACTCACACATCAGTGATCACATCAAATCAGTGGTAATCAGAAATTTTGTTCAGTCATCAAAGAAAAATCTCGTGTGTTTGTGTAGATCTTTCTGCTATGCGGTTGGCCGGGAGGAATCAGCATGCCGGCCTGTCAGATTCGAGGGATCTTGAACTGACTTACGTTTTAGTTGAAAGATCTTTTAAGAAAAGCTTGTAGAAAGCAGTACAGGACCTGTGAGATTTTTCAGCCAACTGTTTTTGAGACTGACAAATAGATATTACACCAATTCCTGTTATTCTGTCAGCTTTTGTCTGATCTGCCCACCTTAAGAAATCTCCGACTTTTCCCGCGGTTTTCTATTCAGGCACGCATGCGCCGACACCTTGCAAATGGCTGCCAAGCAGACGAACCTCAGCTCGCAGTGTTAGAGTTGGGCATTTTCCACTCAGACAATCATGCACGGTAGCTTGTAAGGCCAAAGTGTATATTTTCATGGAGCGTTATTCAGCGCCACTTGTATCCTATCAGTATTTAAATATTGGTCCAGCCACCACAGAGATATCAATGTGTTAAATTTTTTTCTACGCTAGGATCCATGACTCTCGATTTCAGGAGAGAGGAGACCATGACTAGGGCGGAGAGAGCTATGTACACTGTAACACGATTATACATACACACGTCGCTATCCAACCTGCCCAACGCCAGCGCACTCAGTTTATGTCCGACACATTTCCACCGTCAACAGACCGTGACTTGAATTTTGGGGTACGTCTGTGCAGTCATCAGTTGGTGATGTGTATGGGTCTCTTCCTTGAAGCTGTTTCAGTGTGTGTGTGTGTGTGTGTGTGTGTGTGTTCAAAGTCCTTGACCTATAAGGGCACTCTTGTTGTATTCCCTGAGAAATCACAGCTGTGGTCACCAGTGGTGTTAAGAGTTTGACATGTCTTTCCTCAAGCCATGGTCCACATGCAAGTTTTCCAAATGCTGTGAACGGTCAGGTCTTCTCACGTGTCTTCTCTTCTGTGCATGCCAGTGCCGTCTTTTTCTTATGTGTATTTCGGATTTTTATTTAGTGAAAGAGGCCGGTTTGTAACATGGCGTTGCTGAGCCAGTCCGCAGGTGCCATTCGATGTCTTGCCTCCACATTTGGTCTGCGATCATCAGCACGGCTGATCAGTCATGTCAGGCCCAAAACACACAGATCTACAGCCCTTGTGGGAGGCAAGTTAGATGTTTGTTTTTGTCTTTCTGTTCTCTGGTCTGTTGTTGTTGTTTTGTTTATTTTTGTGAAATTGGTTTGCTTTTTTGTTTTGAAAGGCTGTTTTATGTTTAAAAACTTACTTCCAGTTGGGGTCCTCATGGTCCTGACCATCATAAGGTCACAATGATGTTGATGTGTGATTTTGGTAGCATAGTGTATGGTGCTACCCTAACAGAGAGTGCACATGGCAGCTGGGGAGAGATTTGGGGGAATACTGGTAGTCTAGATTCCCCTATGGTTCGCCCCTTTTCTGAGACTTGTTAGTTGACCTGTAGTACAGTTTCTGGCACATACAGGTCTGTGACTAACTGTGGCGTTAAAGTAAAGTTATTGTCAACAGGAGGCAACAGTTTCACTGGTGATTGAACAGAGTATGTCTAGTCAGTATGCCCTTATAGCGATGTCTGCTGAATTGCTTTCGTCTTGTAGACTGATATGAGTTGGAACTGGCACCTTAACGTTGCTAGCACATAAGGAGTTAAAGCATATTGTACAAAAACTCATTTCTTGTGTACATAAGTTATACTTCATGTTCTCACAGCCTGCAACGCAAGACTACCACAGTTACATGGAGGAAAGTTGCAGGGCGTTCGCAGTGCTGTCTCGTCCGCAGCTCCAGCAGCAGGCATGAAAGCGGTAAGGAAAATGAAAGTTGTCCTGTACACGTACTTGCTTACATGCTTATACATATAGTGCTACAGGTTTGTTGTGAATTACATTGTTCCCATCTGCAAAGGAGCACATGTCATCATGAGTAAGGCAGATCTTATCATACGGCCCTGACACACATTTATACATGTACTGGGAAAAATAAAGTTGTCATGCAAAAAAAAATAAAAATGATGCACACAGGTACATACATGTGGTACCAACATTGCAGCAGGAGCTATTTCACATCTTGCACATAGCTTGCAAACAGATAAACTTGTAATTCTTCCTTGTTGACCTGGCTGAGGTACATGTAGTGTGAAGAAGAGTCCTTGTGGAGAATGCTTGACAGGCTCTGCCATAGTCCTCTCATGAACAGTAATCCACAAATATGCATAAGTCTGTCTTTGATTTGTTGCAGGCAAAACCGCTTACAGCCAAAGGGGACATTGCTGATTTTCAGCTGAATCAGTCCAAGACTAGTTTGGCAGTCACCTGGAAGGATGGAAGTGAATCAAAGTGGGCACTCTGTGTGTGTGTGTGTGTGTGTGTGTGTGTGTGTGTGTGTGTGTGTGTGTGTGTGTGTGTAAGCATGTAAGTGATTTAGGACACATTAAAAACGTACAGTCCATGTAAAAATGAATTTCTTTTCTCTCAGTTTTGTTATATCCGTAGATCGGGAGAGATTTAAGTATTTTCATTTGTTGTTTCAGTTTTCACAGTCTGTGGCTGAGATACAGCTGCCATTGTAAACAGTGTCTTGAAGAACACACTGGGCAACGTCTGTTCCTGTGTGAAAATCTGGACCCTGATGCAACAATTCAGTCTGTTGAGAAAGAGGGTGAGTACCGGTACAATGTATGTATATTCAACAAGTTAAGAGAAATGGCTGTGGTGGACGTGGTGACTTGTTTGTTTCTAGCAGTATGTTGCATGAACAAAGCCTTGCATGGCCATAATACCAGATAGACTGCCTGCGTTGGAGGTGTGCAAAGAGGCAGCTGCCCATGATTGACCCTAAAAAAGTACAGTGGGGCCCTTGTGAACCAAACCAACATTGGAACAGTCTCGAAGACGACACTTGGGATATTACTGAAAGATGAGTTGGCAGCAATATGGGCCAGCATTTCTGAGTGCAGAGATACTACATGTATCTTGAATTTTAACTGAACTGTACGAGCAGCATGCGGTACCAGTTCCCTGTCTGTCTGCTTGTCTGTGTCTGCCTGCCTGCCATTCTGTCTGTCTGTCTCTCGACTGGTGATATGATGAGATTCAGTTTTACACATTGTTTTCTTTTTAATCTGAAGGTGACAGTTTAGTCATTACTTGGGGCGGACAAGAACAACACACTGGCTTTGTGCCCGTTCAGTTCCTCAAGGAATACGACCACTCATCCACTGCTCTGAAAACCAAAAAAGAAGCGATCACAGTGAACACTTTTGCCAAGGTCAGTTTCAACTTTCTGTATTCAGTGTGAGAGAAAAATGTATGTGCACACTTTCTGATCTTGATGTATATCATTTCTGAAGCTAAGAATGGTGTGAATTTGATATTTGATAAAATTGGGGTGACAGTGTGGAGATCATGATTATGTGCTGTAGAATATGTGTGTACATGTATACTTGTGGATAAAGATATATCAGTACATCAATAGGGCTGCATGGCATTCTTTTCTATTATTTATTTCAGAGTGTACCAGAGCTCCAATATAAGGATGTGGTAGAGAAGGATGAGGGACTGTATCAGTGAGTAGTGTGTGTGTGTGTGTGTGTGTGTGTGTGTGAGAGAGAGAGAGACCTTCACAGCAGTTATGTTTAATTGTTATTCAATTTCTATGTGCTGTGGTGAATTTGACAATCATTATTACTATTATTGTTTTCACACAGTCTGTATCCCCCCCCCCACCCCCCATCCCTCTTAAAGAAAATTCTTCTTTCTTTCCATTTTCCCCCCATATCCTTTTTGTTGCTGTCTTATGCTGTCAATTTTGATGTCATGAGTGACAAGCAATAGTATTTGAATGGGACTTTTTAATTTGTGGTACATGTATCAAGTTTTCAGTCACAAATTGTTTATTGCTGTGTTTACACAAAGGTGCCAAACCAAACAAGATTTTTTTTTTTTTTAAAGGAAAACTAGCTGATTTGTGCATGGTTATGAGTCAGAAATAAGGCAGACAGTAACCTTAACATTTCTCTGATTTCAGACGTATTTATTCTTTTTGTGGTAACCGTTGTTTTTGTAGGTGGTTGAATGCCATGAGCAAATTTGGGTTTTGCGTCATCAAAGGTGTGCCGACTGAAGAGTTCATGGTGGTGAAGGTGAGACTTCTTTGTGCAAGTTAATCATGTTAAATTTTCACACTGAAAATTATGTCAGCAGTATATATATATGCAGAGTGTATTTTTCATGTGTTTGAAATACTCAATAAATTTAGTTGGTGATGACGTTGCATTTACTTGAATTTTTTACATGTACACTGTACTTCATTTGTATATTTTGGTTTCAGGTGGCAGAAATGATTGGACCTATTCAGGATACAATTTATGATGATGTGAGCAAACAGTTTCTCATTTTGTAATTGTACATCTGGTGGGATTCAGATTTGCATTAACAATCAGTATGGCTGAGCTAATATCTTAATTATATCTCAGCAACAGGTAAGTAAGATAAAACAAAAGCTACTGTATTTACTGGGATTATTTTCTACTAAATCGTTTGTTTGTTGTTGTTTTTTTTAAAAAAAGAAATTAAGGGTAGCATTGTTTTAAAAAGAGATCAAAAGACAGTCAGTTTTTATTTTAAAGGTATTCTTTAAAGTTATGTAGTCAGTACTTGATGATGTGGTAACTTTGGTTTCAGACATTTGACGTGCATGTGTCGGACCACCAGCTGACCAATGTAGCATACTCGGCAGACAAGCTGGTCTATCATCAAGACTTGCTATACTATGAGTCTCCTCCTGGAATTCAGTTTCTACACTGTCTCAGGTAGGCTGATGACAGATCAGACGTAGTATCGTCTAGCAAGAAACAGAAGTTGAACCTGTGATAGTGCGCTAGCAGTGTTCAGCATTTCAGTAAGTTGCACCTGACATTTGTGTGTGCTTCATGTAGGATATTCAAGCATTTCAGCTAATCATTCTTCATATAAGATAAGATATCACTTTATTCGTCCCTCGAAGGAAAATTGCACTGTCTGCTCAGACAAAACTGACAATAAAAATCACTACAATTATAAACATTGAGCCGAACCAGCGCGCACGCACGCGCGCACACACACACACACACACACACACACACACACACACACACACACACACACACACACACACACACACACACACACACACTCACACACAAACATATACAACCTTCAGGTAATGAAAAAACACAATGTGTAAAACATTCAGAAGAGCTGTCGTATCACAGGAACGGACGGATCTATAGTTACTGTATAAGCCGAATTGAAATATCTCCCAACTTTCCAGGCCAGTCTATCAGTATCATTGCAATCTCTGTTTTGGGCCAGAGGCAAAAAAAAAAAATGTTATACAAATATCTTGCTTCAACTGCAAGAGATATATATTTTCATGTTTTCCATTTAGATTTGATGCGTGTGTGACTGGAGGTGAAAGTTTTATCGCAGACACTTTTAAAGTGGCTGAAGAGTTCCGCAAGACCAACCCTGCTGAATTTGCAGCACTGGCCACCATCCCTGCCACATTCCAAAAAATACACTATGGCAGGTAAGTGCATCTGTGAAGCATAATGGTATTACCCTGCACAACAAAAGGATGGTGGTGTTGGGTGGCTCTGGGGACGTGATTACTAATAAGCATTCATTATTTATGCATGTACATGTAGCAGTAACTTGATGAGTGTGAGCTGTAATGTTTCTTTTCCCCCATCATTTTTGGTTTGCTGGTTTGCTTGGAGTTGGGCTTTTCTACAGGATTGTTTGCATTTTTTTTTTTTTTTTCTAATCCAGAAAGTCACCAGTGCACATGACTTTCACAAGGCCTTTGATCTCCCTGAATCCGCAGAACCAGGTATGCAACATTTCGTGCTTTATGCACATTTGCATGATTGTGGGATTTGGATTCAGTGTGGTGGCCTCTGCCTCTGTAGTTGGTGCCTCACTGCTCTCTCATTTTGTGCGGCAGCTGAGTGAGTGTGGGTTCAACCCCTACTCTAGGCAGGAGTAAAAAAATGTGCTTACTGCGAGAGGTTCTTTTCATTGAATTTCATAAACTGTATCTACTCATTGGGCTTGCTTTTTTTGTTGTGTGTAGATCGTGGGTGTTTACTGGGAGCCACCTCATGAGGGACCTATTGAAGTGCCTGAGGTTTGTGAAATTTCTGCTTGTGTAGCAGTTGTACTTGATATATCAGTTTTCTATCGTTGAAAGCATTTACAGTGCATGCATGTGTGTGTGTGTGTGTGTGTGTGCGTGCGTGTGTGTGACAGAGAGAGAGAGGTTGCATGTGCTCACATTGCTTATCCTTGCTAGACCCTGTATGCGCTATATTTTTATCATTGCACTTTCCAGTATGTGGTTTGAAAAGAACAGATGATTTCTTACAGTCATCACCTAATACAAATGTTAATATAATATTTTTTCTTCTTCAGGAACAAGTGGAGGCATTTTACCGGGCCCATATTGCTTTTGCCAAGGCTGTAAATAGTACATCCACACAGGTAGGGGTGTGTGTGTGTGTGTGTGTGTGTGTGTGTGTGTGTGTGTGTGTGTGTGTGTGTGTGTGTGTGAAAAGCTACACCATGACGATGTCAAAAGCTACACAGAATAAAAATAACATCCACTTACTGACCAACCAAATAACAATTGGCCAGTGAGCATTCTCCTTAAGTGGCTTCTACCGCATTGTAAGCTTTTATTTATCACTCTTTGTCATCAGTTTGAGTTTCGCCTGGATGAGGGAGACCTCTTGGTATTCAACAATCGCCGGGTGGTTCACAACAGAAATGCATTTGTTCCAAATGGTGGCACAAGACATCTCAAGGTATGAATTGCATTATTTACATAATTCGTTAGTTGAAGGTATGGATTACCTCATTTATGTAGTTATTTAGTTGTAGCTCACTTGATGAATCAAATCAGCAGTGTAGTGTGGGACTATGTCTGTGTCTGTCTGTCCAGAGGCTGGGGGACTTTTCACCACACCCTGATTCAGTGATCGCGTTAACCAGTAATTACCGGTAAAATGCTGTTTGCAAAACCAGAATACCGGAAAAATTTGGAGCTGCCGGCCCCAGGGACCGGTTGTAATTTACTGGGACCGGTAAACACTGTGGCCTCTGATAGGGGTGGGGGGTATTTTTTCCCAGTTTCTGCGAACGTTAATCCCTGTCACAATAGTTTGTTCCCCACTGGCCAGGGCTTCTTTGTTCTTGCGACGTACTCGCTACTATCTTTACTTCGATTTAGGTCGATTTGCAGTGTAATTCTTATCACTGGTTTTAATTCTCATGGGACCGGTTCTGATGCAGGTTGTTGAGTGACCGTGTGGGGTAGTCGCTGATGGGACCGGTTTTCAAAATTCCTAGCGCGATCACTTTGATTTCTTGTGACATTTATTTAGGTGCATGTGTGTCTGATTCTTGTTAAAATTAAGTCGGCCTGACTTGTGTCCTTTCAGGGGTGCTATGTCAACATTGACCACTTCAAGAGTAAGGTGATGGTGATGTCACACCTGATCGGGGACGGGACACCGTGCAAGAGAGTTGGCAACAACTGCATGTTTTAAATGAGTCAAAGTTTATTTACTTGCTAGTTATCTGTACCGTATACATCAACCAGAGTAAATATCCTCAGCGTCTGTCTGGTATGCAGCACAACCGCACCAACTGTTTAACCTGAGCCAGGGCGGCGAGGCTGATTGCTACCATGTACATTTAACATCTTTCAGATTTTTGCAATTTGTTTTGTTCGTCATGAGCTTGATGGTCGATAAATTTTGGAAGACAGTCCTGCACACTTCCAAACAGAAAAGTCATGCTGTGAATGACATTGTATTGTGCTGATTAGAATGCATGAATTGCATTTGGATGTGCTTTTGTTATTGGTGTACTGTAGTGATGTGATCTGATGAATTGTCAGTGTAGTATACAAGTTGTATATTGCAGTCTGTTCTATGAACAGTAGTACAGTTTACTTTGAAATCATTATTATATTTGCTCGTTGTGGTGGTGCCGGTAAGTGTTACTGGCTGGATAAAGGCACCAGATGTGAGCTGATAATGAGGCAGAAGGGGTGATGGTGCTTACAAAGCTCCAGCATTGTTTGCAGATGAAGTCATGCTCCATTTTCACAATGTGGCTGTTTTTATACCTCTACAGTCTCCAGTACTGAAGAAATCCGGCAGTTAGGGCGTCCTTAAACCTCTGTCACACGTGATGATTTTGCAAGCATTGTAAAATGCACTCGCTGACAATTAAATCCGCTTGCCAGGGGAACTGCACAGGGATGCCATCGCCATGCCTGTGGATAGAACACGGTCCTGTTTTTTTCCTCACCATGCCAGCCAACCACTGCTGACCGGGCATTGTGTATTTTCCAGCACCAGGCCCGCAGCGCAGTCCGCCCAGTGTGCGCTCTCGCCGCTGGTACCATGTGAACAGAAAATCCACTCTGCAAGCGTGTGAGCTCGCTGCAGGCACTCAGCGTGTGCAAAGACCTTTACTGCTTTTCTGGCCAGGCAGCAAATTTATGTTCAGATACAGGCCTTTAGTGGTATGACTTCATTCGGACATATTCTGAGACCAAAATTTTACACTTTCAGCATATTGAAACACGTTTTGTCACTGTTGTTGTTAGCTCAACATGCCTCTGTAGAGCCTTTGACTGGTGTTAATGCTCTCTGCCACATGAGCGGCCTTCAAGGTGTGCGTCCTTACTCTTTGCAGCCAATATTGCAGTACATGTCTCATATTCCCCACTGCCACTCCCACTCCAACCATCATTGTAATAAGCATAATTATGTGTTTATTACGCCATTCTTGAAAATGACACAGGGGTGCCAATTTACCAGAATACATGTACTTAAGATTTCCACAATGAAAACTTTCAAAAATTAGATTTGCTTGATTGGGATTTTGCGTAAATCAAATTGTCCAGATTGGCAAAATCAGCGAGCAACAAGTTCCAGATTATGGGACGACCACCAAGAGTACCTGTACCTGTAACACCACACGTAAGGCATAGTGTGTCTCGAGACCCACAGTACTCCTTCCTTGATGAAGAATCGTATTTTTACTGCAAAGTATTACAGGTTGTACAGTCACGGGTGCAGGATCGGAGTTGCCGCAAGTCCCTAACCCTCTGTTGTTAGGTTTTTCAGATTAGGTTTTAGCTTCAAAGTGATTTTCCGGATTGGGAAGCTTTTCCCTCTTGCACCCCTGCCGACAGTTTATTCACCCGCTTGATCTTCATTTTTGCTATATTACTATACAACATAGTTACGTGATTCAGATTTTAGTTCTATGTCTATATTATTCAGATCCAGATTTGTTTATGGGTATGATTTATGTGATTTATTTTGTTCTCAGAGTGTTTACCAGATACAGCTACATGTATTATGAACTGACTTTTACACTCAACTTTTGATCATTTCAGCGACTGTGGCTGTTGTATTGCATGAATGAACAAGTTTGATGAAGACAAAATAAACTTCTATGAACATGCTTATCAGGATTTTTAAGTTGTGTGAGTTGTTCAGTGATAAAACTGGTGGTTATGCATGCAAACAGTGAACATTAGTAGTTAAAACACTATGTTTTTGGTGATACAGACGGGTCTATGGTCCACTGGGCAAATCAATCCCCAGGACTTACAGCAAAGGGGGGCGGTGCATAATTATGAAAGAATAAAAGTCCCGTATTAGAACTGCTAAAATTGCCAGACGGTCTAAGGGAACATACTCGTGAAGCCTTACAAAAATGAATTTGCCAGCAGTAGTTCCCCCTACTTTCGGCTAGCCAAGACACCGGAAGCTTCTGTTTGAGCCTACCACGCTCGCAAGTGACGTCATCACAAAATCGCCATTTTCCTCACGAGGATGCAGTCCGGTTGGATTCCGTGAAAATTGTCATCTTTCTCGGAAATTACGGTAAGATCGATGTTGTAATCGAAGCAGAACCTATGGTAGCTTGTAAGAAAGTATATTTTGTTGCTATATAATACTAAAGCACCTCGATATTATAGCGATTTGCTGTACAAGGTGTATGTGTCGTGTTCGAAGTCTTGTGGTTGGATCCAAAGCGAGGCAGCAGCTTGTCGTCTGGGTTCGCGGGGACCAAAGACTTGAAAGAGTTAGCGAGTGAATAAACCTTAATGTGCAGGAAGAAGAGAAATGAGGAGAGAAAATGTGACTGGTCATTATGCTCATTTCAGTTGTTATTTTGGGAATCCAGTCTTTTAATTCTGAGTTGCACCTTCAGTCAAACGATGTCAATGTAATATTTATGTTGTATACTCATATGGTCAGGTTATTAATAAAGCACAGTGACTTGCCCTGTAACTTACAGATTGTGCGCTTTGGGTAGGCACTTGACTTCTGTTAGTGCACTGTTGCAACCGTTCTCATTTCATGCCTTATACCAAAACAGTTATTCAGTGTGGTTGAATTTTTTTTCCCATTGTCTCAGAGTTGAATCACACACATCGAGGCAAAAATGTCATTCCCGCCTCGTCCACCATATGGTATGCCAGGTGTCACCATGCCAGGGATGATGCCTCAGGGATTCTCCTTCACTCCAATGCCTGGTAAGCAATATCGCATGACTAGCTTCATACACCAAATCATAGGACTTATGACTGATTAGAAACATTGGGAACTCAGTAAGACTAAGAATGGTTTTGCTTGAACACCTGATTTTAAGGTGAGACTTCACTGAAGAGCTGAGCTTTAATTGGTATTATCAAATCACAATACTTTGTTACTACCAGAAGGGAAATTAGACAGATAAGCTTCAGCCACTGCAGGACATCACCAGAAAGCAATTAGTGTTAATTGACTGCTGAACCAAGGCAGGAAGAGTTAGTTAAATAACACTAATATTAACTTCATGGGTTGGAATTGAGAAGCGTACGTACCCAAGGGTAATCAGTAATTCAGTTGTCAGCTGCTTTAAAGAGAAACTAGCTAATATTTTCATTTCCGCCTTGCAGGCATGATGCCCATGCCGATGATGGGACCACCAGTAAGTAATTTATTTCATTTATTTATTTTTTTTCTTTGATTGCTCAGTAATGCTGAAGTGATACTGACACTCCCCACAGTAGGCAATAACTTATTATAAACTTTAAAAGTGACACGATTTTTACTGCTTTAAAGTATCACATGTATGTGGTAAACTGGTAGGAATGAACAAAATGTTTCATCGTTGATGTCTTTTGCTATACACATTGCAGATAGAAGACTAATTCACACTGTGTTGTGCTGTCTAATTCTAGATCGGAGGAGTGATGCGGCCAATGGGTATTGCTACTCCTGTCATGGCTACGCAGCAAAAACAGATGAAGAAACTGGTTCCACAAGATATACCCAGGGTATGACCAGGGTTCATAAAATGTACAGATGTGAATAAATGATGTTCAGTATTGGCTGTATTCGCAGGCTTTACTTTTGCTCATTTTCCTTTTAACAATTTTCCAGGTAAAACTAAAAGGCGAAACGCACCAGATTTTGTAAAAATAAAATCATACACTGGAATGTGGTTGACTGTCTGTGCATATGTATACATGTATGTAGAATATTTTTTATGCGATTTCTATACTGTGTTCAACAGGACAAAAATGAAGAGAAGCCGCCAGTAACGACAGTGTTTGTTGGCAACATCAGTGAAAGAGCTCCAGATATGATGATCAAACAGATGCTCCAGGTTTGCCTTTCTTTTCGTCAGCTGTGCATTGTGCATTACACTTGTTCTGTGTATGTGTGGTCATGGTTTTTAGATGGTAGAGAGATCAGTTTAGAGTGCAGAGCCGAACATGTCCATTTTAAATAATTTGAATCTTTGCATGTAAGTTGTAACAACTGTCTTCAGCCAAATGGTCTTTTTCTGCTAGCATATATGAAATATGAGGTGTGCTGCTAGGTATGTGAACAAAAGCCCGGCTTTGCTTTTGAACTTTAAGGGTGCACTGTCTTTAGTGTCAAGAGCATGATTTTGAATTTAAAAGGGAATTATTACTTCTTTTTTCTTTCATCAGCGCTGCGGCAATGTGTTGAGTTGGAAGAGAGTGCAGGGAGCCTCTGGCAAACTACAGGGTAAGACTAAATCTTATCACATGTGAAAAATTTACAATTGATACATGTATTAATTATATGATCCGTTTTATGTTTGCAAGTTATTGGGTGCCAGAGGGGGGTTTAGAACCATCTGTTGAAGACTTGTACTTTGGAGCAATTATGTCTTACAAAACGTCATAGAACGTTTTTTATGATGTTTGCACTTTGCAGTGCTTTTCTACACTTTTTGCGGGGAGCCGGGGTGGTCAAATGGTAGAGCATTGGACTTCTAATGCTCGGGTCTGAGTTCGATCCCGGCTGGGGCCAAATATTTGTGCTGGCTTTTTCATCGTTGCCCCGTCTTTGGTATCATCCTATCTGGTGGAAAAGGACATTAAACCCCCAAACACCCACCCCACCCTACACTTTTTGCACTTACTGCATGTTCTATTGTAACAGTTGCTTTGCTTGTCTTCTGTCTTATTCTTATGCTGATGGTTTACCTTTTCAGCCTTCGGCTTCTGTGAATATGAAAATCCAGAGGCAACACTGAGGTGCATCCGTCTTCTAAATGAATGGAAGATAGCTGACAAAAATCTTGTGGTAAGTTGTGATGTGGTGGGTTTTTGTTGTGTTTTCTTTTTTTGGGGGGGGGAGGGGGGGTATTTTTCTCACCTGCTTTGTTTTGTGAATGTGATGAGCATTCTCAGGCAAAATTGTTACTTACAAAGTGCTTTGCTGACCTGTAGTTGCCACATTTTCTGTTAAATTTTGGGATTGTGGACTTGCTGAGGCTGAGTAAAGTGTGGTAAACATTGACCACTTCTTGGGGTCCTCCCTGTTCTTTCCCTTCCCTTTGTCTACAGTAACCTGCTTGGAGTGGAAGTACATGTCAGGTAATGCAGTTTGCAGGGAACAGTTGCTGTGGCTAGAACAGTAGAAGCAGTGCAAATAAGTGGCCAGGAAAATTGGGGAGTCTACTGATATCGTCTGAGTTTGTTGTAGCTGTGAATGAGTCATTGTTATAAAGAAGTAACCAGTTCAGCATGTTTTTTGTTGTTGTTTTGTTTTGTTTTTCGCTCTCTTACAATGAAAGCAGTGTATGTCTCCATGACAAGTGATAATGGTTGTTACAGGTCAAAGTGGATGCCAAGACAAAGACACTTCTGGATGAGTATCGCAAGAAGAAAAAAGCCAAGGAGCAGTCCAGCGCCCCTCCAGCCGTACCTGCAGACAAAGATCAGGACAGTGACAAAGAAAAGGAAAAAGACAAAGACGGTGACAAAGACTCCACAGAGAGCAAGGAGAATGGTGACAAGGGGGACAAGTCAGAAAAGGAAGAAGGGGAGGAAAGTGCCTCGGAGAGCGTTGACGAGCTTGATGAGAACACCAAGAGAGAGGATCGTGTAGCACAAGCAGGCTTGGAGGCCATTATGCGCGAATACGCCTTTGAACTGGCAAAAGAACCACCAGCATCCAAACAAGGTGTGTTGAATTAACTTGAAATGCTGGCTTTGGTTAGTCATATTTTGTTGGTTTGCTCAAACTGTAGATTTAAAGTGAAGTTGACTGGCTCAATGTGGTGAGGGAGGGGGCTATGAAAGTCTGTAGTTGTATAGTAACTTTAAGTAAGGATGAATCAGCACAATTCTGGAACAATTTGCAAGTAGCCCTCACTTGTCAAAAGCAGTACAAACTGGTTGGTCAACCGGTGTTACAGGCCAGTTAGGTTATTAATTGTTTTACCCATGAAAAGTTTTTCTTGAATTCTATTGATTTGTAATCTTTTTTGTTTCAGCGGTTGAAAAAGAACAGAAAACAGCAACAAAGAAAAAAGATGACAAAGAGCCCAGAGATGTGGTAAGAATAGAACTGTAAATTATAATTGTGGCTTTTTTTCTTTTTTTTTCCTGTGGTACGGAAAACAATTAATAGCTTACCTTAGATATAATCAACTTTTTTCCTAGGAGTTCACAGAAGTGAACAGAGAAAAGAATGTGGGTGGTGGCTTTTATATTGGTTTTGGGTTGGGTTGTTTTGTTTGTTTGTTTTTTTTTGGGGGGGGGGGGGGGGGGGGGGGGTTGGTGGGCTGTGTGTGAGGTTCTGATTTTTTTTTTTTTTTTTCCTCCTTCTTCTTTTTCTTTGAAACTGATTTTTGCATTCGCATTTGCGCATGTAGGGCTTTGAAGACATGGATTTGGAGGAGGATAAGAGAGACATCATCAACAGAGAAATCAAGATGTTCCGTGACCTACACAAGGTGAGGTTCTTTACGTGGTACATCCTTTGGTAGCAGTTTGTTTGTTGCAGTTTCAGCGCAAGTTGTATTCATTGCAGCAACAGTTACTAAAAATGTAGAATTTTGCAGAAACAGCTGTGGTAAATTGCCAGATGCCAGTATTCTTGGAGAGAAAATGGACGACAAACACAGCTCTGTAGAGCAGTTACAGGATGGCTTAAACTCTGGAATTACAGTGTAATTGTCTTAGATCCTCTGGGTGGGACTACTGAACCAAACAAACTCCATGGAGATATTAAGTATCTACAAGTATCAGTAAATTGCTTGCGTTTGCTTTGCTGGCTTTAACACATTTGATCAAACGTCAGCTTAAAAATCATCATTGAACTGAAGCTTGTGAGAGCAATGGCTTCCATTCTGATACACATGCTATTTTAATAATTATTCCCCCAATCATTGATTTTGTCAAAATTCCAAATCCCATCATGAAATTTATTGTCTGGTGGAGGTGTTTTTTTTTTTTTTTTAAATCTATTCAAACAGTGTGCAGAAGCTCGTTCACCTTTATTTTTTTTTGTTTCTAAAAGTACACGACTACATGTATTCACAAAGTTGTTTAGCACATATTTCGAGCTTGAAAATGTTCAGGCTGAAGTCCATTTTGGAATTTGAATACAGTGTGCTTCAAGTTCTAACAACAGTCAAGCTTACAAAAATCAAGAACTGGAAGAAAGCATCTGGTTAACTTCGTGAGGCAGAATTTCTGAAGAGAGAAATTGCTAGCTTTTGGTCTCGGATTTTGTGTGAAAAGAGTGTGTTTTTAGATCATCTTATTGTGTTCTTGCCTTTGCTGTCTGTGCAACTTGAAATTAATAGGTTTCCCTTTCGTTGCTGTAAAATGACTAGATGCCTCTAAGTGCAAGTCTTCATGCACCATGAAATCAAGTTAAATAAATGTTCTTCAGGGGTAAGTGTTTGAAACGATATTGTCAATAAACACTGCTCACTTACCTGAAGTTATCTTCACTTTCGGGCAGTTGGGTGAGTAAACCTTTTCCATCCAGTAAGTTTACAAGCAAGTGGTGAACTTGGCTGCATTGCCTATGTTGAGAGGGACTAAAAATAAGACTGAAAACCACATCTATTGTGAACTGAAAAAGGTCCGGATCAGCGCCAATTGTGGTGAATCGGTGGTAAAAATTAAAATAAATGTTAAAAGTCAGTCTTGTTTCTCTTCTTTTTTTTTTCCTTTTTTTTTAACCTTTTTGGAAAACGTCAGGTTGGAAGTATTTTAAAGAAGATTCTCTGGTTAAAAGTAACCTTACAGAAAAGGTGTGCAGATGAAACAAGTTTTTCAGAAGGTTGGTGCCTCTACCTCTAACTTACTGACCTCTTGTAGTCCTTGGGACAGATAGACTGTGAGAGGTGAGTGCCTTGCTCTCTAGTTCTAGATGTATGTTCTTGTGGGTTTTTTTTTTTTTTTTTTTGGTCTACTGTTTGCAATACATGTGTTTGCTGTATTTGAAGAACCTTGGTCCCCTTGTATCAAGTTCAGTGTCCTTGTTTACAGAGAATAGAAATTCAGAGAATGTTGTGAAGTTGAAATTTACATTTATTCAGAGTTCTACAGAAAAATGGTGAGCTTGACTAGTTTTAGGAATATTTAGTAGCAAACTGATGCAACTTTTTATTACAGTGATGTACTGCAGCTACACAGTTTGGATCACATTACATTGTAGTCATTGAAACCATTAAGAATCCAGCATATCTGCTGCTGTCTGCCTTGCATTTTTGTCAGCTTGCATACGTTGAAGAAATTACAAGAGAGAAAATTTTACATGTACAAATGAAAAACAAACAAAAACAAACCTTTGGAACATTTTGGTGACTTAAATAGAGAACAGCAACAGCATATGGACAAAACAAAACAAGAAGCTCCTTTCATTTATTTGTGGTGGTTTTTGTTTGTTTGTTTTTTTTTAATATAAAATGCAATAAAGTTCTACTACATTCACTCTGCTTTTGGAGGGTTAGTTCTTGTGTCAGTGCTAATCTGTCTCAGGTTTGTAAAGTTTCTGAGTGTTTCTGGAGTGTAGAGAGAAGTTCATGTTGATGTGGCTGTTGGATGACTTGGTTTACTCTTATGCGCAGTCAACAATGTGTGACTAATCAGTCTTAGTTTTTCAAGTGGAGTTAAAATCTGTTTATCTTCGTGGTCAAATTTCCCCCCATTCCTTTGACTGCTTTTACTCTGGGTTAAGTTCCTGCTTGTTGCCAATGTTGGGTTACACATGATACGTCTGTACTCTGCTTTTTTCTGATGCATGGTTATTAGGAGTAAGCAAATTGAAGCCACCGCCAGTGGCGTTTTGTCTTGGTTCTTATAATTTTTTCACAGCAGTGTTTGGGCACAAGTTTTTTTAACATTCACATTTTTAGGGGTGTCTTCTGTCTGAATTTTGTAAGCCTGGGTAAAGTTTGAAGTGGATTTATAGAGGGGTTGGTTGGGGGCCCACAGCATAACCTGTGCTTCTTGTGTCGTAAACAGCAACATCTATCGAGGATTTTCTCGATCGAATTGATAAGGCCAAAAGGGGACATCACCTATTGGCGGAGGATTGCCACCACACGACGTTGCAGGGAGGAGCTCTGGTGATGTACACCAACCTGTAGACTTGAAATGATTTGTCATCATCTGCGTACTGCCACAACGTTCTTTGCCCCATTTGCTTGCTTGCCACTGTATCTTGGTCATGATCTGTCCTCGACAAGTTCCTTTCAAAATTGATGAAACTCAAACCACTTTGAGTCTTTAGTGATGAAATTGGAACAGGGTGGGACTGGGAACATCTTTCATAAGGCTCACGTTGAGCATTTCCTTTTTTTTTTTTTTTTTTTCTTTTTATCATAGTTCTAGTACTCAGAGGGTTTTAAATGTAAATTACTTTTCAGCCATACCTCCGCAGTTTGCAGTGGGTTTCATTGAATAGTAGATTTACAGTTTGTGAGTTAATTTTGTGGACTATTTGGGGCAAATTAGAGGGTGGGGGCAAAGTGTGCTGCAGGAAGATTTAAAAGGTCGAGGTTAAGTTTCTGCTTTCAGTTCTGACCAAGATACAAGGCTCACTGTTACTTAGATGCAAGTGCAGTTGTATGGTTATCCAAGTTCCTCATTTGGCGTTCAGTTTAAACAAACCTCTGTGGAAACGCGTTCATCTTGCTTTGTTACTTGGAAAGTTGAATTACATTGTCTTCCTCATCATGGTATATTTTGACTTTTTTTTGTAAGTTGATCTAAACGAGACGCATTTAACATCCCAGTATTGGGTCAGATCTGTGGCAGGCTTGGACAACCATACAGTGTAAACAGAGTTAGAGTGTGCATCTGTAGGCATTTTATTGTCTGTGATGATGCATAGAGAATCTTTCTTTCCTGTTGTTTAAGGATGATGATGAAGAAGACAAGGAGAAAGAGAGGAAAGAGCGAGAGCGTTTTGAAGATGCCAGGCGCAGGCGGGAGCGTGAAAAAGAGAGACTGCGCGAGAGGGACCGGGAGAGAGAACGTGAACGAGAAAGGGAACGGGAGCGAGAACGTGAGAGGGAGCGGGAACGCGAGCTGGAAAGGGAGAGGAGCAGGTCCCGCTCAAGGTCAAGTTCAAGGGGGCGGTCACGAAGGAGACAGAGGTCGGCTTCCAGGGACAATTCCAGAGACAGATCCCGGGACAAGTAAGTGTTAATTATGCGCATACATTTTGCACTTCCCCTACCCCTCCCAATAAACAACACTTGACACAATACCAGTTTGTAACTAATGCGTATGAAGCAGTCCAAGCTGTTGGGGTATACAGCTGTAGTGAACTGGGTGTTGACTACTGGTTGACTTCTTACACATTTGTTGTTCAGGAGAAAGGAACGGGAGATTGAAGAAGAGGAAGAGGCATATGAACGCAGAAAGCTTGAGAAGAAACTACGTGAAAAAGAGGCAGCCTACCAAGAGGTGAGTTTATTTCTGTTACAACATTTTGACATCAAGACGTACATACTGGCCTTTTTTAGTTTTTATTTTGTTTGCTTTTTTAATTTTATTTATTTATTAAAATGCCTGTTGCTTACAATGTACAGGCTGTTAAACTTCAGTGAGAAAATCTTATGATTAATTTTATCTCCTCTGTCAACAGCGCCTGAAGAACTGGGAACAGAGGGAGAGAAAGAAATCCAGAGAGTATGAGAAGGAAAAGGAACGTGAAGATGAACGAAAAGCAGAGGAGGTAACACACACACACACACACACAGGAACCTTTCCTCATTGTTCGGTATATCATGACTTGTGCAAAACTATAATGCTAATACACTGCTTAGCTGGATGAGCACTGCTGATCACTTTCTGGTTTTAAAACATTCTCTTGTTCTGCTCTAGGCCCGAGAAGCGAGGCGTTTGAAAGAGTTCCTTGAAGATTATGATGATCTCAGGGATGACCCCAAATTTTACAAGTAAGCATTAATTATTTCAGTTCTGCTGTTTTGATTACTGACTTCAAAGTTCTGTCGCATCTTTAACTTTGTGTGGAACTAATTGTAAAAATCCTTTTGCAATATAAGAGTGTGTATGTCAATTTTAATGCAAGAGCTTGTTTTTGTATTGGAATATATAGTAGTAGTAGTAGTAGTAGTAGTATTATTAAAAATAAAAAACCAAGAGCTACCCATAGCGTGCGTAGACAATGTGTTAACTTTTACTTGACTGAAGTCGGATGTTAAACAGGGGCAGCCCATTGGCACGGCGACTCAAGGAACGAGAAAAGGAGAAGGAGGCAGATGCGCGTGATCGTCAGCGGGAGAAGGAGGAACTGGAAGAACTGAAGAGAAAGCTGTTAGACCAGGGTCACCCTGACCCAGAGGCTGAACTAGCTAGGGTCAGTGTGTGTGTGTGTGTGTGTGTGTGTGTGTGTGTGTGTGTGTGTGTGAAGCAATGATACATTGTGCACATCATGTCATCTGTGAATAAGCTTGGATTTGTGTGTGTACATGTGTGTGTGTGTGTTTGAGTTTGAAAGCGAGAACCACTTTGGTTTTCTTTGTGAAGCAGTATGTGTGTTTTTTGCAGGTTTGTTGATCATGTTTTTGTGTTGTTGCCCTCTGGTACAGATTGAGCGGGAAAGAGAGGAGCACTTGAGGCCAAGACTACAACTGATAGAAGCTGAGCGAGCTGCATCAGAAGTCTCCGATAGAGATACAAGAGAGGTGAAACAGGAAGACTCAGAAGATGAAAAACCTCCCAAGCCAAAAGTCGCCCCTCCAGTCCAACTTCGCCCAGTGGATTCCACCCCGATCTCAGATGCAAACACGCCTTTTACAGATGATGATGCTTCACGCTTGAGTGCACCAGGCCAGTTTATGGATGAGGAGTCCTCATCTCAGCCAGGCTTTGGGCCAGCAATCAAGGAGGAGCCAGTCAAACTGGGATTTGGCACAATCAAATTAGGTGGGTTGTGTTGACTGTGAAGATTGCTTTAGATCTTACCTACTTTTTTCCTTTTTTTTTCCATATATTAATCTTAGGCATTAAATTTTAAAATGTCATACAGTGACAAGACAGTGGTTTTTGCATGCATCGTCAGCAAGGCTTTTGGGCATATAAAATACAAAGTCCATTTTGGAAGGAAACATAAAAGGTTTCCAGAGACACGATTGTTAAAATATTTGCACTTTGTCTGAATGTTGCTGCTTGTGCCTGTGTTAAAGGGGCTTCAAACAGTCCGTCAGCAACCCCTCCCATCGGACCAACGATAGGTCCAGCCCCTCCCCCAGCCAGCTCTGTCTCCATGGGAACCACCATTGTGATGGGCGGCCAGGGGGCAAAGCGGAAGAAGTTGACGGTGGGAGATGTCTTCAACCAGGATGACGACGAGCAGGCAGAGGGGAAGCGGCGCAAACTCATCCCACTGGACTACGACGAGGATAAGGGAGGTAGCGGTGGGGATGAGAAGAAACCCACAACAGCTGAAGAGAAGAGACAGCGCATCAAGGGCTTGATCGAGAGTATACCCACGGCCAAGGATGAACTGTTCAACTTCCCTCTGGACTGGAGCATAGTTGATCAGGTAGGAGATTGAGTGCCAAATGTAATTTATTCTTTCAAGTTGGAGTGACTGTTGAATTGAGTGCTTCCGGTTTCCTGCAAAAGTGCATGGTTAACCTTGACAACACTTCATGGAAAAGACATACACAGAACATACAGACTAGATAATCGCAGCATCTGAACACCCCCCCCCCCCCCCCCCCCCCCCCCCTGTTATTGCTGTCCTTTTTATCCGTTCCAAACTTACAACATCTGACCATCACATAATGCCTAACATGCTTTTCTTCCTCAGTCCTTGATGGACAAGCGCATCAAGCCATGGGTGACAAAGAAGATAGTGGAGTACATTGGAGAGGAGGAGCCAACCCTTACTGACTTCATCTGCCAGAAAGTCGTGGCCCACAGCTCTCCGCAGAGTATACAGAACGATGTTGCCATGGTGAGCATCTAGTGTATATTTGTGCATTTTTCAGTTTAGTGATAGTAGTAGCACACCTGTCTGTACCTATTGGCTGCTCCACTTTACATGCCAGTTACTTTGGTTTCTGATGATACAGTTTTTCAAGGAACAGCTCGAAAAAGAAGAGCTCACTCAGGTAGATAGATATTCTTCTCCAAGGAGGCACCTGTCCAGCTCACAGTCAAGGAAAATGTGCCGCTGAAATCACGTGCTTTAAATTTGTAATAGTGATCTGCATGATTTATCCATCTGATGGACTGCAAAGCCAAAAGCATGATATTGATTTTTTTTTTTTCTTTTTTTTTTTAGCACTTGGGTATAAAAATTAAGTACTTTTTCTAACACACATTTACCATTGACATTTAACATTTTTATACATTTGATTTTCAATTTTTCCACAGGTTCTAGATGAAGAAGCCGAAGTGTTTGTGGTCAAGATGTGGCGACTTCTGGTGTACGAGACTGAGGCGAAGAAACTTGGACTCGTCAAATAATTCCTTTTCACCTTGTGTTTATGTTGTGATGTGTAAATGGGTGTGTGATTGTGTCTGTGAGGTCCAGAAGAAAAACAAAGACTTTTAACAAGCAAAAAACATAATTTTTCATGAATGTGTATTTTTCATTTGGAAGTGTTCATGACAGTACTGTCAATTAAAAGATGATTGGCAATGATCAGAGTTTTGTTCTGTGTGTGTGTGTGTGTGTGTGTTCTTCACAGGAATGTGGAGACAGAAACTTATGCCTGCATAACATGCAAGAGATCAAGAATCACTGAGTGATTTCGCTGTATTTCTTCCACATTTTGCTTCCAAAGCTCCAAACTACAGAACACACGTTCACATGGCATTGGTGGTTGTAGGTTCTCTATGAAGCTAAATTCACAGAATAAGATGATTTCTTTAACGTCTGCACACAGCCCGTTCCTAGAACGGAGGCGTGGCCATAATTGCGTAATACTCATCCATTCGTACACCAGGTACACAGCACTTCTATAATTCACTATTGATAATGAAATTCATGAACGCACGGTCAGCGAGATAGGACATGCAAGACGGAGAGGTACGTGACCCCTGTGGGAAGCCTACTGATCATGGAAGCATAGCACATTACAGACTCGGATTTCCCCAGGTGGTTTGTTAGCTGGAAAATGGCTTCAGAAACTAAAAGGATCGTCTTTGCTGCTGTCGTGTTTACGATGTTACTTCAGGTACAGCATAATTATGGAACTAAACTGTATGATACAGGAGCGGCCCGCTTTACACATTCAGACTCTTGTGTGTGTGTGTGAACCAGACCACGTGAACCTTTACGTACGTGTCCCATAGACGTCGCCGGGGAGACATTGATAGACAGTACCTGCCGTGCACAGAGTACAGCATGTGAACTTTCTCTCTCTCACACACACACGCGCATATTTACCAAAGAACGTAAAAAAAAAAATAAAAAAAAAAGTCAACGTAATGTACACAAAGTTCATGGTTTTGTGTGATCAGTTCGAGCGTACTCTGGGTCGATCTGCATTTGATGTTCTGGACGAAGGCAATGAACCTTCACCGGCCGAGTTCATCGGTAAGGACATCAGTTTCTTCCATTTCTCCGTATTCTGGGGCGCTCGCATGTGTGTGTGTGTGTGTGAGAGAGAGAGCCTCGGAGAGAGAGAGGGCAGGTGTGTGTGTGTGTGTTACACAGACAAGTGCTGGTTGCATTCAGTTGCTTCCGGTTGAGGATGTCACGTAACTTGCAAGAACGGTTTTCGTGACAGCGTCAGATGATTGCATTGACGGTACGGACTGCGATCCGTATGGAATATACGTGTGCGACAGGAGCACCAAGGACTGGAAATGGTCCCAGGCTTGTTGCCGGGAGTACTGCGGCTACTGCAACCTCCCCGTTCCAAAGAACCAACACTGTGATGGTATGTCAGTGTGTAAACGCAGTTAATGTGCCTTTAATTAGTGCTCACCTCATTAGCAGCGTCGACGTATTCATCTGGACGAAAACAGTGCATGCTTTACAGGCCAGTGAACTGACGAAGTAGGTTTGCTACCGGCCGGGAGACAACTTGCACAAAACAAAACGGAGACTGATTCGGTATCGCGAGGCCCATTCAGTATTATGCTTCGGATTTGTATCAGTGCGAAGAGATCGATCTGAACTGCTTTGATTCTCTAGCATCACACTACTTAAATACCGTGACCAGCCTTCACAGTGACAGCATATCGAAAGCTGGCACTGAGCCAACAGAAGGGTACACATTGACACGGCTAACAGAGTGTCAACTCACAACACTCTATCGCATTAAGTGCTTTACTGATCAGAGCTCCAAAACTTTGGACTTTGAACTTGTTTGTACCTTGATCGTTTGATGTCGCTGCACCTGCCAATTTGTGTGGTGAGACCGGCTGAGCGGGCGTGCAGTGAATGGAGTGTGTGTGTGTGTGTGTGTGTGTGTGTGTGTGTTCAGAACGAGTCAGTCTTTGTTACTTGGAGAGCAGCGCTCTACTGACAAAACTTATGTATTATTATTATTATTATTATTATGAAGATGTAAGTTGGCTTCTTTGAAACTAGCAAACATGAAAGCAGCGCCTGTGAGATCAATTATGTATTTCAGGCCTGCCACCTTACCTGACATACTAGGAGAAACTGTTCTGCGCAGTGATTGGGGACCACGCATGATGTACAGCATCAGATGATGAGCTTCAACAGCGACTGTACATCACAGGGCATCTTCAGTGACGTTTCTCTCAAGGAGTCTCAGTGGTCACATGTACAAAATCAGTCAAATGACTGTTCGGCAGATCTCAGCAACGTGAGACATCTTTGAAATATAGAAGAACCGGCCGGCGGTGTGTGTGTGTGTGTGTGTGTGTGTGTGTGTGTGTGTGTGTGTGTGTGTGTGTGTGTGTGAAGAAAAAGACGGAGGGGTAGGGTGTAGTTGTGAGTCAGCTGAGCATTAAACTTGGGGAAAAGATGTAGATCTTGAGGTGGCTCCTGAAGGACACAGTGGAAGTGCTGGGTATGACGTACGAAGATAGGTCTACATCACATTCTAATATATATATCCACTGTTACTTACACCTTTTTTTTTTTTTTTTTTTTTTTACACACACAACTGTAAATACATAGGCCACAGCATTTGTGCAATGCTAAAAAATTGCCAAGCAGCAAGTGTAGTATAGCATATCTTCTTTATTACTAAATAGAAAAATTATGATTTTATTATAACCACAGCTGACACCATGCATGCACAACGTCCGATGTTATCATGTTGTGTAAGTTTTTGAGTAATGACAAAAATTCAACATAATTTTCACAATCAATGCTATTCACGGATTTTGATGCTTTTGTGTATACGCAGATCACTTGGGATCTCAAACGGAAAATTCTGAATAGTACCCATGACTGGTTAGCCTGAGCTGAATAGCAAATAAACGCACGATCAGCGAGATAGGACATGCAACACAGAGGTACGTCAGTGACCTCGCGTGACCCATGTCATGGGAAGCCTACTGATAGAGTACTGTTGTTCAAAGAAGTATAGCAGGTTACAGACTCGGATTTCCGGCCGCAGGTGATTTGTTAGGGGAAAATGGCTTCAGAATCTAAAAGGATCGTCTTTGCTGCTGTCGTTTTTACGATGCTACTTCAGGTATGGCCGGTATGTATGTTACTAAAGTTTATCAGTGGTACAGGGACCATGACGCGGGTTCATTTTAAACATTCTGTTAATGTATGTGTGAACCAGACTGACCACCTTCATACGTTGAAGCAGTCTCATAGACGGACGACGCCGGAGAGACTTTGAGATAGTATTTGCCGTGCGCAGAGTACAGCATTTCCTGAATTCATCACATGAGTTCTCACACACGCACTCGCGTATACTGCACAGAAAGTAAGAAGGTCAACAGAATGTACATACTGATCCGCATGGTTTTGTGTGATCAGTTCGAGCGTACCCTGGGTCGATCTGCAGTTGGTGTCCTCAGGGACACAGGCGGCAATGAACCTTCACCGGCCGAGTTCATCGGTAAGGACGCATTTTTCATTCCTTTCTCCGTATTCTCAGTGGTGTGTGTGTTCTACACAGACAATTGCTGGCTGAAACATGACACAGGCGGACAAGGAGGGGGACCGGGGGGGTGGGGGGGGGGGGCTCTCTGGTCTCAAGCCCCTCCCCCCCCCCCAAAAAAAAATGGGAAAAAAAAAGAAGAAACGTGCAGTTTTTGCGCACTTTGGGCGCTCAACTGGACACCCCCCCCCCCACACACACACACACACTAACAGTCTTTGACCCAGCCGTAGCCTAGGCCCCCCCCCCCCCCCCCCCCAAAAAAAAAATAAATAAATAAATATAATAAAATAAATAAATAATAAAATAAAATAAATAAATAATAAAATAAAATAACTAACTATAGATAAAGGAAAAGCGATCGCCGGACTGCCCCCCCCCCCTCCCCACCCCACAAACACACACACACGTCTCCAGTCACTCTTGTGTCTAGCTTACCTCCCTCCCACCTCCCCCTCTCTCAGTCAAAAACGAAGTGGTCCGGCCCGGCCCAGCATAAGTAAGAACGGTTTTCATGGCAGAGTCAGATGAATGCACTGACGGTACGGATTGCGATCCGTACGGAACAGAAGTGTGCAACAGGAGCACCAAGGACTGGAAATGGTCCCAGGCTTGTTGCCGGGAGTACTGCGGCTACTGCAACCTCCCCGTTCCAAAGAACCAACGTTGTGATGGTATGTCAGTGTGTAAACGCCGTTCAGTTAGTGTGCCTTTACTTAGTGGTCACGCCATAAGCCTAGAGGCTGGACAAAAACATTGCATGCCCTACAGGCCAGTGAACGAAGTGGCCGGGAGACAACTTGCACAAAACAGAAATGCGGTATTGTTATACTTCGAATTTTTATGAGCAGAGATCGTGCTGAACTGCTTTGGTTGTCTAGCATCACAGCACTTCGATACCTGCACAGTGACAGCATCTTAAAAGCTGGCACTACGCCAACAGAAGGGTACACAATGACACGGCTAATACAACGACTGAGCAACAGGCTGCTCAGTCAGTGTTCACAGTACTGTATTGCATTAAGAGCGTAACTGATCATTGTTCTGAACTTTGAACTTATGTGTACCTTGATCGTTTGATGTCGCTGCACCCAACCTTGATCGTTTGATGTCGCTGCACCCAAGAGTTTGTATGAGAGTGGGTGTGAATGGATTGTGTGTGTGTATGTGTGTGCGCGTGTGCTCTATTCACGAGTCATTACTTGGAGAGCAGCAATCTATCAAAGTTATGTAACACATGAATAATTATTAAAATGTAAGTTGGCTTCTTTGAAACCTAGCAAACATCGAAATGGCACGTTCAAGATCAATTGTGTGTGCAACGTTTCAGGTCCGCCACCTTACCTGGCTCACTAGGAGAAACTGCACACTGATTGGGGACCATGCACTGCATCATTATTAGATCCAACAGCGACTGTAAGTCTGGGCATATTCAGGGAAGTTTACACAGTGACGTTCCATCTCAAGGAATTCTAGTGGTCACATGTGCAAAATCACATTGTTTGTCAGATCTCTGAAACACAAACCTTCTTTGAAATACAGAGCAACCGGCAATATTTGTGTGTGTGTGTGTGCATGTGGGTTGTATGGAAAGAAAAAGAAGGTAGGGATGTACTGTAATTGTGAGTCTGCATTACACTGGGGAGAAAGTGGTGGATCTTGAGGTGTCACCTGAAGGACACAGTCGAAGTACTGGGTATTACATGTACCAACATAGGCCTACATCACACTCTGATATACAGATGTGTCTGTCTCCACAGTTACTTCTACCTTTTTTCTTTTTTTTTAACACACACACACACACTTATAAATACATAGGCCAAATCATTTGTGCAATGCTAAAAGAAGTGCCAAGCAGCAAGTGTAATATATCATATCTCCTTTATTACTGAACAGAAAAATTATAATTTTATTATCTTGACCGGCATACTTTACAGGTAAAATGGGTTTTTTTTTTTACTGTCAAGGCCCTGGCTAGTGGTCTAAGAAACTCAAGTATACAAGTTTCAAATACAAGTTTCATGCGAAGTGTACGAAACTATACATGCACAACAATCCATGTTATCATGTTGTGTAAGCCTTTGTGTCATGACAAAAATTCAACAGAATTTTCACAATCAATACTATTCACAGATTTTGATACTCATGTGTATACGCAAGTCACTGGGGATCTCAAATGTAAAAGTCTGAACAGTACCCATGATTAAACAGCAAATGAATAAATTTCTCTCTTGTGATCTGACTACTGGCAAGCATTAAAACCTACCCAAAACATGCCTTTAAAATGCAACCAAATCCTTTTATTCTGATTTCACTGCAAGCATGCAATTAAGACTGCAAAGCATGTACGCGTGCAAGGAAAATGATCTCATAGAGCATGACAATCTAAAATATATCTCACCTCGAATGTGACAGTTTATGGCAATGAAATCCTGATCCAACTCAAAGACTTTGAATTATTTAATGCCTCATATTAAGCAGCACACATTGCGACCAAGTATGAGGATACATGTACATAATCAGAACGATGAACAAATAAATACACAAACAGCAGACACCAGAATATTCTCCACTTTGTAGAAAACTGAACCCAGATGTGGCTGGTTAAGCAATGTCAACAACACTAGAAATAAATGTATCACTTTTCCTGTTTATCTGAAGCATGTACTGCTACTGGCGAGAAAATGTTACTGGTTTACTAACAATTTCTTAATCCATTTCTGAATCCATCACTGTACTTTGTCTGCAGTTGGTCAACTTTCAGCTGCCCATATTCATCACATCACAATCTTGCATAAGAAACAGAAGTAGACTGAAAGCAAAGATTTCCAAATCCACCTATGGTACCATTTCACAGATTATGCCACCAGTAACCTGAGAGGTAAACATGACAAGCAATATTAAGTCAACAATACTAACTAAATGCCTTCAACTATCTGCAACAAATGGACATTGGATTTTAATAATCCAGCAGAGTTGTAAACAAAGCCAGATAAAATCATGCAAGACACACACTGGTGGATGCATACTTTAGTCTTGCACAAACTTTTTTGTGTGGAAAAGGTCAGTTTTTTCCATGCAATAAATACACCAAAGCTACTTGATAAATATATGCTAACAACTAAAGAATCATACAAACCAACCAAACGTGACCAGGATTACAACCATCTAATACATAGTGTCTGACAATAATACAATATCTATGTTTTTGTTCTTGATGTGTAAGCCCTCTGTAAATATGATAGACACACCTACAGCTACATCTAATTAAAAAAAAAAAAAAAAAAGCAAAAGTGACAGCCTTCATTTGTGTCTGTGGGGTGTAGCACAGGCACACTGATCCTCTGAACAGAATGAGTCACTGTCATGCTGAAAGGGCATTTACGATCGGATGAAACTGGCCAGCCAGCAACAAGATGAATCGTTTCAGCGGCTTGGAATGGATTAAGTAACAACTGAACTGGCAGAGTCTTTTTCCAGTGGGAGCGTCTTCACACTATAATCCATTCTCCATCACTTTTACAAACTCTGGAAAACAAATCAGAAATGTTTATGGGCACAAGTCGAAATAAAACCATCCTGGAAATTTCTCATGATAATGAAGAAAAGAGGTGTTTGCTTTACGAATACTGTAACTGCACTCAATGCCGATACTGACAGTATGATCTTAAGAAACATCACACCAAATACATGTATAACCCACTTTGCACTTTTGAACAGAAATCCTAAATATTCAGCTTGCTGAACAAATAAATCCACTATAGGAGGACATGTACACATGTAATCCACATACCAAGTGGTTTCCACTCTCTGGCAACCTACCCGACCCCTCCAATACTCCCATGGCAGGGAAGAAGTTAAACCAAAGGCCCAGTTTGTTATTAAAGAGCTGAGATGCCATTCACTACATCAGTATATGTTTGGTCAAGCTCATGATTGTTTTTTTACAGGTCATAAACTCTGTCAACCCACAGCGCTCTGCTGCTGCTGCAAAAAAAAAAAGAAAAAAAAAACCTGCAAAAATGCACAGTCACTTGGGTTTTTCTGTGTCACTGTCAACAGATAACCTCAAGAATATTGTTATCCAATCTGTGGAACATGTTCTCACCATTGTAGTTTACTTGGCCATCTCCAGTGATGTCTGCTTCTCGGATCATCTCGTCCACCTCTTCATCTGTCAACTTCTCTCCCAAGTTACACAGAATATGCCGCAGCTCGGAGGCATTGATCATGCCATTTCCCTCCTTGTCAAAGATGCGGAAGGCTTCTCGCAGGTTTTCTGAAGTTTCTGGTGCAAACTCATACTTGGTCAAGATAGCATCCACTTCCTGGAGAGTGAGTGACCGCTTTCCTGGATAGAGAGAGAAAAAAATGTGGATTAACGTATTTCCCCTCCAGCATCCCTGCAACTGTATGGAAGGATGCCAAGCAAACAGCGTCCTAACTGCACAAACAAGCAGTGTAGTTCAAACCTCATTACGCCCATGTGCATCATTCAAGGAGAGATTTCCGAGTCTGACGCGGAGATTTTGAGGCTGTGTCAGAGTTTACAAAATGACTCTGAATTCATCAGACAGGGTAAAAGTGACCGTCACTTTTGAAAGTTGTAAGGAACACTGATGTTACTTATAATCAAAGCTGCAATGACTGTCGTTCATGCTTAAGTTGAAGAAAATTAGTACTTAATTATACAATGAGAATGCTCCTGCTAATCTGACAAGTACCTACCTGTTGAATGAGACCTTAGTCAAGCATTGCTTGCTGAATAAGTAATAGTAAGGTTCAGCACCCACAAGCATCATAAATTTGCGTATACATAAATGTCTGTCTTATAATGCGCATGACCATAAATGCATTCCACACTTTATATTTGTTTGTAGATTACCAGTCTCTTATGCCTGACTCCAAGAGTAAGAAAAAAACAGTCAAGTTGAGCGTACCCCTGTTCTCAAACTCTGTGGTAAGGGTGCGCAGCTGTGATTCCGTGGGAGCGCGTCCAATAGAACGGATAACCACACCCAGCTTGCTGGTGGGAATTGTGTTGTCGGGGGCGCAGTGCATAGTGAATGCCTCCTGCAGCTCTGTAGACATCAAATATCACAGAAACTTGCTACATTATGTTCCAGTACAGGCTGACAGTGCCACAGGTGCCAAATATAAAACTACATACATGTATACAGTGTGTGACACAGCAGTCACAGATTAAATTGAACACCCAGCATTGTAACAGAGTAAAAAGTTTCAGCTACTGAAACAACATTGTGCATACATTCACCACAATCTAGCATTCAGCCTGAAGAATCATGTGGTTTCTGGTGCACAGCATGCAGTAGAAACAGCACACAACCAAGCGCTGAAGCAATAGCTGAATCTTCCCAAAAGCCAGTGATGATTTACACTATTACAGTGTAGGAAAAGAAGTGGCTTTTTAAATGGCAATTTGCTAGTTTAACTAATAACATATTGTCACTGCTGTTTGTTTCAATCAGAAACACTTCAAGAAGGCAATGAAAAACCCTCACCTTCTTTCTTGAAGGCCTGTTTTGCCTGAAAAATAAAGAACAAATGTCATGCCTTAGTAGAGATTTCTACACGTTATTCACAAGCAAAATCAACATGATTATCAATATCATTTACTATGTGGTAAACATCAAGGGCTGCATGTATATTTTGGCAGTACACACATACACACACAAATGTGTCTGCAAAATATCACAATACCTCCAACCACAAAGGAATGTTAAAAGCTGGATATCTATCTTTCCATTATCCTAAGTGTCTACTTATTGATAGGCTTTGGGTCTCCACTGCTATTAACGGTCTCAAATGCATGGAAATAACCACCACAGAAGGCAGGGGCCGTATTTTGTTACTCTGTACAGTCATACATCTGTTTGTTTAGTGTAAGCAACAGGTTTTGCTGGCTGGGGGAACCTTGGCAGGGCACACCTGTTAGCCCCAATGGGTGTGTCTACCTATCGTGGGGAAACACTCATTACATCCATGTATGACATAAAGTGCGGGTGGGACCTGATGGGGAAAACAGTGTTTGTGAGCAGTGACGTTTTACCTGATGAACTGTCATCGGCTGGTTTATGTGTTCAGACTTTCTGTAGTTGAGATACTGGTCTGACAGTCGTTAGCTATTTCCGAAGCCCCGGAGAGACACAATGGCAAACCATGGGCTTAACATTTTATTTGTTCTAAGTTTTAATCATTGCTGTCAAACTCTCGGGTTGTGTAAGTTTGAGGTGTTCAACATCATCTACATCAGTCCTTTCACTTTCGGCTGGCACTGAAATAACATCTGATTTCAGTGTTGACGATCTGTTGTCGCGATCCCAGTCCTTTGAGCTGATCTTAACAGGTGGGCCTACCACGTGAGTTCGACAAAAACAAAAACAAAACAAAAATTACGAGAGTCAAAACTGAAGGGTTGTGTGGTGATGATACGGACATGGCGAAGGGGGAGTCAGCCATGATGCACCTGCATACCATTCGGGCGACACAGAGCACACACGTCGCACCGACACACTACGTTCAAAATGTGTTCCGGCACTCGCCAGTCAAATTCTCACTCGAGGCTTTGCACAAGCAATCACGGAAATGCCTTCGGCAGTCGGAACAAACAAGCGGTGGGCAGATGAAAAGGAGGGAAGAAATCTTACCATGTTTGTGCGGATTAGGTGAGTCGTCTGTCTTCCTTGCTACCTGCCCGCCGCCGGATTGACACGCCTTGTGACGTCACACGGTGTTATTCGCACGACCGTCGTGCGTCTAAACAAAGTATTGCCTTTGCCTTTTTCTGCTTCGGATCGGTAGAGGTGAAAGCAGCGCACAATGCTTCCGCTTTAAATCTTTAGTCTGTGTTTACCGTATAATTAGAAATAGGCCTCAAAAGTGATGCTGATACATTCATGAGTTCAGTTGATAAAATCGGCTAAACACACGTCGTCGGTGTCTTAGAACCGGTTTCAGTTTCCAGGTCTATGTAGTCCCGATGGCTTCAGGGATCAGGGCTCGCATTGAAATGTAGACCCTAATGCCGGGCCCGGATTGTTATCTGTCAGTCTGGGCCGCCGCCCCTAGTAAAAAGCATGTTAGTGTTTCGCACGGCATCTAAGTCAGTGCTCGGCGATTGCTGTAGTCAGTATGTGTGTGCGCGCACGGCCGCCGCCCCCCGCCCCCCTCCACACACACACGCCGGCACACACACACACACACACACACACACACACACACACACACACACACACACACACACACACACACTGACTGCAGCAATCGCCGAGCACTTAGATGCCTTGTGAAGCACTAACATGCTTTTTACTTTCAGTCCTTCCCCGGCATTAGCGGTCTACTACGGCGGAATCAACTGGCCACACAGGCTACGCCGGCGCGACAGCCGGTGTGACATGACTGAAACTTTTCAAGGGATACTAATTATAAACTTCCGATCACGTTCAGTTTTCAATTTTTTATTACTGGTATGGGCAAGTTCTTTTCAGTGTAAGTTCATCAGTTTTGAGTTTAAGTTGTACGGGGCGGCTAGGAATTAAACTCCTCCTGTCGACTCAAACTGACTCAGTGATGTGATGCTCACTTTTCAGTAGCGAACCTGATATTGCTGACACTTAGACGCTATCTCACTGCATTGTGTTGGCAGTTTCATCACTGAGTTCAGCAAACACTGATCAGGGCCGGATCGGGGGGGGGGGGATGCTTTGGTAGTACAGCACCCCCCCCCCGGCCCCGGCCCCCCCCCCCGCCCCCCACCTCCCTCGGCACTACTTTAGCATCAAACTGTAAATAATTGTTTAACATTGAGTTGTAACGCTTGTGTTTTAGTGCCGTGTATAACAACAGTTAGAAACTCAAAAACGTCGGCTGTTGTGTTTGGCCTTTTACAAGACCCGGGCAATAGGCAAAAAATTTTTTTTTTTAATCAGCACACACCCCCCCCCCCCCCCCCCGCCGGAAAACTGATTGATCCGGCCCTGCTGATGGATGAACACCGCGGCAGTGTCCGAAACTGACTGATGTCAGTAACGATAATGGCCTCCGGGATGTCAAGTTCAGTGATACATGTATACCGGGAGCCAGTCAGTATCGCTGGAACTTCAGTAGCTTTACAAAAATTCGTTGCCGTTTCAGTGTTCGTTCTCACACACACACACACACACACACACACACACACACACACACACACACACACACACACACACACACACACACACTGACTCAGTGACTGACTGACTGACACATAACGAATGAAATCGATTCAGCCCGGCCGTGACTTGATGAAAGTGGCAGGTGCGTACGTCAGAAGCCGGGGACTGTAAGCGTTTGTAATCTCACCGTGACTGAATTAGCCAGAAAATACAAAACTTTACTTTAATAAACTTGACTGAAGTCGGCCTTTGCCATTTCTGAACTGTCAGGCCGTGACTGAACGTATCATACGTCTTGTGTGACCGCCGTGACCCCGCCGTTTTTGTCAGATCAAGTTATGATTTAGCTTCTTGCAGATCCAGGGTTTTCTCTGTGGTGTTGTCCATAATTTAAATTTAAAGTCGTTGCACTCAAGAATATTAATCTTGAGAGAAAAATCCAAGAGCAGCCACAGAACTCCGTTAACGACACCGGCTTACACAAAAGACTGTTCAGCTTCTCTCTAACTTAAATTTATTGTCACAAACTGAGATTGTAAATGTAGACTGAAATTGACGGCCGCGTTACAGTAAAACAAACATTGATGGATGTAATCGTATCCACGATTGCGTTAGATTGTGAAACATCGACTGAGATCTAAAGCCATTTCTGCATACGTAGGGCCGGTGTGTGTGTGTGTGTGTGTGTGTGTGTGTGTGTGTGTGTGTGTGTGTGTGTGTGTGTGTGTGTGTGTGTGTGTGTGCGCGTGCGTGCGTGTTTTGGTTTTGGGGGGTTTCGTAATACAATGTCCACTTTAAACACACACAGAACTTCAAGAAGTACTAGTATGGGTAAAAGAGTCACATAAACAATAACAAACAAGATGAGAGAGAAGGAGATAATAAACGTCATACTTTTTGTAAATTGCAGGCGTCGCCCTTTTTCTAACGTTACACTCTCTTTTGATCAGGGTAGTCATCATAAAACACCACTTTGTCGCCGAGAAGTGAATCTCCCCAACTAAGTGTTTCATCTGCATGCTAAAACACTGAACGGTCGGTACTCACCATCGGGTCATAGCAGCTTCATGAGCAGGAGCAACCAGACACCATTCAAAATCGAAATGCATATATCCTGATATTGTCAGATTCAAAATATATATTCATAGTTGTCAAATTCGCAATATAAATGCATAGTTGTTACACTGATTCGAAATATACGTCCATAGTTTTCAAACTCAAACTATGTACATGTATCCACACTCCTAACTGTCCACGGACCCCCCCCCCCCCCCCCCCCCCCGCCTACCGCCCGCTCGCACTGAGTAGATTGCATATCTATCATAATCCGGCCTTGGCCTGCTCAGGGCAGTCTTGTGTATTGAACTGACTGGGTCGCCATGCTTTGTCTGGAATTCGGCTTCTTTGATGATAGCGGCGATACGAGTGACGAAAAAATTGACTTGATAGTGTCAAAGTCAGTTCTGGTAGTTGTGAAATAATATTATTAGGCGCCGGTCAGATAATTAGATATGCCTACATCTCCACCGCATGCACACAGATCCTCATTGATTTGACACCACAGTTAAAGGTTAACCACAGGCAAAAGAACTTTCTTTCGTGCACTGGTACTATAAAATATCTGATATATAAAGAAGTGGATCGCATTACATGTGTGTGTGTGTGGGGGGGGGGGGGACTCAGACATTTTAATTGTTCATTGTCCATAACAATAGAGTGAGCAAGAAACAGTCAAAAAGAGCGCGCGCGCGCGCGCGCACACACACACACACACACACACACACACACTCAACACTGGTCAACGGTGCCACACTGGACATGGTACACACTAAAGCAACCAGCAATGTTAAACAGTGCTAAACAATGCCATCACAACACAGGCCGGCAGCCCCGTGAATACGATCTACACACGGCTACGGAAACCACAGTTTGCACGTGAAGCAACAGCTTTATCAACTGTCTCACTGCGGAGTCTGAAGGCATAGAAAACAAACCTTGCCAGGTTAGAGGTAGAGGTCAGATCTGTGACACGAAGAATTGACAATTTTTTCGTTCGGTAGTAATTTAAATCGGTAATTGTAAAGAATAGTATACGAAAATAATTGGAGCTATTTGCACGCACTTTGACGGGTGTTTTCGGTTCTGCTCGATGCAAAGAGGCGTAGGACACCCTTACCTACTCACTTTGACCACTCCTTCCCCAAAAACATGCACAAAATATCCCTGAATGACCGGCGACCACGGCCCGAGCAGTCGCCGGCACGCCATTTTGGTTACGTGCAAATAGCTTCATACGAAAGTCTGGGAGCAACCAACCAACATTTGCACCAACCAAAATGGCGTGCAGATGACTGCTCGGGCTGTGGTCGCCGGTCATTCAGGGATATTTTGTGCATGTTTTTGGGGAAGGAGTGGTCAAAGTGAGTAGGTAAGGGTGTCTTACGCCTCTTTGCATCGAGCAGAACCGAAAACACCCGTCAAAGTGCGTGCAAATAGCTCCAATTATTTTCGTATACTATTCTTTACAATTACCTTTAAATCTAAGTCTGATACAGTATACGCCGGTTATAAGAAACTCGAGGGGGGTGAATTTTTTGGTTTCTTATATCCGAGTTTTCTTATATCTGAAAGTCGGATATAAGAAAGTATTTTGAAAATTATTTCTTATAACCGAGTTCAGTGAAAAAAAGGTTTAAAACATTTCGTTTTTCTCAGTTCGTGTATGTTTTGCATTAAATTAAGAAATATCTGGTTTCTCTTAAAGACCTGCACAGAATATATATGTGTAGAGTTAATATACACCAGTGCGCTTGTGTCCTTCAATGTCAGATTTGTTTGTTTGAACATGAAAATACTGTTTTTGCTTCCCAACTGTAGCGCTGGCGGTCATGTGGTAAGAAAAAACAAAACAAAAAGAAAAAAAAAACCAAACCAACCAACCAACCAACCAAACAAACAAACAAACAAAAAAGAACTAAGGGGAGAGAGAGAGAGAGAGAGAGAGAGAGAGAGAGAGAGAATTCCCTTGTATTTATAGGATATATTAAAAGTGCATTATGTATCAACTTTTGATCTATAAAACACTCGTCCCATTAGAGTATGATATGCGATGCTTTCCGTGTCTAATCTGGCTGAAAAAAGCTGCAAATTAGCTTTTTTTTCTGTTGGGAGGGGGAAGGGGGATGGAGGAAAGATGGACCACGTATATTGTCAAAGAAAGGAATTGATCAACAGTTAGTCTAATACTGATAGTTTTATTCTCGTTAACGCGAGCCCTGTAGACAGAGACAGACATACAGAGAGAGAGAGAGAGAGAGAGAGAGAGAGAGAGAGAGAGAGAGAGCTCCCAATCAGGCAAAAAAAAATAAATAATAATAATAATAAAAACAACATATAACAATAGAACAACAAAAATGCATCTCGTATTTTTTCTTCTTGCCAACATTCAATTTTGCACGGAACACAATGGTAAAGAACCAATTCAAGAAAAGAAAATCATGCGCCATCATGTGCCTGTCCTAAGTGACGTCAGACCTGACCTGTTTTCTTAGAATGAGTGAAATTTTCTTGCAAATGTACTTTCGGTTTCTTACAATGAGTGAAATTTTCTTGGAAATGTACTTTCGGTTTCTTATATCCGAGTTTTTGTATCAAGCGGGACAAGAAATTTGCTTTCCTAAAACCGAGTTTTCTTATAAGCGAGTTTCTTGTATCCGAGTTTTTGTAATACATAATAAAGAAGAGTTTGGCCGGGGGGAAAAAAATCGTTGGCAATAACCGAGTTTTCTTATATCCGAGTTGCTTATATCCGGCGTCCACTGTAAATACTTGACACGCACAGAGAGAGAGAGAGAGCACAAGTTTCAAACCATTTGCATGTCGAGAATTATCTTACAGACCCTTAAACACACACACACACACACACACACACACACACACACACACACATATATATATATATATATCCTGTCACCCCTCATGGTCAGTCACATGTGGTTTCATGCTCGTTGTAACGGGACTTGCCTCTTGTCGTCTACCGCCCTCACGCCAGTGGGCTGGGGCAAGTTGTAACGGGACCCATCAGTGTGCCGTTAGCTATTACGTGGCCAATACCCGAACAAGCCAGTGACCGCCGTATTCACAAGAGGGTGCGAACTCGACGAGCTGTCTGGCTACAGGTCTGGCTAGAGTCGACCGCTCGTCTGAGTGTGATGCAACGTTCCGTCATGTTGCGCTGGCTAGCCTCGACCGCTCGCCGGAGTGTGATGGAATATGACGGCACGTTGCGGGCGGACTGCTGGCCGCAAGGTTGCATAATAGTGCTGTCTAGTGCTGTCTTGTGCTGTGACGATTTTGATTCAGGATGTGATTCGTGCGTGGACACTTAGGAGTTCACAAATTCGAAATATACACCCATACTTCACAGTGATTGCTTCATTGGTTGGCTGGACATAACATATTCTTCAGTTCTTTCCTGAACTTGCTTCCACTCAGGCAGTAGAGGTAGAAATTCACAGCAGAGTTACAGTACAACAAAATGGCTGTAATAGCTTTTCCTATCGAAATATTCGATAGGACGTCGCCTTCCATAGTGTCCGCATCGACAGACCGGAAGTAAACCTCAAAACCAAACGCTGGTAGCGTCAAGCACAGAAACGCTGATGACGTCATAATGAGGGTGACGGTGAGTGACAAGGCTTTCCTCTCACGGGAACTGACGTGGGCCGAGCTGGCCATGCCCATCCTGCGGGCTGTTTGTACGGACTGAGCCAATTTCCACACCAGCAGCACGTTGCCGACCGCCAACAGACAAAATGGAATAGCTGACACCAAAGTCATCTCAATCCAAGGGAAAATATCCTTTTCCAAACGTTGAAAGACCAGGTCATTAGAAGGTGCACATCGTCCGACCGTGGTGTTTCCATGCTCGAGTGTATGCGAATACAGTTTGTTGGAGTTGACTAATGCACACAGTATGATAATGGTGGCGAGGAGAATGTAAGTATTCTTGGGCGAACACATGAATTTAGTTCGGTGCGGCCACATCACTGACGTCACTCGCTGAGTCGTCATCGCCACCAGTAACCATGATGACGTCAGTGTGCTCATGTACACTAAAAAAACAACACCCTTACAACTGCTTTCGTGAATGGAAATCACACTCACATTAAACACATTTGACAACCACAGAAGTCCAAAAAGTCCAAAGTACAACTGAATCAAGTCTGAGACGGCCAAGGCGATGAAGTAGACAGACATGGAGACAGCAGACTGCCTGGCACTCATCCTTCGGAACACCACAATCGTCATCACGTTGCCAAAAGTCCCGAACAGAATGATGACAGGTGGACACACTCTCCATAACCACAATGACGCTTGCGGCCGCTGGAGTGGAGAGGTATAGTACGAAGTAACACTCTCTACTATACTGTTGTTAGACATCCTAAAATGCAAACACATTAAGTGTTTAGACTGAAAACGAAAAAACTCTCTAACGAGGTTCTTTAATTCAAACGTGTATTTGAGCGACGCATGTCCCAAAGCAGATTACGGACCATGTTATTTTGAGAAGCGTATAGCTGTAGGGACCATGCAGAGCCATACCGCAACTGAATAACGCCTAATTTCTAACTTCAGTAATGCTTTTAAATTTCCTCTGCCTCCATCACGGACATATCTCAGCACGAGCTATGACATCGAAATTTACCTTTCTCTTGACAATGCAATGGATGTTTGAACACGGAAACGTTCGGCTTTGTCTTCTACTACTACGGCTGTGTGTGATTTCTACTCCACGTTTTAAACGCGACAATCACTGAAAACGACACTACATACAACCATTATAACTCATCGTGATTAATTGGCTTTTGTGTTGACGGTTCCATTAGTTTAACAAACAAAGCATGGCGTCAGCACAACTTTGTTGAGATAATTATTTGCCCTCAGATCGAGATTACTTTCGAAAGCTTGTTTACAGAAGGAAACACACACACACACACACACACACACACACACACACACACACACACACACACACACACACACACACACCACCGCCACTACCTCCACCACCACCACCACCACCAACATCAACAACAGCAGCAACAACAACAATATATAGAAACCAAGAACAACAACAATATATAGAAACCAAGAACAACAACAATATATAGAAACCAAGTTCGGCAAGGATTGTACGGGATAGTGAAATGATGCTGTTCATTTAATTTCATTTAGAGCCGTTACTGTTTAGTTGCTGCTATTGTTGTTGTTGTATTTGTAAATAGTGAAATCAAAGATCTTGGAAACATATACCAAGGTCTTCGGTGAAATTTTCGAGTGTCAGAAGCTGTCGAAGTGCATGCACAGTTATGTTGTTTATTGAAATGTTTACTTATTACAAAATAAATCAATGAAAGGCTTGAACGTAATGACCGTGTGTGTGTGTGTGTGTGTGTGTGTGTGTGTGTGTGTGTGTGTGTGTGTGTGTGTGTGTGTTCACATTATTTTTTTGTGAGTTTACACGATGTCCATTTTGTCCAAGGTTTTGAAGCACACTCATGCTTGAATCAAACAACCGAAAAAATCAAAGAAGCAACAACATCAACCAAGGAGCTCCTACGGCAGTATTGAATGGACTAGGATGATAAGTGTTGACGTCGTGCATTTCATACCGTTGACGTCGTGCATTTCAAACACAAAAATAATACGGACTAAGAAGTGAATTACTTCTCAAAATGCAGGAAATTGGATTGGCCGATTGGCGTGATTCTCACGAGAGTATACTTGTCTTTGTAAAGCCATTCATTCAGGAAGTCAAGGTTTATAATTTAATCTCTCTCTCTCTCTCTCTCTCGTCACTGCGCAGTACGCATTTGGTCATGTGTAACGCCGGAAGGTTTTGTGACTATTTTGTGTTAGTGCTACTTTTTTTTTCGATGCGCGTTTAGTTGGCGTTAGCATTATCTGCCGAGAATCAAGATAGATATCATTATCACGCACCTTAAAAGGGCGAGACTCGCTCTCTTTCCTCATAACCACCCTTTTCCTCTAACGGTACTTGACCTTGACATCTAACCAAGTTGCACTACCAGGAAGTGCAACAACGCCTCACTACTTGGCGCTCTAGCATGGTGCAGCAATAGTCCTCAACAAATTTTTATTTTGGGAAGAACAAACCGACCATGGCAAACCAAACGATTGAAGGACCCAAAACTGCTTAATATTGGGAAACATAAGTCTGTAATTCACGGTGAAAAACAACCACGAATGGCAATGGCAGATCGGCTACACATCTTTGAAGTTGGGAGGGACAGTGGTCAGTTCTTATACCCCGGGGAGGGGACGGGGGGAGGGGCTCCTCGTCGATCCAGCTCAAGACAGATCTCTGATAGTTTATCCTCGTATTTTCGCGCGTGGTCAGATCAGATATTTGTAAATAGATGATTGCGGGGTACTCCCACAAATCTGCAGAAAAGGCATGAGGGATCACCATCATCATATAATTAATGTTTATTTTTAGGGGACCACTAATCATAAGGTTGGCAGAAACCTTGGCTCTGAAAAAAAACACAAAAAAACGCAAAACCTTTGTTTTAAAGAATTATGACGAATAACAAACAGAGGAAAAATTTCTTACCAGCGCCAACGCCACCAACTGGAAAAAAAAAAGGGTGAGAGTGAATACGTGCTGAACACGTGAAACTGGACAGCTAAAGCAGTTCCAGTAATGGTTTCCCGCTGACAGATTGCCGAGCAAATAGCAAAGCCATGGCCGCAATATTAGTTTACCCGTCAGACCATATTCGGCAGTTTACATTGGATCATTGAAATGCAAAACGCCACATAGGGACTGAAATTGTGCCGTCTATTTTGAAAAGCAAGGGAGACTACCTTGCCCAGACAAATAGAGTGCGCTGTCTTGCGGCATAGCATTTCATGAGCAGGCTTTGAAATAATCGAGCCATCTTCTGTATCTTCAGAAACAGTTGAATAAGGCAGGAGACAGAATATTCTGGAACGCCAGAACGTCACCTTCACACAAAATAAGCAGCAGTTCTATTACTACAAAACATGGCGGCCTCAGACGACGATGATTTCCTGTCGAACCCTTTCAACCTAGCCTCGCTATGGTTATGGAGGGTGTGTCCTCCTCTCATCCTTCTGTTCGGGACTTTCGGCAACGTGATGACGATTGTTGTGTTCCGTAGGATGAGTGCCAGACAGTCTGCTGTCTCCATGTCCGTTTACCTGATCGCCTTGGCCGTGTCAGATTTAATTCTGCTCTACGTCGGTCTTCTCAGAAGGTGGTTCTTGCTTGGGTTTGGCTTCGACTTCCTTTCTCTACACGACAGCGCGTGCAAAGTTACAATGTTTCTGGCCTACGTTAGTGGAATGACGTCATCCTTTTTGCTCGCCGCCTTGACGACACAGCGCATGATCTCCGTCACGTGGCCCCATCGTGCAAATGTTATCTGTACGCGCGCGAGGAACGTTATGGTCGTTGTTTTCATCGTGATATTCTTCATGCTGTTGAATTCAGGCGTTCTATTCGCCTTAAGCGTAGTGGAACACAGGAACGAGACCCAGGTGTTATGCGACTACGACCAAAGCGTATACTCTTACTATTATTTCACGACAGTTCAGCAGTGTTTGGACCTGGCCTTCACCTCTGTAGTACCTTTCTGCATACTAATCGTTAGCAACAGTGTTCTGATCTGGAGAGTGACCCGATCCGTGAGAACAGCCCGCACCATGACCGGACCAGTCTCACCGCAGGTGAGCGCACGGGAAAGAAAAGTGTCCTCTTTGACCTTGACCCTGATTACCGTCTCCGGGGCGTTCCTACTTCTGACCTTGCCCCTGTGCGTCCTCGCAGTGTATCATTACACCATTGCTGCGAAGAATGATTCAGACAATTTTGGATCTCCGACAGACAGGCTGCTGTGGGCGGTGTGTCCCCTGTTGTACTACTGCAACGCTGCCGTCAACTTCTACTTGTATTGTCTGAGTGGATCCAGGTTTAGAAAGGAACTGCGGAGTTTGCTTGGTCTTGGGAAACAAAAGTGTTCGGCGACGTCGGTGGCTGTTGTGTGTAGCGAAACTCCCGCGTTCGGTGGACGCTCGGGAATTTGAGAAACACCGCGAACCTCAGTGCTTTTCTTTCATTACTATTTTTCACGTGGACTGTGGTTTGTACTCGAGGCGTGATGAGCTTTAGTTAGTAAAACTTGCACTCGTGATGAGCTTTAGTTAGTAAAACTTGCACTTTAAAAACTAGTATGCTGTTTCTCTTCTTTGCGATATTTTGTTGTGCTTATGTATACGATTGCCTATCGCATCGTGAGTTGATTGTACAGAGCATTTCATTTTGGCAACAAGTAAAACTGCGAAACCCCTGTCTTGAGGCTTTCTCTTGTCCTTGTCGTTGTTGCTGGTTTGTTGTTGTTGTTGTTGTGGTTGTTTGTGTTTGTTTTTTGTTGTTGTTTCGATTCAAAATGTCCTCTCCTTACGTGTTAGACTACATAAAAACATATAAAGCCGATACAACTAATTGAAACGTCTCTGCCGATTTTAGCAGGGTACTATTAAAGACCAACTCGAGAGGTGCTTCATTTCTTGAGGATAAATCCCCATTTGGACGCTAAACCCAACTCCAAAACTGATTTTTTTTAAAACAAAAACACTTAGACGGTCGTAACATTGGAAAAATCTACTTTCGCCCACCTGTCGAAATTCGCGCCGGGGTCGTGATCCTGGATGTGACGTCATGAATGTGTACCGCGGAATGGCCGACGACACGTACACTAGAGATGCAGAGTTTGACTCTCCAGCGCCGAAAAGGAAGCGAACTAGAAAGACTTGCTGTGTCACTGGCTGCTCCGGCAAAAACTCTGACGGCCTAAGCGTGGATTGTTGGTACGGCACCAGGAAGCAACACAGTCGCTTCCTTCGTACTGACTCCCATGTAGCTCGGGCCGCCCTACAAAAAATCCTCTCGTACACTGAATGGGTCGCCAGGACTAACTCCATACCATACCATACCATACCATACCATACCATACCATACACATACCATACGTCTTCGGACCTCTTCGTCAATTGAAGTTACTCTCAATAGTGTCTTACAAGACAGGATGAGTCTACTTTTCTCCTGGAAACGTTTTGGAACATTGCCTTGGTTCTGCGACTGTATTGCAGATGCGACAAGTGAATAATGAATAATGAAGCAGAAATGGTCACTGTGTTATAGTTCTGGTGTGTGTGTGTGTGTGTGTGTGTGTGTGTGTGTGTGTGTGTGTGTGTGTGTGTGTGTTTATGTGTGTGTGTGTGTGTGTGTGTGTGTGTGTGTGTGTGTGTGTGTGTGTGTGTGTGTGAAGCTGTGATAATGTATTTCTTTACTATTTACTCTTTTTAAGGTTTTGTTTCTGGCACACTTAGTCTTTAATAGTTATTGCATGCGACTGTTGGTATAGTACTTCAGATACATTAGGTTAGTTATACATTGTAATTTCTCTTTTGGGATTTTAAATATATCTTATCTTATCTTATCTTATCTTATCTTATCTCCACCGCACACACATCATGTATAGTTTTGGTGATGTCGCTGGCAGCGTAACACGTGACTGACGTACCATATCGCGAAAACCACACGACAACTGCCGTCTAAGCAGCAGTTGTGGGTTGCAAACGCCGTTCGGATCTCGCTCACAACATATGGAATCGTGAGTCAGACACTCAGTTGGCACTTCCAAGTTCGCGAATCATGCGTTGTGAGGCTCGTAGGTTGGGAGAGGAAATCAATGAACCAAGTCGCGGAAAACTCGGAGATTCTGGGCGGGGTGGAGGGGAAGTGCAGTATTTCGTCCATCCATAATACACACACACACACACACACACACACACACACACACACACACACACACGCACGCACGCACGCACGCACGCACGCACGCACGCCATCTTTCCCCAAATAGTATTCTAGTGTCGGCAAAATCAATATAGTAATTAGTTGTCAGTTTGACGGTATATGCACGGCACCAAAACAAAAATACAATCCTTTGACAAACAAGTTGACGCGTCCCTTTTTTTAATACAAACCTCGTTACTGTTGACTTGTATTATTTTGTGCCACCAGCCGATAATTTTTTATGCACTTGGGAAAACAGAAATTTGTACTACCAAAATCAATTCTGCCTCAAAAAAAAAGAAGAAGATAAAACGTCAAAAAAGCACGAAAAAGAACGAATAATAGAAAAAGCAGAGACACGAAACAAGGAACTCTATCAATAATCCTGAAATTACCAAAATAATACATCCCGCAATGTCACTCATTTCCACTTCCAGTTCACTGTGCACTCTGAAATGTTCTTTTGGTTTATGTAGATATTTACCCCCCCCCCCCCCCCCCAGTATTTTTTTTTTAGGCAGCAGATTTTGTACTTTCAGTTTGTTTTTTTTTAATTTAAAAAATCAGGCAGTAGAAGAGTGATACATAAATGAGCGCGTGTCTTTGTCGACTGACTGGAATCCGATGGTGTGTGAAGAATTTTTTCAACGGGTTTTGACAATTATTTGTTTGATAATTTGCTTGCAGCAAACACACTGCGGTTGCCTCCAGTGGTCGTGAGTTTACTTTGCATGCAGGCGAATTACGTGTATCACCGAAATTTGTACAGGATAAAGACAAGACCATAAAAAAAATTAAGGCAAGGAAACGCCTCACGGAAGATTACGCATGACAGAAACGAAGGAACGAGGCTACAAGAGAACTACGCAGGCCACCAAAGAAGGTACAGGATAAAGACCGTTTTAAGGTCATCAAAGAAACTACAAGATTACTACAAAATCAAAAAAGACAGGCAACAAACGTGTGTACAGATATAGGTCATCTGGAGATCAGGCAAGCAAAGGACCAAACAAATTAAAGACAGATCACCGATCCTTTGAACCAGTAATGGATCTCACGCCAACCAGTTTCTTGTTAGACGGAAATTCGACCGATAGCCCAACAATCCCACAAGATTTGCAAGCCTCCGTTTTTGAGCTAGCGAAGTTGTGGTTGTGGAAGGTGTGTCCGCCTGCCATCATTCTGTTCGGGACTTTTGGCAACGTGATGACGATTGTGGTGTTCCGTAGGATGAGTGCCAGGCAGTCTGCTGTCTCCATGTCTGTCTACTTCATCGCCTTGGCCGTCTCAGACCTCGTTGGTCTTCTTAGCGGCCTCACCCGGTCATGGATGATTTACCTTGTAGGCTATGATGTGAGGACACTTCACTCTGCAATGTGTAAGACACACAAATTTGTTTTGTTTGCCGCTGGGATGGCATCAGCTTGGTTTCTGGTTGCCATGGCGATGCAGCGTGCGTCAACGGTAATGTGGCCACACCGCGCTAACCTGATTTGCTCACAACAAAAATCTCTACACAGTGTGCTAGTCATGACCATAATCTCCTCGCTATTCTACGCTCGCTTTTTCTATTCTTATGAGGTGATCTTCAAGGAAAACAGCGCCAGTTACGCTTGCTTGGTCCCCGAAGAAAAGGCAACGTTCTATTTTGAAGATGTGATAGGTCCGTGGCTTGAGATCGTTCTCGTCTCCATCTTACCGTTCTGTCTCCTACTCCTCAGTAATGCTTTGCTGGTGTGGAAAGTAGTTCAGTCCGTTCGTACAGCCAGTGAAATGGGGGTGGTGAGCTCAACCCAAGTCACGTCTCGTCAGAGAAAAGCTTCCTCACTCACAGTTACGCTCATTATGACGTCAATAGCTTTTCTGTTGCTGACGTCACCAGCGTGTGTGTACGCACTATATTCAAGTTTTGTGGACTGGAATAAATTAGATAAAAGCGACCTCGAAGTGATATCCCTACTTCAGGCATTTTCTTATCTACTGTTTTACTGCAACAATTCTGTGAATTTTTACGTGTACTGCCTCAGCGGTACCAAGTTCAGAAACGAACTGAAAAGTCTTTTCCGCAAAAAGAACGACAATCCTTGCTCAAACAAAGAACCTGTTGCTAAAACTGACGACGAAATTTGAATGTTGAATTGAGCACCTACCCGATGCTTGTGTATTGTTGAAATGGTCACTGTTGTATTGGTTGTTGTTTTTTGTTGTTTTTGTTTGTTTGTTTGTTTTGTTTTATTGTTGTGTGCCTATGCGTCGTGCCCTGTAGCCGATGACCTATTTTGTCGCCAGTGACACTTTATGCAGAGTTTGAAATCTCATTTTACAAACGAGAATATAGACTATCTCATCGCTTCCTGTAGTTTGTGCCGTGGCTTTGGCACCTATACCTGCGTGCGTGTGGCAGGTTATGGGGGTGCGCTGACGTTACGAAGACTTTGAAGAAGTGGAGTTAGGTGCAAAAGCGTAGATAAGTATGTAAATTGTTACAGTCCATGTCTTCCACTGCCCACTGAACTAATGTTGTGCCCACCACCTTCACTAAACTTAGCAGCCCCCCCCCCCCCCCCCGAATGGTAGAGCGTTGGACTTCCAATGCTTGGGTGATGAGTTCGAATCCCGGCTGGGGCCAAATATTTGTGCTGGCTTTTTCATCGTTGCCCCGTCTTTGATATCACCCCTATGTGGTGGAAAAGGACGTTAAACTCCAAAACACCCCCCACCCCCACCCCGCCCCCCTTCTCCCCCCTCCGTTTCTATTTCTATTTCCAGTCTTCGAATCGCGTGTTTGTTTTGCTGGATTGATCTGATACACATTCATTTGTGATTTCTCCGCATAAATTTGCCTGAGTAACCGCCTGCATTTGATAATTTCGTTGCCCTCTTAAATAAATTCGTGCCGACTTCTGATTTCTCTCCAAGCCTATTCTATTGAGCACACACTAAACTATAGTGGAGTTGGAAGTCGTGGCTTAACCGTCAGAGCTGATGAGATTGTAGTCAGTATTTCCAGAGATGACGACACTCGCCAGTTCCGACGGTCAGTTCTGACCAGCGATGACGACAGTATGACCCTAAGTTTACTATGCTGCCGTTTAATGGCAAAACGCAGTAATGAAGTCCATCGACGTCATTTGAGGGAAAAGGCCATGAAGTCAGTGTCTTTTATCTTGAAATCACGTTATGGACTTATTGTCATTTGCCATCACACACACACACACACACACACACACACACACACACACACACACACACACACACACACACACACACCGATTGTGTGTAGCTTACTTACTTACTTAGGCCCTTGGCTCCACGTGGAGCATAGGCCATCGACAACCCTTCGCCATCGCACTCTGTTCTGGGCTAGTCTTGCCACTCCAGTCCAGTTGGTCCCCTGCTTACATAGCTCTGCCTCAGTGTCCCGCCTCCAGCTGTTGCGAGGCCGGCCTCTCTTTCTTTTCCCCTGCGGGTTCCATGTCAGGGCTTGGCGTGTGGTGCTGGATGCTGGCTTCCTGAGGGTGTGTCCAATCCAGCCCCACTTCCTCCGCAGGATCTGCTTGGCCACTGGTTCCTGCCCCGCTCGCTCCCACAGCTCTTCATTCCGGATCTTCTCTGGCCATCGGATGTTGAAGATGCGCCTCAGACAGGTGTTGAGAAATGTCTGGATCTTCTGCTGCATCGTCTTCGTTGTCCTCCATGTTTCGCATCCGTAGAGCAGAACTGACTTCACGTTGGAGTTGAAGATGCGAAGTTTGGTTCTTATGCTGACAACTTTGGATGCCCAGACGTTCTTCAGCATGACCATTGCTGCCCTTGCCTTGCCGATTCTGGCTGTGACGTCTCGGTCTGTGCCTCCCTGTCCATCAACCACACTCCCCAGGTAGACAAAAGACTCCACCTCCCTGATGGGCTCTCCACCGACTGTGACTGGTGTGTTGGCAGTGGTGTTGATCTTCATCAGCTCGGTTTTCTTCCTGTTGATCTTGAGCCCTGTTCCGGCTGATGTGGCTTCCAGGCACGTAGTCTTGTCCTGCATCTGGCTGTGGCTGTGAGACAGGAGCGCCAGGTCGTCCGCGAAGTCGAGGTCATCCAGCTGCGTCCAGAGTGTCCACTGTATCCCGTTTTTCCTGCCTGCTGTAGTGGTCTTCATGATCCAGTCGATGACCAGGAGGAAGAGAAACGGGGACAACAGGCATCCCTGGCGGACTCCGGTCTTCACCTCAAAGCTTTCTGACAACTGGCCGGCATGGGCAATCCTGCAGCTCATGTCTTGGTAGGTGCACTGGATCAGGGAGATGATCTTCCCGGGAACGCCATAGTGCCTTTGCAGCTTCCACAGCGCCTCTCTGTCTACACTGTCGAAGGCCTTCTCATAGTCTATGAAGTTGATGTAGAGGGGGGAGTTCCACTCCAGTGACTGCTCCACAATGATGCGTAGGCTGGCAATCTGGTCAGCGCAGGACCTGTTCCTGCGAAAGCCTGCCTGCTGGTCTCGGAGCATGGGGTCGACTGCCTCTCTCATCCTCTCCAGTAGAATTCTGTTGAGAACCTTGCCTGGCACTGACAGGAGCATGATCCCTCGGTAGTTGCTGCAGTCCCTGAGGTCCCCTTTCTTTGGCAGCTTGATGACGATCCCTTCTTTCCACTGGGCTGGCACCTCTTCCTTCTCCCAGATCTTGCTGAACAGGCTGTGCAGCATGTTGACGGCTGTCTCTGTGTCTGCTTTAATGGCTTCTGCTGGTATCTCGTCCGGCCCTGCAGCTTTCCCATTTCTCAGTGTCATGATGGCTTTCCTGATCTCCGCCTTAGAGGGCTTGTCGCAGTTGATGGGTAGTTCTGTCTCAGCTGGTGGGATGTCTGGTGGTGTTTCAGGGATGGGGCGATTTAACAGCTCCCTGAAGTGTTCTGCCCATCTCTTCAGCTGTTCCTCAGTTGTTGTCAGTGGGTGCCCGTTCTTGTCCTTCACTGGTTTGTCTGTCTGCTGAAATTTGCCCGCGAGCTTCTTGGTCACCTGGTACAGGTCTTTTAGATTCCCTTGTCGGGCTGCTTCCTCTGCTTGACTGGCCAGGTTGTCGATGTAGTCCCTCTTGTCCTTCCTGGTGCTCCTCTTCACTTCTCTGTCAGCTGCTGTGTATTCCTCTTGTGCCTTTGCCTTAGCTCTTCTTGTTCGGCTCGTGTTCAGTGCAGTTTTCTTCTCTTTCCTAACTTCCAGCTTCTGGATGGTATCAGCAGAGATCCATTCCTTATGTTGGGTCTTTCTCTTGCCAAGGACCTCTTCGCATGTGTCGTGCCAGAGTTTCTTGCTGTGTTCCCACTGTGTCTCGATGTCCATTTCACTGTCTTCTATCAGGTCTTGCAGTGTCTGGAACCTGTTGGAAAGGCTGATCCGGAATGCTGCTTGTGTGTCTGTGTTCCTGAGAAGTCCAACGTTGTACCTGGTCCGTGTGCTGTTGGCGCTGGTGTGCCTCTTAAGCCGAAGTCTCAATGTTGTTGCAAGAAGGTGGTGGTCTGATGATACATCGGCACCCCTCATCACGCGCACATCCCGCCACGATCTCCTGAACTTCCGGCTGATGCAGATGTGATCAATCTGGTTCTCCGTGACATGGTCCGGCGATCTCCATGTGGCCTTGTGGATGCGCTTGTGTGGGAAGATGCTGCCTCCTATCACTAGCTGGTTCAGGGCACAAAAGTCTGCAAAGCGCTCGCCATTTTCGTTCATCTGTCCCAGTCCGTGTGTTCCCATGGTGTCCTCATAGCCTGTGTTGTCTGATCCAATCTTGGCGTTGAAGTCTCCCATCAGTATGGTCATGTCCTTGGCTCCTCCTCTATCTATCACTGTCTGCAGTTGTTGGTAGAAGTCATCTTTATTCTCCTCTTCCGCATCATTGGTGGGAGCGTAGCACTGGATAATGTTCAGCTTGATGTCTTTTTTCTTGGTGATGAATTTGGCTGTGATGATGCGGGAGTTGACAGGTTCCCAGCCGATGAGTGCCCGCTGTGCCTCCGGTGCCAGCATCAGGGCCACGCCCTCAGTGTGGGGGGCTCCATCCTCTGTGTGTCCAGAGTACAGCAATTGCTCTCCCGATGAAAATCTCAGCTGTCCTGTCTGTAGCCACCTTGTCTCACTCAGTCCCAGTACTCCTATCTTGTAGTTCTTCATCTCTTTTGCTACTTGTATGGTCCTTCCTACTTCATACATTGTCCTGATGTTCCATGTGGCTACTCTCGTTGTTGTCCTGGGTGTTAGAAGGGGGGTCGGCCTTGCAGCTTCCTTTCGGCTTTCACTGCAATGCGTCATAGGTCTCCGGGATGGAGACCCTTCCTCGCCCAGGTGAATGTCTCGGTTTGTTGCTGTCGATGCTTCAGTAACTTAGTGTTTTTTACAGGTAGGGCTGTTAACCCTACGCAAACCCGTTTAGCCTCTTGGAGAGGTGGTCCACATTCGTCTGACCTCTACCCTTCGACCTGTCCAGCTTGGGTGACCCTGCCAGGAGCATGTGCTCCTGCTGGCATAGTTCTCTGGGTCATTGAGGTACACAAGCCACTACCCCACGACAAGGGTTGGACCATGTAGGGATTGTGTGTAGACGTCATCATATTTTTTCAATGATTTTTTTTTTTTTTTTTTTGCAAAGCGGGCAAGGCAAGACATGGCAATGATGACATGGCTGCAGGCGGGTCAATCCACTATATACAATAACCGCATTCCCAGGTCGCTCCAGATCTCGGGTAGGGGAGCCGGGGTGGCCGAATGGTAGAGCGTGCGACTTTCAATGTTCGGGTCGTGAGTTCGATTCCCGACTGGGGCCAAATATTTGTGCTGGCCTTTTTCTCGCTGCCCCGTCTTACGTGGTGGAAAAGGACGTTGAATTTCCAAACACCCACCACCCATCCAGATCTCGGGTATCCTGATATCCTCACGTGCGGTCAGATCAGCTATTATTTTGTGATTGCATGATCATTGATCTGCAGGAAATACAAGTGATCATCGCCGTGATTTTTTATTCAAAAATAGATCCGCACTGGGCATGTGGTTTGCAAAAACCTTTGCTCTGAAAAAAAAACCACATCAAAAACCATTGATTGGAAAGAATTATGACGATTGATAAACAGAGACAAAATTTCCTAGCAACGCCAACGCCGCCAACTGAAAAAAAAAATCAGGATGAGACGTAGAGAAAATCACGTGGACAGCTTTAACAGTTCTAGTAATGCCTCGTGGTTTCCCACAGATTGCTGAGCAAATAGCAAAGCCATGGCCGCAATATTAGCGTCGCCGTCAGTCCACATTTGACAGTTTACATTGGATCGTGGAAACGCAAAATACGTCATAGGGCCTAACATTGTGACTATGGACTTTTTTCAACGGTTTTTGACAATTATTTGTTTGATAATTTGCTTGCAGCGAACACACTGCGGTTGCCTCCAGTGGTCGTGAGTTTACTTTGCATGCAGGCGAATTACGTGTATCACCGAAATTTGTACAGGATAAAGACAAGACCATAAAAAAAAATTAAGGCAAGGAAACGCCTCACGGAAGATTACGCATGACAGAAACGAAGGAACGAGGCTACAAGAGAACTACGCAGGCCACCAAAGAAGGTACAGGATAAAGACCGTTTTAAGGTCATCAAAGAAACTACAAGATTACTACAAAATCAAAAAAGACAGGCAACAAACGTGTGTACAGATATAGGTCATCTGGAGATCAGGCAAGCAAAGGACCAAACAAATTAAAGACAGATCACCGATCCTTTGAACCAGTAATGGATCTCACGCCAACCAGTTTCTTGTTAGACGGAAATTCGACCGATAGCCCAACAGTCCCACAAGATTTGCAAGCCTCCGTTTTTGAGCTAGCGAAGTTGTGGTTGTGGAAGGTGTGTCCGCCTGCCATCATTCTATTCGGGACTTTTGGCAACGTGATGACGATTGTGGTGTTCCGTAGGATGAGTGCCAGGCAGTCTGCTGTCTCCATGTCTGTCTACTTCATCGCCTTGGCCGTCTCAGACCTCGTTGGTCTTCTTAGCGGCCTCACCCGGTCATGGATGATTTACCTTGTAGGCTACGATGTGAGGACACTTCACTCTGCAATGTGTAAGACACACAAATTTGTTTTGTTTGCCGCTGGGATGGCGTCAGCTTGGTTTCTGGTTGCCATGGCGATGCAGCGTGCGTCAACGGTAATGTGGCCACACCGCGCTAACCTGATTTGCTCACAACAAAAATCTCTACACAGTGTGCTAGTCATGACCATAATCTCCTCGCTATTCTACGCTCGCTTTTTATGTTGTTTCCATAGTAATGGAAACAACATAATAGGACGGGCTAAAATTTCCACGTTCATAGGCAAGCATCTGTGGTACAAACGCACGTCACTGCCGATCTCCCGCAGAGACGATTATGCAAGTGTAACTCTGACAATGACGTAAGAAAACCTGCGTCATCGATGCTGGCATGTATGCTGTTCCGAACGCGCTTCTTCTCCTCACTGAGTGCCGTCTGTGCGGATGTGCGTGTGTGTGTGCGTGTGTGAATTGTGTCCAGGCCCGTTTCTTCGAAAATACTCAACCGAATGGCTTCAAATTTGGGGTATCCAAATTTATCAAAATGTTACATTAGACGATTCAAGCGTGTGATGATTGCTTAAGTGATTTGGGAGTTATCGCCCTTTTGAGACAAGTTGGTTGTCTTTCGTGTACAGGCGTAATATTTATTTAAATCACTCAATTTTTTGGCAGTAGATAGCTTGAATACGGACTCTGAATTGACTCACTACTAGAAAATGGTCGCTCTTATAGTTTTCATGTAAACCGAGCCTGAGTTGACATTGCATGTGAACCCAGTTCAGATGCCTATTTCTCCGAAAATACTGAACCGATCGATTTCAAATTTGGGGTTTCTAAATGAATCAAGATTGTTGAATAGAAGGCCCGATCCAGGTACAATTGCACACATGATTTGCGAGTTATCGCCCTTTTCAGAATAAGTGGCTTTCTGGCGTTTAAAGGCGTAATATTTACCTAAACCACTCCATTTTTTGGACATAGATAGCATGAATACGGACTCTCAACTAAGTGAAGTTTGGAGGTTGTCGCTTTTATACTTTTGGCGTAAGCCGTACCTGATGAAAGTGCTGGTGAACACACTTTAGATCTCAAAATCGCTCCTACTATACATAGATAATGAGCCTGGGGTGCCATAAAAAATATACAAAAAAATTAGAAAAATTCACTGCAGCCGTTATCGTCAGTTGACTCGAAAATTTGTACTCACAGCACATTTCCTCTGCAAGCCACACGCCTCACAAACATCGAAGAAGAGACGCACGCGCACTGACGTAAAGTAAGTGCGTCATGTTTGATTGACGTGATGCTGTTTTTTCTTGGGGGTGTCTCGCCACTTTCTTTCGGAATTCCTCTGTTTGGAGACGTGGTGTTGTATTTTACTTATGCTATGTCGCCATCATCGTGCACTCGCAGAGATGATACGGGATACAACAGACTACAACTCCAATACTTTATGAACAGAATATGCGCGGAGAACAAATTCATGAAAGAAGAAGAATCCAGAACGCTGTGCAGGGGGGCTGCTTACGTCAGATCTAGAACATTCCTCAACTTACTGGAAGGCTCGAAATCTCTCCAAGGTGACGTAATCTACTGACGTTACTGCACCAGCATGTTCTGGGATGGTCTAGAAATTATTTTGCATCGAAATGCAGTATCTTTTCGCAAGAGTCTCTACAACTTGACATGTGGAAAGCGGGAATTTCAGTGGGTTTCGTTTTTGCCACTGACTCACACTCAGAAGCATAATGCAAAGATCTTGGAAACATAAAGATAGTTCACTTACCTCCCTTTGAGGGACAACGCGTAAGAGTTGTCTGCGCGCATTAGCGCGCATCCCGCAGATCTACGCAGTTGTTTGACCCAACCCTACACTAGCCGCCGTAAAACATTTTAAGAAAATAAACAAAAACGAAGATGTCAGCGACTGCCAGGTGGTCTCCCCCCATATATTTCGCATGTGTTTTAGGCCTATGGAAAACATAAGTACTCTCAAAGTTCCGGAGGACGAAAGAAAGATCTAGTTTGGCTTTCACTGCTGTACGTAGGCTACGCAGTGCATTTCGTTCGATGTGTTCAAGTAAAACTAGTACGGAACACAGAAAGATCGAATGTGCGAGAGATCCAAAGATGGACGCATCCGCTGAATACTTCCTGCTAACTCAGCATTAATCATATCTGCGACCGACGATCCAGCAGATTCTATGTTGTGATATGGTTTTACAATGGTTAGAACGAAGTTCAGCCGGATGATTTTGTTCTCTGTGTGTGTGTGTGTGTGTGTGTGTGTGTGTGTGTGTGTGTTCTGAATTTAGATGCAGGTAGACGCTAGCACAATTTAAGTCACCGTGATTTGTAAAGTTGTCAGGGAAAAAAATTACGCTGTATCTGCGTCAGCCGCGTGTGTTTACTGTTAGTTTACACTGCATGCACACGTACCACTTGAGGTCTTTTTTTTTTTTTTTCTTTTTTTGGACAAGAAAGCGAAAAAAAAATGTTTGTTTTTCAACAGGAATACCAAAAGAAGTATTTCCCCGTTTATATTTGTCTGTTATTTGAACAATTCGGCGCAGAACACAATTGCATGCTTTTGTGATCGCTTTCCACTTTCCGCCATGCTGTCACTATAGGGGCCAGATCTAGGATGCGCGCTAATGCGGGCAGACAACTCTTCGCGTTGTCCCGCTATATGTCTCTCTTACGACACTCTCTGGAGCACAGAGTCTTTCAGTGGAAAGTACCTCTGTGCACAGTGGGGAAATGGCGCTCACTGCGCTACCGTGACGGGCCTAAATTGTCTCGGTGCTCTCAAACACAAGGTCGCGCACTATGTCATCCTTGACCAGCTTTGAACCCAGAGGGATCCTCAGTGGCGCAAGTGATTAGCAGGCTGTCTTCAGAGTGAAAGTAGGCGTGTTTCTGAATCAGAGACATACATAACCTGTCTCTGTCTGAATGGACAGATCTATTATTACATTCAGTCCTAGAGCACGGGTGTGTATGCTTTTGTAATCGTCTCTTATTCCACCACAAGGCAGGTACGTGATCGTCTGCACCGTGCAATAATACTTGCCTGTAGAGTGCAACACCCTTGCCTGTCAGAGTGCAACCCCCTTGCCGTTTACTCACATCCTGTTGGATCAGTCTACCACGTAAACAGTGCCATGAAAGCGCAACAATAATTGTCCGCTGGCAAAGATTTTGCCCAAACGAAAAGTGGTCGGATATTCAAGACTTCGTTTCAAATCGAATCATATGACACACAAGTCTCTGCTTTTCTAAAAAAAAAATTCGCCATTTTTAAAAATGGCGCTGGGTGTAAGCAGTCACATTTTCACGCCCCGCCGAAAAGGGACTGCACTCTGGAGTCTAATCTTACGAGGGCAGGAGTGACGCGTCTTTCTGATTCCAAGGTCTTTGCATAATGTGTGTGTGTGTGTGTGTGTGTGTGTGTAGGGGGAGGGGGGGTGTGTGCGTGCGCGCGCAAGCGCGCGTCTAAGGCGAGAGAGAGAGAGAGAGGGTCTCTTCTCCGATACCAGTAAGCAATCGTCTGTCAGTCAGGTCTGCGGGAAGTAACTCTGTCAAAGGGGAACGACTTTATTACAAGAATTCATTCACCCATGTAGAACCTCGCATACGCCAACAAGTTGTGACGTCAACCAGCTAGGCGAGCTCACACGACCTCATGTGTTTGGGTTTTTGCAAGTGCATAGAGGCACGATAAGGGTTTTCAGTACTTTCTTTATGTCAGCATGCTTGATGTCAGAGAGCTTGCGTTCCGGCGTGTGCGCGCGGGCTGCATACATGACACAACGACTACGACTGTGACTGCAGCAGGTCATTGAATGGAAACAACATATTGGGCTGGTGGCCATCTTGTTCTATTCTTATGAGGTGATCTTCAAGGAAAACAGCGCCAGTTACGCTTGCTTGGTCCCCGAAGAAAAGGCAACGTTCTATTTTGAAGATGTGATAGGTCCGTGGCTTGAGATCGTTCTCGTCTCCATCTTACCGTTCTGTCTCCTACTCCTCAGTAATGCTTTGCTGGTGTGGAAAGTAGTTCAGTCCGTTCGTACAGCCAGTGAAATGGGGGTGGTGAGCTCAACCCAAGTCACGTCTCGTCAGAGAAAAGCTTCCTCACTCACAGTTACGCTCATTATGACGTCAATAGCTTTTCTGTTGCTGACGTCACCAGCGTGTGTGTACGCACTATATTCAAGTTTTGCGGACTGGAATAAATTAGATAAAAGCGACCTCGAAGTGATATCCCTACTTCAGGCATTTTCTTATCTACTGTTTTACTGCAACAATTCTGTGAATTTTTACGTGTACTGCCTCAGCGGTACCAAGTTCAGAAACGAACTGAAAAGTCTTTTCCGCAAAAAGAACGACAATCCTTGCTCAAACAAAGAACCTGTTGCTAAAACTGACGACGAAATTTGAATGTTGAATTGAGCACCTACCCGATGCTTGTGTATTTTTGAAATGGTCACTGTTGTATTGGTTGTTGTTTTTTGTTGTTTTTGTTTGTTTGTTTGTTTTGTTTTATTGTTGTGTGCCTATGCGTCGTGCCCTGTAGCCGATGACCTATTTTGTCGCCAGTGACACTTTATGCAGAGTTTGAAATCTCATTTTACAAACGAGAATATAGACTATCTCATCGCTTCCTGTAGTTTGTGCCGTGGCTTTGGCACCTATACCTGCGTGCGTGTGGCAGGTTATGGGGGTGCGCTGACGTTACGAAGACTTTGAAGAAGTGGAGTTAAGTGCAAAAGCGTAGATAAGTATGTAAATTGTTACAGTCCATGTCTTCCACTGCCCACTGAACTAATGTTGTGCCCACCACCTTCACTAAACTTAGCAGCCCCCCCCCCCCACCCCGAATGGTAGAGCGTTGGACTTCCAATGCTTGGGTGATGAGTTCGAATCCCGGCTGGGGCCAAATATTTGTGCTGGCTTTTTCATCGTTGCCCCGTCTTTGATATCACCCCTATGTGGTGGAAAAGGACGTTAAACTCCAAAACACCCCCACCCCCACCCCGCCCCCCTTCTCCCCCCTCCGTTTCTATTTCTATTTCCAGTCTTCGAATCGCGTGTTTGTTTTGCTGGATTGATCTGATACACATTCATTTGTGATTTCTCCGCATAAATTTGCCTGAGTAACCGCCTGCATTTGATAATTTCGTTGCCCTCTTAAATAAATTCGTGCCGACTTCTGATTTCTCTCCAAGCCTATTCTATTGAGCACACACTAAACTATAGTGGAGTTGGAAGTCGTGGCTTAACCGTCAGAGCTGATGAGATTGTAGTCAGTATTTCCAGAGATGACGACACTCGCCAGTTCCGACGGTCAGTTCTGACCAGCGATGACGACAGTATGACCCTAAGTTTACTATGCTGCCGTTTAATGGCAAAACGCAGTAATGAAGTCCATCGACGTCATTTGAGGGAAAAGGCCATGAAGTCAGTGTCTTTTATCTTGAAATCACGTTATGGACTTATTGTCATTTGCCATCACACACACACACACACACACACACACACACACACACACACACACACACACACCCCGATTGTGTGTAGGCGTCATCATATTTTTTCAATGATTTTTTTTTTTTTTTTTTGCAAAGCGGGCAAGGCAAGACATGGCAATGATGACATGGCTGCAGGCGGGTCAATCCACTATATACAATAACCGCATTCCCAGGTCGCTCCAGATCTCGGGTAGGGGAGCCGGGGTGGCCGAATGGTAGAGCGTGCGACTTTCAATGTTCGGGTCGTGAGTTCGATTCCCGACTGGGGCCAAATATTTGTGCTGGCCTTTTTCTCGCTGCCCCGTCTTACGTGGTGGAAAAGGACGTTGAATTTCCAAACTCCGTGACACCCACCACCCATCCAGATCTCGGGTATCCTGATATCCTCACGTGCGGTCAGATCAGCTATTATTTTGTGATTGCATGATCATTGATCTGCAGGAAATACAAGTGATCATCGCCGTGATCTTTTATTCAAAAATAGATCCGCACTGGGCATGTGGTTTGCAAAAACCTTTGCTCTGAAAAAAAAACCACATCAAAAACCATTGATTGGAAAGAATTATGACGATTGATAAACAGAGACAAAATTTCCTAGCAACGCCAACGCCGCCAACTGAAAAAAAAAAAATCAGGATGAGACGTAGAGAAAATCACGCGGACAGCTTTAACAGTTCTAGTAATGCCTCGTGGTTTCCCACAGATTGCTGAGCAAATAGCAAAGCCATGGCCGCAATATTAGCGTCACCGTCAGTCCACATTTGACAGTTTACATTGGATCGTGGAAACGCAAAATACCTCATAGGGCCTAACATTGTGACTATGGACTTTAAAAAGCAAGGGAGGTTACCTTGCCGGACAAATAGAGTGCACTCTCTTGCACACCTTTTCATGAGCACACTTTGATTTTCCCATCCTGTGTAGCGTTCAAAACAGTTGTACAAGGCACGAGACAGAATATCTTGGAACATCACCAGCACACAAGTTAGTTAGTCAGTTAGATATTTAGGGCTTAACGCCGCGCAAACCAGCACACAAAATAACGGGGTTTAATTATCACTACAAAACATGGCGGCCTCAGCAGACGACGATTTCCTGTCGAACTCTTTCAGCATAGCCTCGCTATGGTTATGGAGTGTGTGTCCACCTTTCATCACTCTTTTTGGAACTTTTGGCAATGTGATGACAATTGTGGTGTTAGGTAGGATCAGTGCCAGACAGTCTGCTGTCTCCACGTCTGTTTATCTGATCGCTTTGGCCGTGTCAGATTTAATTCTGCTCTACGTCGGTCTTGTTAGGAAGTGGGTTTCGTATGGGTTTGGCTTCGACGTCCTCTCTCTTCACGACAGCACGTGCAAAGTTACAATCTTTGTAACTTACGTTAGTGGACTGACGTCAATTTTACATAGAAAGAACGATTGACTGGTTGTAAGAAAGTCGACCTAGCAATATTTTCTTATATCCGGTCAAACCGGTTACAGAAAAAAACCGGATATAGGAAACTTAAAGTTTGGGTCCCCACGGGTTTCTTACAACCGGTCTTGTCTGTAATGGCAACAGTACGAGAAAAACTCAACGCTTTGTCTTAGACCCCTCCCATTACAACCCCCTCACTCCTACCCCTTTCCCCATTCCCTGGACTCGCATCCCACCCTCACCTTGTTACAGTTTTATATGTAACTGTATCTACAGTTACGTTTTGATTTCAAATTGCCTCATCACCTCAGGGTCTTATAAAAGATGTCTACATCCGCGCTTGTGATGGGCATGCTGTGGACTGTCGACCCAGTGACACCGCATGCAGGTCTGGGCTGGTCCCATAGACTGTGACTGGTTTCAGTTTCAAGTGTTATCCTCTGTGTGTGTGTGTGTGTGTGTGTGTGTGTGTGTGTGTGTGTGTGTGTGTGTGTGTGTGTGTGTGCGCGCGCGCGCGCGCGCGCGCGCGTGCGCCGTGTTGGTACATGTGCGACCACCAAGACAATGCGTTTGCCAGGCCAGATAGGAGTTTTACTTCTTTTTTTGGGGGGGGGGGGGGGAGGGGGGGTCTAAACAGGTTTATTTCGTTGCTCGTTCAGATACAAGAAAACACTGAGCATTGACAATATAAACTTATTGTATTTGTTTGTTTGTATGGGTTGTTGGGGGTTTTGTTTGTTTGTGTGTTTGTTGCTGTTTTCTCTGTTTTTGTTGTTATTGTTTATTTATATTTCTACTAGTCTCAGCGATGACTCTCAATGAGACTAGACAAAGGATCTGCGGTTATCAGATTGAGTCGGTGTGCATGTCCATAATATTCAACCTGTGGTCAGTTCACTGTGCTTTCCACTTTATCTTGTGTAATACAGATCCCAACACTTTCCAAAGTCTGCGTTGCATTTAGTGAAAGGGCTTGTTTGTTTGTTTGTTTGTTTTACTGAGGTATGGTTTTATTTGAAATTTTTACCAGACCACATCTTCGTGAGTGTAGAGATTATGTTTACCTCTTTGAACGCAGGTAACAACTTGATACCCTTACACACACATACACCTACACACACACACACACTGACACGCACACGCACACACACACACACATACACGCGCGCGCGCGCGCGCGTCGTGGTTTTCAGTATTTTAAAAAAAATATTATTCCCAAAGCAGACAAGACATGACACAGCTGCAGACAGGTCAATCCACTGTGCAAAATAACTGCGGTTCACTCAAGACTGAGGTCAGTTTCGCCAATTTTCGCACTTTCCACTCTCTCTCTACTTGAAACACTCTGATCGAAACACGCATTATATATCCACTCACAGAATCAAAACCATGATCTTGATACAGACAATGAAAGCCACAGGCAGCACGCAACAAAAACCACATGTAAGGCAGACAGACATACCATATGGTCTGACTTGAAACGTCAAATGTACGTTACAATAACACGACTGTTCTTCCCCCTGAAAATCGTTCTTATGCAGTGCCTGTGGTGTCTACGCTCCATGTCATAATACTATTAAGTATTTTGCATAACGTTGCCGTAATATTTAGTGATTTTGCACGTCCCGCTACATTATGCTCTTTTGTTTTCAGTTCTTTCGAATATGACCTGTCCTGACTCTTCCTTCCGTCATAACTGACAGACTGACTTTTCCTTCCGTCATAACTGACAGATTGATGACTTTATTATCACACACTCTGTGTGTACCGTGGATATAGACACACGTACTCCTCAGTAAATCTACGGTGGGCAGCTGAAAGGTTGTGGTAAGATTACAAAGAGACTGACGAGAAAACCTAGCGAAATTGTCCTTTCTATCAACATTCATAACCAGTCGACCTCAACAGGAAACTAAAACACGATGCTTAACAAGAATGTGGTTTGTGAAATCAGCATACTAATTAATCACAGAAACAAGTACTTCAACACTCTTTCTTCCTTTTTGGGAAGGTGTGTTCTTGTTTAATAGATGCAACAATAACGTACATGAAATTTTATACATTGAGCACGGCACAGTAAATGTGATCTTCCAATAAAGCAACTGATTAATCACATTCACTTTCAGAAAGCAGTTTTGGTCACGAAGGCTTTCTCCAGGCAAACAGCTACTGTGTGCAAAATAATACTAATACTTATAAACATATGATTAAATAAAACAAATACAATTAAATAAAAATAAAGAATGAAAACGACCTATCGCGGAAGTAATATTTTGAAATCTCATGTTCAAACCAGTATACCACAACAGGGAACTAAAACACAAAGCTTAACCAGGATGCTTAACCAGCGTGTTGGTCACACCATATCTTGACAGGAAAAAATACTTCAACATTATTGTTTCCTTCCCGTGTGGTGTGTTGCCCTATTGTTCAAAAGATGCTATGATAGTAAGACGACAAAAATTTCGTACTTTGACCAAAGCACAATACATGTGTGTTTCTTCAGTAACAGTTACAGTTTCAGAAAGTGATCTTGATGATGAAGTCTTTAACTGATATGGCAACAGAGATGCCATAAAAAAATACCACAACAACAACAACAACAAAAACAAAGAAGGAAAACTCTACTCCGAAAGACATAATTATTTAGAGGCTCCGATTCGAACCATCTAGCGAGGATGTTATGTACCCCTGTAATATGCAGCCCGTTTTCAGCATTTACGCGTAAACAATGAAGTGTCCAGTGAAAAACTTAAAGTACTCAAAATATAGAAATGCAGAATTTAAAAGTTTTAAAAGGTAAAATGAAATCAGGCATGTACACACATAAAATATATGCATAACTTCACACCAAACCTTCAACAGTTTTGTGATGTATCTCAGGGAAAGATCATCAATATACTGACGATCTTTGTTTCCGGTTAGCGACTGACGTCAGAAGCCATGTTTTTGTTCGGCTCGTAATAGCGTTTCAAACATGCCGGACACTGACTTACAATACGTAAATCACACAAGCAGGTAGTTCTTCTAGTATGTGCAACTTTGCAGCAAAACTTCAACAGTTGTGTGAGAAATTTCAAACACCATCAACTCTACTGTAACACAAGTAACACTGTGTCATTACTGAGGAACATGTGCTCCAAACTGTTTCATACACAATAATTCTACAGTACACTTGTGAGCGGAGAAAATGAATTGATATATGTATGTACACATACTTATGTACAACTTTACATTCAGAGCTTCAAGTAGGAATTATTCAAGTCCAGCATGAGCAGCTTAAGAAACTATTTCATGCGCAAACGTTTAACAGAAGTACTTGACTTTCTTCTACAATACTTCGAGACAGTACAGTTTTACTGCAATGGTAAAACACTGCTTCACCAAAGCACCAGTTTTGCGAAACTTGAGGTACGTGAACTCAACGGTTATGACTTGTCAGTCTCTTTAGAAATCCATAACACTATTGTACTCAGCGTCGTTTAATAGATGCATGCTGTCAACACAGACAGATTACAGATACTGTAAATATTTCCGGCAATTTCTCAAAGTATGTCTCATGGTACAACACCAGAACGGAGCCGCACTCGGGCTACGCCGATCGTATCTTTTAACATGAGTATGTCTAGGTTTGGGCGAAGGGGCCACAACTCAGAATGAGTTACATCCCCTCGACTTGTGAGGCGGAGTTTACAACTTCCTTGTATACTGAAGGCACTAGTTAAGTGCTAGTTTCCTACTAGTCTCTAGCAACGAGACTAAAGCAGCAAGATATTTGGGAAAGTGCCCATAAGGATCCCCCCCCCCCCCACCCACCCAAAAAAAAAATAAAAATAAAAAAAAATAAAATAAAAAGTTCAAGAGAACAGTCACGAAAGTACTGTACGGTGGGTGACGGTTAACACGAACTAAGCCGTGACCACCGCACAATGTACAGTAAATCCGTACTTGCTAAACACCCAACGTGTGTGCAACCATTGCAAGACCAAACGTATAAAATAAACGTATAAAATATAAAACATATTACGCCTCAGCAACGATTTTGCAATTTTATGGGCTCAGTTATGTCAGCTCCACCCCATGCAAGCAACGCTTATCAACAACAGCTTTGCGTTAGGTAAAACAAGAAGAGGTTTATAGTCTCACAGTCAACCCCGATACAAGCATCGCACATAAGCAATAGCTTGGCAACAATTAATCAACAATGCAACCAGGGTCCGATCAGTAAGTTTTTTTTAGGGGTTTGCCGGGGTGGGGAGCTGTTCTTCAACAGGAAGCGGGGATCTGGGGGCACCCTGAAGCGGCAATAGGAGGCAAAGGTTTCTTCAGAAACGAACAACGGAGGGGGAGGGGGGGGGAGGGAGCGAAATACAAACGAGGTAGGGAGGGGGTGGGTGGTGGGGAGGGGAGGCTCCCCGGTCAAACAATGGGGAGGGAGGGGGAGGCTCCTCGGTCGAATATGCTCAAATTTTGGCGCATCTTTTGGGGGCTTTTTGTTTAGGGGGAGGGGAGAGGCGCTTTAGCATGAAAAATATGCTTATTTTTGCACATAAGCATCTGTTTGGGGCTTTTTTTTTGGGGGGGGGGGGAGGAATGTTTCTCGTCCATTGCTGGCTATCAACAATAAATAGACTCCATCCTAAACTCCACACTGATAGAAACGACGCTTATCAAAGGCCTCAGGGTTAAACACAAGCAATCAACAAATCATATATATATACATACAGTATGCTCCACTTATAGCGGCCGTGGGTTATACCGGGCTCCGTTTATACCAACATAGCAAATCATTTCCCGGCCGAGGGCCTTCTTTAACATGACTAAAAACTCATCGGATAGAGCGGCCATCGGTTACACCGGACATCGGTTTGACCGGACACGTTTTCACGTCCCCAGGATCCCTTTTCTCCTGATATATCGGACGGCGCAGTCGTTGCAGTCACCGGTTATACCGGACGCCACTATTCCGGTCATGTTCTTGTCCGGCCATCTCCGCTTATAACGGACGCAGCGCGCGTGCGACAAGGCACGAACAGGGACTCAGTGCTGCATGAATCTAGAGAAACGATGACCTAATTCTAGGAAAATTGCTCGCGTTAGCTTCAGGTCAAGTTTCGGTTTTGATTTAGCTTTCGCCTTGCACTTGTCATAAACGAAAGCGTGAAAATGATTTAAGACAACCACGCATGGTCTGTTGGTTTGGTGTGTGTGTGTGTGTTTGCCAGTGTGTGTGTGTGTTTGCCAGTGTGTGTGTGTGTGCGTGCGTGCATGTGTGTGTGTGTGTGTGTGTGTGTGTGTGTGCGTGAATACAACAACGTTTTACAGTGAATTTTATTTTATCTTATCTTATTGGTTGATCAATGTCAGTTCAATAGTTGTTTACAAATTTGATTTAAATTATCTTGTAAATACACACACACACACACACACGCACGGACGCGCGCGCGCACAGAGAGAGAGAGAGAGAGGAGAGGAAATGTCTTCAATCCGGAAAATGTCCCTTTGGTACGGAATAATCGGCTATACCGGAAAATTTCCGTTATATACGGAGACATCGGATATAACGTCCACCAGGACGAAAGTTGCCGCTATATCCGATGTTATATATACTCACCTCCGCCAGGTCAATCCAACTACACGCAACCCTTTTCAACAATGGATCTGGTATTTACAGCACAAACCTCCGTTTACCATCACCTCAGTCATGATGCAGGCAATGATGCAACACAGCCACGTGCATTGTGCATCCCAAAATAGATGAGTCATCAGCATCTTTACTTCACAAAGCAAATCATCAGCTTCGATTTTAGTGTTTCAGCATCAGTGACTATCTCATATCGTACTCCTGGACAGACTCTTTTTAGAGACAGCAGCCAAACACTGTCGTATGCCAAGAGCAGCATCTTCAGAAAACTGACAAAATTTTAGTAAGTATACTGTTCTCCAAACACCAGCCGCAGTGGCACCAGCATTAGTAACACAAAAGACACATGCGTGATATAGAAAAATACAGAACACCTACAAATACAGAAGGATGCTGCATAGGAAAATAAATGTTTACTCAAGGGGCTAAGCTAAGCAGTTTTCATTTCATTTCATTTCAGTTTTCATTTTCATTTCATTTCACGCCCACCTAAACTTGAGCTTCATTTTCGTTCTGCCCGCAATGCATTATCTCGTGAAAAGCAATCTGCAGACGACCCCAGAAAGAGGCTCTAGCGTCCGGCGTGTCATCCCACTCGATGTAGGTCGTCGTCTTCATCACCGCCATCATGGCTGTCGTCAGGTCACGTGATGGTACGTCATGCAGCATCACCACCACCAGCGCGTCGTCATAGTCCAACACGTGACGCAGACAAAAGTTCAACTCAAACTGACACCACTGGCTCTGAGCGAAACTGGTGGAGAACAACATCAACACCTTCTTGCTGGCCTCCACACAGTCGGAGATGTTGTCCACAATATGTTTACCCGGGATGAAATCACGCTGGTGTAAACACAGCTTTAGTCCCATCCGCTCCTCCAACTCTGGCACCAAGTGCGCGAGCACCCAGTCCAGATCCTCGCTGTCATAGGATACAAAAACGTCATACAAGAAGTGTCCCTCTTGCAGACGTCGCCACCTCTCCCCGCGGCCCCGGAACGCCTCGTACAGCACCAGGCGGAGGTGCCAGCGGTAACTGTAGAGCAAGAGCGCAAGAGTCATTGTGAAAATCAGAATAGCCGTGGTGGATATTATGGAGCTGGAGGCCTCACGACTCAGGAGACACGCTTGACCCGGCAGGTAGAAAGACTGTACGCTTGTGTCAGGGATATTAGCACACATATATTTCCGCTGATCTACCACGTTAACAAACACAGAAGGCTTGGTTTTCAGCCATTTGCGGAACCACATGACGTCACAAGAACAAAAGAATGGATTACTGCTGATGTCCAGTTCACGGAGTTGTTTCCTGGTGTCTGCACCAAAAGTATCAGGACTCACACTAGATATTTTGTTGTTGTGTAAGAAAAGTTTCGTGAGATTTGTAAGCGCATCAAACGCGCCAGCTGGCAGATTACTGAGCTTGTTGTCATTAAGGTCAAGTTCAATAAGTGATCCGAAATTCCGGAATGTACGGAGGTTGATGTGTTCCAATTCAGTTTTTGCCAAACTCAGATATTCTAGTTTTGTCAAGTTACCAAACACACGGTAGAACCGCGTGTAATCTTGTTCCGTGCCGCTCAGGTCTAGGTGTCGAAGGTTTTCGCACCCAGCAAAACTGTCCGGATAGAAATCAACAGCTAACAGTGAATCTGTGTCGTCACGTAGGCGAAGCATTTCCAGTCTTGAATTAGAAAAGGCGTTGTTGTCTATCATTGACAGGGAGTCCATCCTATCCAGATCCAGTTGCCTCAGTACAGGAAACCGCTGCTGGCTGAAAGCATTCGTGTTAATCTGAAGGAACCTGTTTTGACTGAGATAGAAGACTTCTAACCTCGGGAGGCAGATCTTTTCGGGGAGCGTATCCAAGAGATTGTTTATTAAACGCATTGTCCGTAGATTCGGAAAGAGCGAGACGCCATGTTCACACGTTTCTGGCAAAGAATCTAACGCGTTGTTATCTAGACGTAACTCGTTAAGCTGTGGAAGATACGCTGTCACGAGTTCATCGGATTGTATATTATTTCTGCCAACATCCAACAACTTGAGATTGACGAGAGGCGCGAGTACGGTCATATTAAACGGAAAAATCCTGTTGCCGCTCATGTACAGTTCCTCCAGCTGGGACTTGAAATGCGTAGGGGTAAGACCGACAGGAAGTGGACCAAGTGCGCAGTTTGCAACGAACAGTACTCGGAGTGTAGCGACGGAGAAGACGGGCGCCAAAGTCATGTTTGAATTGCCTGAAAGGTATAGATACTGCAGGCGGTTTAGCGGAAGTAAAGCTGCACTACTGAAAGCAGTGAGGTGGTTGTAAGACAAACTGAGGTTCTCAAGCTGCTTCAGAGGACTCAGAACTTCGGCGCTGATCTCAGTAAGCATGTTCAATGAGAGGCTGAGGTGCTTTAGGTGTACAAGGGGACGCAGAGCTGCAGGGCTTATCTCAGTGAGACGGTTACCTGACAGGCTGAGATGTTCAAGGTGAATAAGAGAAGCTAGAGTTTCCGGACTGATCTCACGGAGATGGTTGACTGAGAGGTCGAGGTACTCAAGGTGTTCCAGACAACGCAGAGCATCAGGATTGATCTCAGCCAGCCGGTTGTGACGAATGTCTAGCCAGGTAATGTTAGTCACGTTGTGAAAGAAGTCCGCGCCGATACGCTTGATATCATTATCTACAAATTTTAGTTTGTCAATAGTTTCGGGCAGGTGTGGCACAAACGTCAGATTTCCAAAATGCCCTGAGCAGTCGGCGAACGTTCCATTACATCGACAGTATCCTTCACCACACGGGTAATCACCGGACCCGAGCTGGCGTCTTGATGGTGAGCGGTTTTTCGCACGCTGCAGTTTTGATCGAGTGTGTGTATGTGGACTTTCTTCCACCAACGCGTTGATCACCAGTGACACGAAGAGCACGTGCAGTACCAGACACAGACACCACGATCCCATCATGCTTTGCGTCGATCTACGGTCAGTGTTGAACGGGATACAAGAAAACGACAAGATTTGGTCGAACGTTTGTAGAGTACAAATTAAGTTAGGGGTTGTCGCTGTATAAAGATCGTCTGGCAGCACGCTGCACTTCCTACAGAGAGGGTTTCATGTGCCGAGCAAAAACTTGTCCTTCCATTAGTTTGTTTTGTTTTTCAGTTGTTAGGTTGAACTAACTATTCACACGACTGGATTCACTGGCTGGTTTTCCCGTTGAAAAATTAATTCGTATGAAGAGACTCGGCCTGAAAAAAAGGAAAACGGATTAAATTTTACAAACATCATCACTTGAAAATCATCAGAACGAATTAACCACTGAAGTCGATCGTAGCTTAATTAAGCCAAATATTTCTTGAAAAGAATCTTTGACGTCAGTTCTTTTGATTTAAAAGCAACTTAAACGGCTTGCTACAGTCGTTGCAGCAGTCTTGTTCGCTTGAGTCTTGTTCTTTTGTTTCGGCTAACCCCCCTCACCTGTTATTGTGAAGTCTTGATCTGTGTCTCTTTGTAACTCGTCAAAAGCCGTCGATTCGTCCAAGTAAATAGGAACAAAACGCCAGCTACAATCCGCAGTAAACTGTTTCACACAACCAATCGGAGTTAAGTGTCTGTTGGTCAACACAAATTGTTCCCCCCCCCCCCCCCCCCGTTATGGACACGCGACTATTTACACGTAGGACTACGGCCATCCATCGGAAGTAAATGTTCGTGTCCCGGACTTCGCATGGAAGTGAAACCAACTTGGGCGTGTGTAACGTGCGTACAGTCTTGCGGCAGGTCATGAGACCGAGATGATTCTGTGTATGCATTAACGCACGTAATATTCCTGGTCGGTGATTTTAATATTTCTGTTAGGGGTGGTGCGAATAAGAGAACTCGGAAAAGCCCAGACGAACAGCCGAGCCCCCCCCCCCCCCCCCCTCAACACACACACATATAGAATACCCATTTATAGGTGACCTTACCCAAAACATCCACATAGATGTCATCGTTGGGAGAATACAGGCATCCTTGCTTTGCAACCAGTGCAAGATGTCAACATGCTGAACATTGCTGTTTTCCTTAACAGTACTGGGAAAAAAAAAACCCCAAAAACTTGCTCTTTTTTGCCCCCCCCCCCCCCCCCCCCCCCTCGCATCCCACCCCTACGCCCTTGCAATTTTATATTCAATTGCATTTCAGGTCCCTATTTCAATATGCCTCATCACCACAAAGCTGTATAGTTATACAGGTTGTCTGTCCGCGTGATGTTTCCTAAGCTTGCCCAGTTAACAAATTTTGTCCATTTTTTCACTGACATACAGGAACACAGACACTTACAGTTAGCAAGACATACAGTCCAAGACTTTTTTCTCACGTTGTTGAGTTTATTCAGTTCTATATTGAGTTTATTCAGTTCTATATATAAAGTGTTCTACGATATTGGTAACAATCTGGTAATGTATGTACAAAACAGCATTTAGAGCTGTTACAATACTCTTGAGACTCCATTTTCAAAACAGAAATGGCACAGAGAAATGTTTCTGGATATATGGAAATTCAAACTTCATGGTGATGTTCGCTGTCATGTGAACAGAGAAAAGGTGAAAATTTTGTTCTGTATAATCTGTGTGTGGGTCTAATCAATCTTTCTAGAAACCCATGGATAGACATAATATCAAAAAAGTAAGACAACCACCAGAATTCAGTACAGAACTCTCAGTATTGTAATCTGACAAAAAGAAGAGGCAGATGAGGAAAGAAAGCAGATGTGAAAGATGTTTAGACAATAACAAGTACAGAACATGAGCAATATGGCACCTAGTTGATAGTCATTCTTCACATTCCAGCATCAAAGCCATTCCAGCTGCACAGTTGTAATACTTGTACTGCTGCAAGATCAATTTTTAGTTTTAACCCCCCTCCAGCAGTGCTGCTGCCAAAATTGTATGATTCCAGTAGAACACCAACATCACTCTGACTGACATTTTCATAGAGGTATCGGTAGCAGCACTAAACAGGTTCAACAATAGGGTCTGCCGCATGCCATATAATATAACCACATTAATTATGCTCTCTCACATGCTTTCACTTGAAGCCAAGAGCAAAACGCAGCACTGGTGTAAATCAAGGATGTTACTTGATGTAAGTGTATAGCTGGAGTCAGTATGTACACGTCATATTTATGCCATAGGTAACCTTGTTTAACATTGTGTGTGACACTGTATAGTGTGTCACTGCACCTATAGGTGATAGATACACTGGTACATGTACCTGTATTCATTGCCCAGAAATTTGCACACCGATTATGCTAAGAAGTAAATGATGACATCCAAATACTGTGTGAAAATTATGGTAAAACCTTGTTGCATTATGATATTATCGTTTTGGCTGCATGTGCAATGGAACACATTTTTGGTTCAAATGTAAATGAATCAAACAATATGGAAATTTCTAACAAAATGTTATCCAACATATAGGAAAAGGACACACAATGCTTTAGAACTCAATATCTGATAGTCATAGCCATGACAACCATATTAGTCACTAATCATGATCAGACACAATCATCAAAATCAAACTACAACTACAAACAAGCTTAGCAAACAAGATGTCTGACAGAAAAATGGAAGATTCAACAGACACTTGAAGCTCGTGACTAAAACACACACACTGGAACAAATGTTTTTGACAAGCAAATGCAAGGATTGTTAGGATGCTATGATACCTGACATCTTCTGTCCACTGCAAAGGTGATCAAGCGCAGGAGCACTAAAAAGTGGTGTGTACTAACTTTGGCCCTGCCGGGAATCGAACCCGCGACCCTCTGATCTCGAGTGTGTTGCTAAACCAGTTGAGCAGCCTGACTCCCTGACTAAGCTAATGCAACAACGCAAAAACAAGATACATTTGTGTGTACACATCATTAAATGACAGAATAACAACAGTTGCTCTAATAACAGAAACTTGACAGTCACTAAATACACGTATGCTACTGGTCTGTTCCCCAAGCACATCATAAGAGGATCATTCCTAGTAACAATGCCCATCTCGAGACAACGCTAGACTGGTACAAGCCAAGTTCAGTACTCACTTACACAAGAAAGAAGTCAACAAACCCGTCAAAAATGAGACGAAAAAAACCAACAACTGTAGATGTCCACAGGAAAACAAATTTCGATTCATTTAGCGAGTGCATTGTACACTGTGTGAAGAGTATGTCAGTACCAGTGCATACTTGTATTGGACAAGAGTATGCCAATACCAGTACATACAATTATGCTAACTGAACTAATGCTATTGCCGTCAGATCTCGTAGACTTCACTGTCATTATCACAAGAAGGGACCATGTTCTGGATAAATGCAAAAGCTGAATTGCTCCAAAAAAAAGAAGAAAAAGCTGCACAAATTTTGTGCTGTAAAAATACACAATTTACTGGGGGAAAAACTATTACCATGCAAAGTTGTGCAGATTTGAGTATGAACAGGTATGTGTGTGTGTGTGTGTGTGTGTGTGTGTGTGTGTGTGTGTGTGTGTGTGTGTGTGTGTGTGTGTGTGTACAAACACCGACTCTAGGAATATAAGTGTGCCTGGATCTAATTTATCTACAAGCATTATGACTAGACATAATAATAAAAGAAGCTAAGCTGTTTGTAGCCGTATGCTGTGATGATATATCCGTATCATGAGTAACTGTTTGGATTGCGATCCGTCAGAGTACACACTGTGCCTCTAGATTCCCTCACGCTCTATGGCTATGTTTACAAAATCAAACTCATTTACAATCGATTCTATCACTGGAGAAAAATTCATATTTCTATCAATTCACTCATTACTTTCAGAAAAGTAGTATACACGTGTAGTTAAAAAAATAAACACACACTACAATAAAGAAGAAAAAGAAGAGAAAAGGTTTCACAATCCAACTTCCCTTCTCACAGAGAATGTGATTTACAAAAAGAAACCCAGGAAGGTTTTGTGACAGTACCAACCCACTAGATTTTTTTAAACGATCAACAAAACTTTCAACAGTCAGTCCTGTCAACAGGTCGCTCCACCACCATCCCATTTCTTCCAGTGGAAGCAATGTAACCAAAAGCACTCATTTCTTCTTACTCAATCTCCATCAGCAAGTCATCTCCCTCGAGTTTCATCTTGGGCGTAACGGCGATCAGTCGGACCTTGCCGGAGAGTGGAGCAGTCACCATCATCTCCATTTTCATAGCAGAGAGCACGAGGATGGGCTGACCCTTCTCTACTTGGTCTCCTTCTTTGACCTTGATGTCAATGACCTCTCCTGGCATCGGAGCCCCGACAGAGCCACGCACCCCCTTAAGGGCTTTCGGATGGGTGTGCAGCTCCTGTGGGAGCAGAAGACAACCTTGAGTTTTGTGTCTTTAAACAGTTCGGATTCACTTCTTGTTGTTTTTACTCCTCTCCCATACTTTCCTTCTGACCTACAAGACTAAGTGTCAACTTCTTTATCCACTTTGACAATCCCCCTCCCTGCCATTATTATCCCACTCCTGCACTCATCTCTGAAGTAATACAGATTGAAAAATCAGGCAGGGACGTGCACATTCAACTGAAACTTTCTGAAATTGCCAAGGCTTATGAAATCGAGGTATGTAATGCGCGCGCGCGCGCCCACACACACACACACACAGAGTAATGCATAGAAAACAGTATAGGCAGCACCTCATCCTCAGCTGACATGACCATCATAAACCCTCCACAGACAATTATATCCATTACTACATAAGTCACACTTACCTTAGATGCCTCTGTGTCCTTGATCATGACCGAGCGCAGCTGCCCGTTCAGTTCAAAGAAGACCTCACGGAATCCATTCTTAGTCAGATCTCCCACGGCCAGCGTCTTGATGGAAAGAGTCTTGCCCTTCTCAATGCTCACCTGTGGAGTAGAAATGTACCTGTCACTAATAGATACACAAAGAGAAACATGAACTGGCCCCCGTAGTGTAGTGTTTAGCACCTCGTACCTTTGACTGGGAGACCAGGGTTCGAATTCCAGCCGAGGCAAGCGAGATTTTTCCTACCTAGGTCGGCTCCTACCCACAGCAGGCGTATTATGGGCGCAATGGGGAGGCTGTTGCCATGCAGCAAGACTTGCCCACTCCACAGGAGCTTGCTGCACCACAAGCATCACCTAAACTCTGTCCCAAGACAGTTCATCGACATAAACACACTTGCGTTCTGTGAGGGAAATTGCCTGAGGGTTGTTCGACCACGGTATCTGGTGCACTACAGAAAGTGGACTGGGACTTCTCTTACATATTTTATTCTAAGCAGAAACTACACCGACTCTGAATCTCCAACAGAGAAAGTGAGACTGCATTTCAGTATACAGCCAAGCACGACGGGTGTGCATCAACCAACATACTCAAAAAGAAATGTAAGACTTTCAAGTTTTACCAAAAACAAAATAAAGGGAGAAAAAATGATTCTCTCCACCATTTCCCCCTCACCACACACACACACACACAAATGTGCTGCATTTGGATTTTGCCTTTTATAATAGTTGAAGACAGGATAACAATATCTCAAAAGCAAATGCAGCTAAACGGAAAACACTTAACTTAAAATTCAATTCAATAAATCTTCATAAAATGCATGAGCAAATTAAAACCAGAGACATATATAAGACTGAGGTATGTCTCTGTTAAAAACAAAAACAAACAATAAACCAACCAACCTACTAAATAACCCAAACCCAAATGCAAAGAACTATAAATGGAACACAAACAATTTGATTTAGTAAAGGAGCTTTCTTGATTTCCAGATTTAAAAAATAAAAAAATGTGTTTCACTGTTAATGTTTTCATCAGGGCTTTTTCTAATGTGACTTTCAGATTTTGCCAGGAAGGCTTTGTGGACCACGCCATTTGTTCACACTGGAAAGTGTTACTGATACTGTACTCAGCCAGTTCCTTCTTTGCATACCTAAACCTCTCTGTATTAAAAACAAAGACACTGCTGGGAAAATAGGCAAAATAATTGTACCAAGTACACTCTTTCAGGATAGATATCAACTTAAAAGAGGAAAGATCTCACACAATTCAGGAGAACTCCTTTCAAACAGAAAAGAAAAGAGAAAGAAAAGCCCAACATTCGCCTTGGGCACAACAAAGTTAAAGCCAGCAAAAGATTCCAATGCCTTCAAGACATTTAGAAAACAGAAGTACCTATCTCTCATTACCAGTACTGAATAGGCAGCATGTTAAAAAGGTTTTGGACTGTCCAGCCTGCCCATGGATATATTGGGTTTTTCAATCAACAAAACGCAATACAACGCTGCCTTGGTACAACCGCAAGAATTTTTTGATACACTTGGCCCGGCTGAAAGTGGGAAACAAAGCATTAGTAGTAACTAAGAAAATCAAGATATTAAAGGCAACTACTGCACCAGAAACATCTGAAAGCATACACACAAAGAAAACATTAAGCTCAAAGCCAATTAAGATTTCAGCACTGGGGCATCACCATCCATACAGCCCCTATCATCTGGGGACACCCCCCCCCCCACCCCCTCCTTTTCTGATATGATATACATGTACAGTACTTGTTTTCAAATCCACAGCCCCTCCCAGGTCAAATAGGACCTATAACATGCACAGCACTTTATATTTGTTCATGTCTGTGTACAGACTGACACTCTGAACACTGTAAACAAGACTGCACACAAATTGTGAATCAATCCTCAACCAAATTCCTCCCACTTAGAGGCTTTCAACCTGGTGCCTCAGGATCTGCAGGTGGACACTTTAGCCACCAGGTCAAATCCTTTTGTCAACTTGGCGATTCATGAAGGCAGCAGGGTAAGAGTGAGACAGGGTGTTACAGGCATAACTAGGCAAAATCCCCATAATCAAGCCATGCATCATATAGAGGGCAAATCACAACCAGCCGCCACTACCTCTCCTGCCCTCCTCCATGAGCATCCCACAAAACATGCAGCTCACTGTTGGGGTCAATAATACCTCTGTCTCTGACGCCATCTTTGGTCCAACCAGGAAAGTCTTGGTGTCCAGGCAGTCGACTGGGCCGTATTTACTTCTGAACTCCAGGTACTCGTCCATAACCTGCAGATAAAACAATCAGTGACGCAGACTTTTAAAAACAGGTTTACTTATGGCGCCTAAGTCGTTTTGCACTCATGCTTAATTGCAACCCTGGGTGAAAGTTTCCAAAGGTTGGAGATTATTTTAACAACTCTGTTCCAGAGAATTAATTTTTACTGCTGCACCAATGGTTTGGCATGTCTGAGAGGGTGCAAATATGAGTCTATTTTATGCTTACAATGTAATACTGTGTCCTAAACCCTGCTATTTATTAGGACACCATTTAGAACAAGTCCACAAATTTATTACCCACAAGAAACGTCAACTGTCTGAAAGAGGCACAAGCTAAATAAACTGGTCACAGTGCCACAGAAAAAAACTAGTATGCCATGCACCCCCAAGACAGCACCTGTAGAGCGCTGAACAGCGACTAATATTTTGTGATACACGCTGAACACAACTAGCTTGTGTCTGCTCACCTTAGGATACAATGCAGCACTCATGACATCCTCCTCGGACACCGAAACATTGTGTTTTTCCTTCAAGGACTCGGACAGTGCTGCAAAATCCAGAGGCTCCATGGTAGCACCAGGACGGCCCTCCACTGTCTTTGCCCCCTTCAGGACCTGATGTGATTATAAGAACATTTTTACAATTACTGCAATATTTATACCGTGTACATCACAATATGATAAATCAGTGGCAATGTGGGGGAATTCCATATAGTGAACACATGAATTTGACAGCATGGAACAACGAGGAGGAGGGGGAGGGAGGGAGGGGGAGGAGGAGGAGGAGGAGGTGGTGGTGGTGGTGGTGGTGGTGGTGGTGGTGTGTGTGTGTGTGTGTGTTTTGGAGGGGGGTGGGGGGTGGGGGTGGGCTTTTGGATAAGGCAGGAATCAGTTATTGGGTCTGTGGAGGTGATGACTAAACCAGAATTGAGAAGAGGATAAAAAGAGGGGGGGATCTGCAGTACTAGGAGTGTGGAGTGGCAGTCAAGATCACAGGTACTGACAGGTGTGTTAAATTTGCATGCATGCATAGAGATTGAGGATCAACAGCACTAACAAAGGGGTTGTCACAGAGAAAACATAACCAAAACAAAAACAACAACAATGAAACGATGAAAGAAAATGCACTGCACACAATCTGTACCATCAATACACAAGATAGTTTAAACCTTGGATCTCAGTGGCTCCAGGTAGCCGCCTGGTGGCTCGCCAAGGTATCCCTGGAAGAACTCCATCACAGAGTTAGGGAAGGACAGCTCTGCTGCTTTTTCCTCCACCAGCTCCGGAGTGAGTTTGTTCTGCACCATGAACTGAGCAAGGTCACCAACCACCTTGGATGACGGGGTCACCTGAAGACAGCACACATGGCCAAGCTTGTAAACACCTGAGACAACTCACCAAACTATGCTGTACAAATAAATCATCAGTAGTGGAAGACAGGTCTGCACTGTACCCTTTCTCCGGGCTAGATCCAATTCCACGGCAACAATATGCTGCCTCCTTCAGCGTGCATAGAATTCACCACTATTAATCACACTGCACTCTTCAGAATGACAGCAGTGTTTACCTTAGGCAGGTCACCCAGCAGCATGTTGGCCACACGGTACATCTTCTTCACCTCCTCAAATTGGTCTGCCAGGCCAAGACTGAACGCCTGGAATTGCAGGTTGGTGTACTGTCCACCTGTAACCCAAGGCATCCTTGTCTGTACTGTTCAAAACAAACTACTATCTCTTCTTCTGCATTCCCTTTTCTGTTGTTTGTGAGACTGTTCCCATGCTATGCCATGCCTCAGTAGGCACTGTCAGAATCTATCGTAACTGTGCTGGAGCCCCAAGAACTAAATGTAGAACACATGGAACAACAAATTACATGTTCATTCATTAACTGCTTTGTTCATGAAACCACAGCTAATTGGTGTCCAGTGGGACAGCTTATTAGAATTACATGTATTCACCACAATCAGTAAGTTTGCTGTGCATTTGTATTCAACTGATCAATGAAATTTCACCTGCTCAAAGCATGCAGTTTCTTGCACATAAAAATCATGCTCAATCCTTCCTAAACAATAACCAACACTGACAAAGAGAAATGACTTACCAGGGATTTCATTCAGGTAGATATCCGAGTTCCCACTCTTCATGGTAACTGTACACTCAAATGGTCCGTACAGGTTGCGAGCTTGTTCCCAGTATGCCGAGTATGCCGATACAGTGTCCAGGCTCAGACCTACAACCAACATGTATATGCTGCATATGTTATCCCCCTTGCCTCAAAACAACAACAAAAAAAAACAAATAAAATAAAATAAATAAATAAAAACAGTATTTAAATCTTATCTGCAGTCAATGGAAAAGAAAAGCTCTGCTGAAGATTTAGTGATATTTAACAGAACGAAAAAGTGCCTGCCACAGTACAGTGTACCACATCAATTGAGATTGCAGCAGAGTAACCTGAGCGCTGTTATTTGACCTCACTGAGCATGACAGTGGTGCAGAAGTGGAAGTAGCTAACAATAACAGGTTATTTCCGCTGAGCCTTTTGTTTTTGCTGTGGAATATTAACCAACTGGCTTTCACTGGAAGACTTTTTTCCTCCGATTTTCCTTGGAGAGCCTATCTTTGCCTGACAGACCAAGCTGCCGCTAAATTATGAAGACGAGCAAAGGGTTTTCCAGTTGGGACACTGTAATCAGAGTGTGTTTCGCAACTTTGTGCTAACAGCCCACCAGTTTCATGTTTGGTCCTCTCCAGGGAAGCCACAATGGCGCCCATGCTGGGCTGAGATGTCATGCCAGACATGGAGTCCACTGCAGCGTCAACCACATCAGCACCAGCTTCCGCAGCTGCCAACATGGAGGCAACACCAGCACCAGACGTGTCGTGGGTGTGCACATGGATGGGGATGTCGGGGAATTTGTCTCGCAGAGTGCTCACCAGCAGCTTGGCTGCCTGCGGGCGAAGAAGCCCTGCCATGTCCTGGGGGACAGATGAAGACACAACCCAATGAAAATCTTTGACAGACATGTCTTCCTTGCCATTCCCTCTTCCCCCCTCACCTCTCTCCCATCCATTCAGCAAGCAGTCACATCCACGCTCACCTCTTCACTAAGTAACTGTTACACTACATACATGTATAAACGTGGCATCCACAATTCACTGGTGGCACTGCGCTCACGGCGACATGTCTCTTCTAACGGGCAGAATGGCAATTTCCTCAAGGGATTAATACAGTATTCTTGTATCTTGTATATCAGCTCTTAAACTGTGCATCATGCAGTGTGTTCTCTTGGATCTCCTGAACACTTGTGCAACCCTAACTATACAAGTGCAGCAACTCTCACATAGTGACTTACAAACACTTAATCTTGCTGTCCATGCAGTGGTGACTCTATCACTGTAAACTTTTATTGTAAATACAAACAGGCAAAATTTCTTGCACTAGATCAACCTTCCCCAACTAAAGCCCACACCTCAAAGACCAAGTTGTGACCTTGATGGACACGTCGTGACCTCAACCTAATGACCTCCAACCCCCAATACTTTCCTCGGATCCAGGAACTGACCTTGATGCCCAGGACGTGAGTCCCTGCCTTCACCAGTTCTGTGGACAAGTTGACATAGTAGTCCAGGTTATACTTTTTCTTGCTGGGATCAGACACATCACCTGTGTAGGAAATGGCTGCCTCGACCACGCCCCCTGGTGGACAGATCAAGAGCTATGAGCAGTCAACATTGTGCAAACATGCAGAGTATTCACTTCTTTTGTTATTCACAGCCCATGGGTAGCATCCAAGTGCAACATTTGCTTGGTACTACTGCAATTTGTAAACATTTTTCTACCATACACACAGTACTCACATAATAATCCCTTCATGTGCAAAACAAGACAAAATCCTGGCCTTTTCCATTACCTTGCCTTTAGCCTTTGCAGTCGGCTTTACTACTGCGGAAGTCTTTTCAACCATATTTGGTCATCTGAATTTACAGTTTAAATTTTCATATCTCCTAATGTACTCGATCCCTTTTGGAGGCCTGGAACACTTTGTGTCTGAAATCAAAAGTAGAGTCTACCTGCGTTCCCTGCTGCTTCCATCCCCACGATGATGTTGGGCACATAGTTCAAGGAGTCAAAGATTCGGAAGATGTCCATCCCATTCTTCACAGCCAGGTCACAAAATCTTGTAGGAAGATACACATGCAGCTTTGTTCACCATCAAACCAAGAAAACACAACAAGCAGTATGTACACAGTCACTAAACCAGGAAGAAACTCTCATAAAAGGAAGCACTTTTAGTTCTTAAAGCCCTGTTGGCGTTTACAGCTCACTGAGGAATAAGCGTTTTATAAGTATTATCATTATTATTATTATTAAACAATTTAAATATACGATGAAGCTGACTGATGGTGGCGAAGTTTAATTACAACCTTATGATTAATAAAAGTAATAAATTACTTTGAACTTAACGATAAAAATCTCTCACTTGTCAACAACATTGTCCGGATAGTTGGTGTATCCCACAGCATTTGCGCCACGCAGCAGCATTTGGAAAGGGATGTTTGGAATTCGTTTCCGCAGCTGCCTTAGTCGATCCCATGGACATTCATGCAGGAAGCGCAATGCCACATCAAAAGTTGCACCTGAATGGTGCATACAAAATACAAGGTAGATTTATTCAGTATGTCCTGAATCACACTGAACATGAGTACAAATCGCAGAAAACATGACCACGTAAATGGGTGTACAGTTTCTTTAAATAACTGAAAACATTTGCTTGTCTATCTGATCATTGACAGCTTGCATGATTAATCATCAAAAACAAATGACTTGCCATGTCCAAAACCTCACCTCCCCAGTTTTCTAGGCTGAACAATGGTGAGAAGTTATGAGAGACAAAAGGAGCAATGCGGTTGAGGTCGTAGGTTCGAACCCGCGTGGCCAGGAGTGACTGGTGAGCGTCTCGCATGGTGGTGTCCATCAGCAGCACACCCTGGTGCTCCCGAACTTTTTTGGCAAATTTCTCTGGTCCCTCTTTCAGCAACACGTCACGCCAACCGGGTGAAGGTTTGGTGGCTGTACAGGACAAAATCCACAAACGGGACAAACGTGAGTATGGGAATGAAGGCAATGAGAGCTGAAATTTAAAAAAAAAAAATGCACTCCATTATTACACTGCAGTGCACCACAAATACATTACACAGCCTACGAGGAATATTTCGTCAATGGTTGCTCCTGCCTTTACTTGGACGATTCAACGTGACCAGTATGTAACTTTGACACAGTGTCAAATATCATGCAATCATGTGTGAACAGCTTTGACACACTAAGATGCACCACTAGTCTGTGCTGCATCCATTTTTCAACTGCTGACTGACCCAAAGATAGAGACAAAGAATACTTTCAAAACTATCTGCTTCCACACCAACATACAAATAGAAATAGGTATGTGCATAAAACACAGCAGTAGGACTGCACTGTATTACTTAGAGCTTCATTACACCAAGAACCATGTGCATAAAAGACCAGGGTTCCAAGCAAGCAGATTTAAAACTTCCAAATCCTGCGTTCACAGCTGAAATAGGAATGTTAAATTACAACAACGTACAAGGATCTACTACTGAACAGACAGACACAAAAACACAGATGTCTGGAACATATGACACGCTCCTATACCAGGAAGACCTCAGGTATGCAAAACACAGGGAGAAATGTACCCCATGCCAACAAATACAGAACACTGTAAGTCTACAAATCCTAACGGTCAAATGGAGCACCTTAAAAAAAAAAAAAAAAAAAAAGAGCACAAACACAAATCAGTATCAAATCATGGCTGTTTTATAAGTGACAAACCCATGAAGGCTATCTAGGCAAGGCACAATGAACATTGGGTATGGAATGAACATGGAATCTACAATTTACTCTGGCTATTATGTAGACAATTTACAAACATTACAAAAAATGTAATGTTAAAGTGCATTCATGTAACTAACTTGTATGTACCAGGGTGGGTGCACATGTGAGTTCATGATAGATGGTCAATAGTTACAGATAACTGAAGAAGGCATGTTGGCACATGCACTGCTTCGACAAACTGTCAATATTGTACTGGGGCTTGTGCAACTTATTTCAGCAGTGTGACGTACATGTACTTCATCTTGAATCGTGCCTGGGATGTGAAGCAACATACAAAAGGGACTTAGTGGTGAAATGAACATTCCTGAATGGTGCTGTACACATGTACCGGTACATGCCAACCCAAACACCAGGAAATATGAAAGGTTAATTTGTACATGCTCTGTGACAAATCAAATACAGGTACCACAAATTAACTTCATTCACATATTTTCTTCACTGATATGTAAAAAGACATCACACACAACACACGCAACAATACTGATACTCAAATCCTGGAAGCAAAGTTATGGCTTTCCACACACAAATTGTATATTATTATAGTATTTGTATGTTAAACTTTCCCTATGAATAACAGACAGAACAGCACGTCAGTCACAGTATATTGTGTCCATACAAACTGCAAAATCTTGTGTGTGTGACAATTCCACAAATATGTGACGAGTGATGATCGAATTTCAGTACATTAAATGTAATGGCCAAATGATGTGAAACCTATAATGGACTTGACACAAGATACATTACTACAGTACAATGTACATGCAGACTACCATACACAGACAAGTAACACAAAATGAACATGGCAGGGCATGCATGCTGAGCTATTAACACTATTGGTGAATGTGGACAAATTTTGAAAAAAAAAAAGAATAAGACAAAAATTCATTCAGTTTCACAATCAAACAAACCAACTCACTGCTACTATTAGTCTGCCCAGGATAAAAACCTCCACCCAACATGACTCAGCATGTAGATACGCCTACCATGGAGATATCAAATGAATCCGCAGTCAGTGCTGATACTGTTGTGTTAACCGTCAGTTAAGCCAATGTAGCATTTCAAACTGCTTGTTACAAAGTGGCACCCACTGGGCCATGCAGCCCAGCATGCCACAAAATCTACTTTCAGGGTGAAACCTAACAGCAGTGTTAAAGTGCAAATGAGCAAAAGCATTCCTGTCATTAACACATCATCTCCCACAACTTATACAAAAATTATAACTGACTGTGTGAATGTCTAGCGATGAAACAATCTAGACAAAACAGGCCAATCTATGTGAAACTTTGTTGGTACCAATTTAAGGTCTGTTTGCATTGTTACTGAAATGGATGGTTTTGCCCAAGAATTAAGACAATGAAAGCTTTGGAGAGGTACAAGACAAAGACACAGGTGGAGCATGTACAATGGTCAGTTGAAATGCACGAAGTTTAAGTGAGACTGAAAAGAGTGAAAAAAATGTCCACCATTTCACAGATCTTACCCTTTCCCAGTTCATCTGGAAACCCATGAGTGACAAACTGATTAGTATACAACACACACCATCAAGCACTAATGTCCCCGCTGATTAGACACACCCACACCCTGTGTTTTGCCCACAGTGAATGAACCATTGTACTTTTATTAGTTTTGTCTGCACAACTCAATTTAAAAGTCCAGTTTGCAGTCTGCCGAAGTGGAAAGATTTTCATTAGTGTGAGAATGTAGTGGTGCATATTAATTTTGTGCAGACAGCCAAGATGGTGCTGAAAGGTAAATCAGGCACCTACACACCTTTGTGTGTGTGTGTGTGTGTGTGTGTGTGTGTGTGTGTGTGTGTGTGTGTGTGTGTGTGTGTGTGTGCTGGGGTGGGGGATGGGGGAGGGTGGTGGTGGTGGAGGAAGGATGGAAGATTACCATTGCAAAAATTTTGACTGTAACTATATGACACTTTTGACTGAAGAGATATACCTCTCAAGTGGCCAGAAAGTGTGCAGTGCGTCAAGATTTGAATGCTTTGGCAGAAAAGCAATTTAATGTGAAATATGGAAGAATTAGCACCATGGCCAAATGGAAATGAAGACAAGTATACAGCTACACACCATAAGTGAGACAGCAGAGTGAGAACAGACAAGAAATATAGTTATGAGTCTTAAATACTGAAAATCGAAGCAGCCAGCCTCTACCATACACCAAGTTTGGTCACAGAGAGAGAGAGAGAGAGAGAGAGAGAGAGAGAGAGAGAGAAAATAAAGCCACAGAGAGAAGACTGCATGTATGGCCACATTGTCTGTATCCTCCTGTATTCATCATGAACCATCAACCACCACCAACTTTCTGACTACACTCCTCTCAAAACTAGCAAACTTTTGCACAACAATATCAAAATGGTAGGGACATATATATTTTGCGCAGTTGGGAAGGTCAGGTGGACACTCAATATGAAAAGGTATGCATTCACTGCAGACGGGGAGGGTATTTCAAACTTCTGAGCAAAGGTAGTTACTGGTAGTTTGACAGCGTAGGTGGGAATGGTATATAATGGGGGATAAATGGTCAAACGTTCATGGGAAGAGAAGCAGTGTCAATGATCTTCTACACAGTCAGCAGGACACTCAGGCAAATGTGTTCAAGAGATGGACCTTTGGTGTATGCAAAACCAGCAAAAACACAAAACACTCCTCTCTGGATAGTGAAGGACTACCAAGAGTTAAAGGAACAAGTGCAGGGAAGGCAGCTGGCAATATCACAGCACCTTACAGGTAACAGCGCACATCTGTGCAGTGCGAAACTACTTGTCTCAGCTGGTTGCATTCCATGCTGACTTATTCATCAATATCTACCATGATGTTCAGTTCCACTAGCCAATAGCTTAGAACAGCCTGTCATATAAAACTAGTCATTCACACTTATGAAAACTGCTTCACAATGTCTGATCCTAAAAGGAACACACACACGCATATACACAGACAGACACACACATCCACACAGAAACGTTCAGACAAGCATGAACACCTATAAGTTACACTTACCAACTGGTACTGATGGGACAGTGGGTTCAATTTCTGCTGGAGGGATGCTGGTGGCAAGTGGCGTGGATGGTCCGTTAACCATGACTTCACCCAGGTAATACAGCAGCTTCTGGGCGCGGTTCTGGGAGGCAGTGAACTGGAACAGCTGGGGATTCTCATCGATGAAGTACGTGTCCACAGAGCCAGTGAGGAACTTCTCATTTTGCAGCACGTTGAGCAGGAATGGAATGTTGGTCTGTGAAGGGACAGATATTTTCCATCTTCATGACAGCTTTGACAGAGTCTATCACAGCAGTCTGAGGACTATACATGTCAATCTTTTGTTCAGGGGAGTCTGGTGGATCAACTGGCTGACTATCCACCTTGAGATTGGAAGGGCAATGAGTTTAAATGCTAAGAGGTCGAAGCAAAAACTGGTGCAGGTCTTTCCCAGTCCCCTCCTCTCTGAAGTCACCCTTGCCGCGTAACCCTCATGGACCCATCAATCTCCTGTTTATGATTAGTGATATCATTATATGTGAGCGATTACTGTCCCAGCATTACACATAAGGGTACTGGATCTTATCAGGCCACACCATCAACACTTCATTCAGGTGTTACTGTCAGTATACAGAACCTGTCTTTGTTTGCACACCTAAACTCAAACAAAAATATCAGCCTTGCTGGATAGCTACTAAACCTGCTGAAAGAAACACAGACATTCAGTCTCAAAGAAATTAATTTTAACTCACCTTCACCCCTCTGATGCGGAACTCACGCAGAGCACGGAGCATCTTGGAGCAAGCAGTGGGATGGTCGCGTGCATGAGCAATCACCTTCACCAGTAGAGAGTCGTAGAAGGGGGAGATGACCGCACCAGCAAAAGCAGAGGCACTGTCAAGGCGGATACCCATGCCCTCACCACTGCGGAAAACCTGAAAATATCAGGGAAACATGTGCTTAACCCAGTCAGCGTTTACTGTACACCAGTCAGTGGTGATTTTAATTGTAAAGCAAGTCTGTCTTTGTTATTTCATTAATACTCGTTTGGAAATAAGTTGTGTGTCACTCAATCTCTAACACCATGTGAAATAAAGGACTTAAGCTTCTTGGATTTGATAGGTGCTTAGACCCCTTTCCAGATGACGGCAGATTTTTATTACTGTTCTAGAACAAAATTGCTTATGGAGAAAAAAGTTGTAAGGAAACAACACCTCAATTCGACCCGTGTCTGGCTGGAAGTTTCGAGCAGGATCCTCAGTTGTCATCCTGCACTGGATGGAGCAGCCGTTGAGATGGATCTTGTCCTGCGTCAGATCCAGGTCTGCCAGGGTTTTGCCCTCTGCGATACGGATCTGAGCCTGTACTAGGTCCACTCTGACACATACAAAAGACAGCAAAGTACACAACACTAGCTAAACAACACGTATGGAGTAAACACCCAGTAAAGCGGACCAAAGCTGATGTAGGAACGGCTCGGTGCACTGGTTCTTCCAACTGGCCCCTCTTTGCGGGGTTATCACCACTCAAGAGCACTTCCTAATACACATACTCAAACCAAATTTTAGAGAAAAAAACTCACCCAGTAACCTGCTCAGTGACGGTATGCTCCACCTGCAACCTTGCATTCACCTCGATGAAATAGTACTGGCCACTGTGGTCCAGCAGAAACTCCACAGTCCCAGCATTCTCGTACCCAACATGCTTGGCTAGACGCACGGCATCACTGGCCATTTTCGTGCGGATTGCAGAATCCAGATGAGGAGCTGGAGCTATTTCCACAACCTTCTGATGGCGGCGCTGCACAGAGCAGTCTCGCTCGTATAGATGGACCACGTCACCTGCGCTGTCACCTGTCCGAAACAGATTTTCAAGGGATGAGAAAGCTTTATCATCCATAGCAGCCTCTTTTTCTTTGATCTCTCCTGTGGAATAAGTGTCTGTATTGTACTAGAACTTGAGAAATCATGTGACACAGAACACAACATCACACGACAATCAGGCATGGTTCCCTGCAAAAAGGTTCTTTCTTTCAGACAGAAAGAACAGAGATACAGCCTTTATGGCAAAAAAACATCGTCATCGATGAGCAAGTACATGTATTACTACTCTTCGGGGAGAACTCACTCCCTATGTAAACACCATCGACAACGAAACATTTCACACACGCTAAAGCTCAGGGTTGATTTGAGTCTTGGATCAAAATACTCATCGGTATCCCACAGCTTGACGGGGAATAACTGCTAAGTCTCTTTGTGAATGCAAATGTACTCTGTTTGCCTGTCTAAAGAGATGTGTGCAGCCAAGTTACAGGGTAACACAAAAGTACGAAGTAAATAACAAGCAATAAAACAGAAAGAAACTGCTGAGGTAAAAACAAAATCCACCAGCCCAAGTGTTTACAGATGAACAAAACACACCACACCCACAAGATGCAACAGAAAACTGCCCTCCATCCATTAGCTAGGCAACTAATTAACAAACAATACTTTTACAGTTCTGCCTCACACTCACCTAGCAACTGCACTTCAATATGCCTTGGCCGTTCGATGAACTTCTCCAAAAACAGAGAACCATTACCGAAGGCAGCCAGCGCCTCGGAGTATGCACGATTAAAGTTCTCCTCCACTTCCTGTAAAAGTACAATAGGATAGACTGGTAAGCAGTAGGAAGACTGGCCTATTTCTGAGTGTGCCAGCATCAGTAACCTAAGCATCTAGCTTTATTAATGGTTTCACAACAAAGACAAGCAACTCATACTTTCCACGGTTTTAAACAGCAAAGTTATTTCCCTTGCTAATATTACCAACACTGAGCAAATATGTAGCTGATGATCTACACAAGGGAAACAAAGATGTCAACAAAAGAGCAAGACAAGGTTCTGTAGCCATCTGTAACTCGCTTTTTACCTCCATGTGTCTGACCACACGCATGCCTCGGCCACCACCACCAAAGGCTGCTTTGAAGATGACGGGCAAGCCATGCTCCTTACAGAATTCTAAAGCGTCGTCAGCAGTAACCACAGGCCCTGGTGTGCCTGGCACAACCTGCACACCTAAAAGAGCATATCACACTCAAAAGTCTGTTTCTTCCTCTTCTTGAGCAATTGATGAGACTGTGCTGAACTCAGCTAAATATGTAAGTATGATGGTGTAATGTTGATTCACAGTTTTGAGGTATAGTAGTAAGCATTGTTCTTGGAGAGACTATTTTTTTTTGTCAAACGTGGTGTTGTTTTGTCATGAGCTAGCATGTGAGAGATTTTGGTCGCACCTGCACTGACCATCTGGTTGGTTAGATGCACACCCAATTTGAAGGCAGTCAGTGACATCTGGCAAGCAAGCACTTAACATAACTTTACATGGTAATGTTATTTATGTGAAATCTCTCCATCACTTGTACAATTGTCATTTCCTCATTGGCCCTAAGTGAGAGTACATGTAAGTATAAGCCAGTGACAGACTGACCTTGAGGAGAAATCATGTGATACCATTTGAAAATATGGCAGCTGCTCATCCCCCCCCCCCCAACAACAACAACAAAAACAAAAACCTCCAAAAATCAAAACCAAAACACAAAAATTACCAGCATTGACAGCAGACTGGCGCGCCTCCACCTTGTCCCCCATTCTGTGTACCACTTCCGGTGAGGGGCCAACGAACTGAATCCCTGCGTCAACACAGGCCTGAGCAAAGTCAGCACGCTCCGACAGAAAGCCATAGCCCGGGTGAATAGCATCCACATCATTCTCCTGCACACACACACAACATAGTATGGTAATTTTCATTCCAAATGTGTTACTAATGAAGAAAGTGAAACCTGACCAGGCAGCCATGTGCCTGTTTGCCCAGAGATCAGCTCAGTCTTATTTCTGTGTGATCCTGAATGACCGGACACCCCCCACCCCCACCCCCTACCTAAACCCTGAAGACATGCATGATGAGGAGATTGTCATGATCTTAAACAAAAGTCAACCAGTTAACTGTTAGTGTAAGTGTAAAGACTTGTTTCTTCAAGAGAAATCCATAAAGCCACTACACACTAGATCAAGTACAGACCTGGGCAATTTCAATGATTTCAGGAATATTGAGATACGCGGCGACTGGAGGCAGACCTTTGCCGATCAGGTACGACTCATCTGCTTTCTGACGATGCATCTGGTTGATGTCTTGTTCCGAATAGATTGCAACAGTGCGAATGTCCATCTCTGTGCAGGCTCGGAACACTCGGATCGCAATCTCTCCTGTAAACAGAATCACCAATCAATGTACATGTATGTATTGCCTTACACACATGCGAGCCCACACGCATCTGCACACACACACACACACACACACACGCCAGCAAAACAGTTTAGTCAAAGAAATCAGTGTTACATCTTTACGTTGTTCATTTAGTCAGATCTAAGATATTCCCTGATCTCCAAAGCCATGCCTTTCCTAACTGCAAAAGGATGCCCGTGCACACACACACGCACATTGTAAGGGGAATTACCTTGATTGTGCCTTATGGAACCGTGTTCTCTAAGACAATAAACTGTCACACACACTACCTCAGCCCCCCCCCCCCCCCAATCCTAACACACCTACCTCTGTTGGCCACCAGAAGCTTCTGAATTTTTTTCCTGGTTTGTGTTGCTTGCTGGGAAGGGCTGGTCGTTGTGCCATGCTGACCCCTCTGCTGCTGTAGCAACAACTTCTGTAGACTGGCTGGAAGCCGGTAACCAGATGTCGCCGATGTGATCGGTGAGGCCGCTGCATTGTGCAGACGAACCACCCGGGCCTGAAGACGGAGCATTGTGGTCACAGGGGCCCGGGTTCGAAGCCTGTCTTGGGTCCTGCTGTCACCGTGGCCTTAGCTGTAGTATCAGTATTTGTTGTCACACTATGGGTATCTGGTTAGATGAATTATTACTGCACACAGAGGAAAAGGAATACATGTAATACAGTTCATGCTTCAACCTGAAAAATCCACCTTCAACCTGTGGTGGCTGAGTGGTGCACCAGACAGCACGTGGTTTTGGGGGCTTAACTGTAGCCTGTAATTTATAGTGCATCTCACCAATGATCAGATATGGATTCTGAAAAAGTGAACGTGGAAGAACAAGTAAGGTTGGGGGTCTGTGGTCCAGTGGCAATGCCCCTGGTCAGGTGGGGCACTAGGATACAGCAAACCCCCTCTCCTTCACACACACACACACACACACACACACACACACACACACACACACACACACACACACACACACAAAGGATTTACACCCTGGCGGCCTCTGAAGCCACAGATTTCCATGAAAACACTGAAGAATCCCAGGTCTGAATGATGGTTTTCTTTCCCTGAATTAAATAAGCAGTTGAACTAAGACATCAATGAATGGCTTCCCATGCGTGCCAAGAAAAGAAGAAGAATATGGGTAGGATACGGTTAAAACAACATAAGGCAAACCAAAATCACTATCACCACCATCACAACAACCACAGCAACAATATCCCAGCCTGTTATGTCTGCACTGTATGGGATGACTCTGAGGACAAGAGCATAGGTTGCATCCTGTTTGTGACAGCCAGTGGCATGCAAACTTTTGCACACCGTCTTACAAATAAAACACTCAGCCATATCAAGTACATGCATATTAACTCAAGAAAGATGTGTAGATATTGCTGTCAGTATGAACTGACAATGTCAGTTAACATATTACACCTCACTGATATTTAGAAACTATCATCAAAATTGTGCCACTTTGTGCCAATGCCACAATACTTCCCAGAAACAGCGTACGCCCTGACTGCAGTAAGTGAAAACAAACATACATGTACCACTGAAACAAATGGAATGTCACTGTCCGCATCAAACAGGACATGGGAGAATAACTGGGCTGAGTGAAATAGGTTAGCCAAGGCGAAGCTCAGGGGGGCTGGTTCAATCAATATCCTTGTCCACCAGCTCGCTCTGAATACAGTAGAAGCCATGGCTGTTGCTGCAAGGTTTGCAAGGCCTAGATTAAACTCCCATCTGGCTTCCACTCAGAACTGCGGAGGTCGCAAGAAATAACACTTAACAGGTACAATGAAAGCTCGGGACATCACATTGTATTCTCTCTTACACACGCACACACACTTGCCCCCACACACCGACACAAACACGTGCACACACACACTGACACCGACTCGACACAAACACGCACAGACTGTGGCAATGGTTCTGCGAATTATGGTCAAATGTGCTTCTTTCATAAGTGATTAGATCCACTTCAGCAAATGTACTATTTCAAAGGTGTGAAAACAAGGAATGTCACTGGGGTCAGTGATTATGCATCATCATGATCATAAACAAAATTACTACAGTTTACTGGGATCAAGTACGCATAATGTATTGTTTCCTACTCCAACACGTGTGCTACTGAAATGCCTCAATACCGGAGGAAAATGTCATCATCATTAGCTTGCTTTACGTCCTATGGCTTTTGGCCCTTAAGGACAAGTTGTTCCTGGCGTGTGACTTTGGCTGCTTGGCTAGGCGAGTGTCTTTGGGGTGTGTGAGGGCTGATTTGCTTAAGCTTTGGTCAGCGTCAGAGGATCTTCGCTTGGCTTTCAGATGCCTGGTCTGGGTTTGTTTTTCAGTGCCTCAGTCTGCTCTGTCATCCGTACTTTTGCCTTTTAAAGGAGGAAAATGTGCTACGTTTGTGCCTCTTATGCTAATGACCACTGCACTTTCATGGCTTCTAAAGCCCGGTGCACACTAGCGTCGGTGCTACATCGCGCGCGCCACGCGTGTCGCCCCTTGCGTGCTTCACGCACAGTGAAGGCTCTCACACGTGGAGTCTTGCGCGCCGCGCGCAGTGATCTCGCCACGAGTCAGTGCTTCTGAGTGTGCGATGGAACGCGAAATACATATTAGGGATCTGAAACGAATCATAAACTTCAGGCTGCTTGTTCGCAGTCTGAATAGAGACTGGTGATCGAGGCCACGATAACTTGATAGAATTTAGCTACAACAAACCCGGCTTTGCTGTATCGTATGATATGATATCGTAGACTGGGACGATGAGAGACTGATCAGTGACAACCCGGCGGTTCGGTTGTGTCTAGTTTTATTTACTCTTTATGTAGCATTTACCGTAGTGTGAGTCAGCGGAGAGTGACACAACAAAACGGCATACCCGTCGACTGTGATATGAATCGATCTGAAAATTGTAGAGGTTTCCTGTTCACGATACCGGTCATTGAGGCGAAACATTTCGTCTTCTCGCAATTCCGCCATCTTGGAAGAGAAGAGGATGGCGAGTGGGCCCTTGCTGGCTGGCTCTTCTGATTGGCTGAAACCACGCTATAGAACAGGTCCTATCGCCGCGCGACAGAATTTTTCAATCGTGCTACGCCTGTCGCTTCGCGCTTCAAGGGGTTGCATACGTAGACGCGCGACAAAATTTGCTGCACGCGTGGCGCGACAATGTCGCATGACGCCAGTGTGCAAGGGCCCTAAGACGATGACCAATACGCTAATAACATTCACCCGGCAGGGTCAAGAACTGATAACACTCACCTAACGGCTAAAGCCCCTGTGCGGTCACCTCTGACTACTGATCAAATCAACACTGTGTTCTCTTCACCTCAGCTAGGAACAAGTTCCTGCTGATGGCTTATGTACCCGACTGTTGAGGCTCCTCATTACGATTGTATGAACGGCTCGATTGAGAGGTGAAATCTGAGAAACACAAGCTAAACTGGCAAGCCCCTTGGATTTGAAGGGCCATGTACCAGTACACTGCCTTCGCTTGGCTGACTCCTTTATATGCACAGTTGACAGGCACCATGAAATCTGGGTCCCTGTGTCCTGCCTACCCCCTTCAGTTGAAGTGGGGAAGCTTTGAAATTGTTGAGAAAACACTAAACTGCCTGATTCCTTACAGGAAACGTAATGGCTAGCTAATAATATTTACATTGAACATAGACTGTCCATCATACAAGGCAACAGAGGCAAATGTGTTATGTATAAACGGGTGCACACACCATGCAAGTAACTGGATGCATACTGCGGAAGTACCGAATCATTATACCTGGCCGTGTATCCAAAATGTGCCTTTGGAAAAAAAAAAAAAAAAAAATTGTGAAGTGAAACCAAAACGTAATGTACAGTACATGCATCTATAAGTCTACAAATAAAACTCTGTAGGTTTGAAAGAAGCCTTTTTTTTTCATGTACAACTTACAAACTGCATCATCTGACAACTCCCAGGGATGTGTCATGTGCTGCTTACCATACAGAATGTAAAACACCACCAGATTTACCTTCACACTCCACTGGGTTAGATATTACTCAGAATGAAACTCTCCAAAAATACTTGCTAGTAACAGAGCAAGTCGCAGAAGCCAACTGACTGTAGAGTAGGCTGTGGTAACATAACTGGCACAACTGGGTCACATTATTACGCATCCAGCCCTCCCCCCCCCCACCCACCCACCACACACATACATTATACAGCGCAATATAGCTCAGCAAACACATCTTGTAAACAAGGTGCACACATACACACTAAACACAATGAGCAAGAGAAAAACAGGGCACCCCAACACCTGCAGACACAGAGCAATGAGTGCTAGCAGTACAAAGTCCCCTGTATCACCTGGAACTGACCCCAAATGAAAGTAGGCCATCAACAGCGCTTTGTTTTCTTGACCTTAAAACAGCTGACTGTGTACATCTACAAGGTGGAGTTTTATGACGCATTTTGCTGAATGCGTTTTCAGTATCTCTGAAAGGAAAAATGGTTACATGTACTCTTAGTGCTAGACTACAGCAGTAGAGATGATTGAATCACTTGCTAAAATCTGTTTCAGTTTCTGACTAAACTCCTCTTTGGTTGACCGCTAGCGACTGCATTTTTACAAATAATATTTATTATATTATTATATAAAATATAGATATATATATTATATATTATATAAAATTATTATTATTATACTTTATTATTAATATAACACTTCTTTCACAGGGTATTGCATGGGCAGCTACACTGCTACGAACACCCAACACAGCCCCCCCCCCCCCCTCTCCCGACACACACACTCCTCTAAAAATAATTTGATGGAAGTCATGTATGTCCCTTATGAGCATATATATATGTATGGTTTAACATGGAGCTGCACTTGTATTTGAGAGCATATTATTTCAATGATGTACACACATCTCAAGTCTCTTGTGTTGGTGCACGGACGTAGAATGAACGCACACGTATGAATGTATGTACTGGTATGCTTGTTGAATACACGCGTGTCTAAAGATGATGCGGTGTGTGTGTGTGTGTGTGTGTGTGTGGACATTGGCCCAGTTTGTGTATGTATGCACTAGACAGACATGATTGTATGTGAGTGTATACTGATATGCAGCGAGTAGTATGTGTATGTGTGTATACATGTATATGCTTTGTTCCTTATTTTGTTTTGTTCAGTTGTTCTCCTGTTGGCTTTTTGTTTGTTGGTTTTTTTTTGTTTTGGGTTTTTTCTGTTTGTTGTTTTTTTGTTGTTGATATTCTTGATTTTCATGTTTCCTTTGTTTTCCTATGCCCCCTGAGGGTTGGAAAAAAATAAACTTGACTTGACTTGATAAGCGGGGTTGGATAGTTGTTGCTGAAAATATCAGACACAGCTGTCTGACAAACTGATACAGATCTGTCCCGTATTTCGTGGTTCAGGCAGCTTCCAAACTGTATAGCTGCTGGTCACGTCACTGGCTTTTCAAGCTGCTCTTATGATACACAATGCAAACTGATGAAAGAATCGGCTGAATCGTAAACTTAAAGTCAAGCAAATGTTCATCACTTTTTTCTTTTTGTCGGAGGGGTGTAGTACATGACACGAGCATACGAAACAATCACAGCCCAGCAGAATTTAATTTGCGCACTTGCGGGCTTCTAGTTTATCCTGAAACAACTGCTCTTGTCCCACTGGCCTCTGCTCAAGCACCCTGTTGAAGATTTTACTTTCCTGCACAATATGTCTGTCGTCTGTCGATGTAGGCACTATGTTTAATGGCTTGGCTACCGTAATGATAAATACAGAACGTACACCATACCCTACATGTCTCCAACACCACGTCAACTCTTTGATGAAAGCTGCAGGGAGACGGCATACTTTCTTTTCACCCAGAACTCGTGCTTGCAAATAAAACAGGGTTGTTATGTCTGGAACACACGCTTTAGATTTACATGAAAAGTTTGCATGGCTTACCTGTACCAAAGACAAACGTAACAGTGCAGCGTCGTCTGTCAAATGCCAATCGCCGGTTCACAGAAGTCCTTGAACTTGACGATTATGTCCTGGGGTCAAGGCCATGACCTCAGAAGGGCGCGCATTCTCCCGTGCTCACCGTGGCAGACACCCTGGACCTCGAATCCACGCGCCTCCTGCCTCGTGATGTAACGCACTAACGGGTCTAACGCCCTAAAATTAGAACGCAGGGAGCGAAAGCTGCGTCCCGATTGAGTGATTCCACAGTACACGACGCGAAGGGGCCAGGAACGAGGGAGGTGGGTGGGAGGTCACCAAAGATCGGATTCCAAGGTCTTGTCGAACAGCAAACACATACAGCTCAACTTGCAGAGGTTCTTACACTTATTTCCCCTTCAAAGTTTTATCTACTATCGATCAGTTCTGCCAGACCCAGTTACAAAGAATGTTGTTCTTTTCTCCTCTTCCATAAAAGCCTAACCACGCATCAAGCGTGCCCACCCCCCCCACTCCCGTACCCCCCCCCCCCGACCCATCTCTACTCCCCCCTCCCACACACACACACACACACGCGCGCGCGCGCACACACACACACACACACACGCGCGCGCACACACACGCGCGCGCGCGTGCGCACACACGCTTAATGTCGCGCCTGCTTCCTCCTTCTTTCTTCCAGCAGTACAATTAAAGAAAAGAAACGTTTTTAAAAAAAAGTATCACATGGAACTGTTTTACATGCATGAACGCAAGTCACGAAGTCTTCACATTTCACATTGAAATGAATTAGTTTGATAATCCCTATGCGATGAGACACTGAGAATGGCGAAATGTTGCCGGAGAGGCTGGCACTCGCGAAACCGAAACAGGTTCGCGGCGTGCGGAATTCCGATTCACCGGATGACGAGAAGTGCGCAGGCGCAAAGATGCACAACACCGCCATACTGTGCAGACGAGGCGAGTTGTGTCTGCGATGGTGATGATGTTGGGAGATGGAAAATAGATAGCAAACACATAAGTGGCTAGATGTCGGGGGCACTGTCAATGTTCAGGAAGACTGCCGGCCACGGGGATGTGAAAAAATCGGCACAGAAAGTCGCAGACACCAAAAAAGATTCCCTGACTCGATTGAAACATTTGCGATCAGTGCTCGGTAAGTCTGCAAGTGCAACACCTATTTCTGAAAACGGCCGACCAGCCTCGTTAGCGGGTTTAATTGCTCCAGACCTCTTCAGCTGATGTGCCAGAATTATCTGCCCTGTCTTAGATAATCGGCGATCTGTTGGCTTTGTTACAAGCTAAACGTTGGCACCGAAGTCAAGATCTGGTTTTGGCTTGGACGGATGATCATATTTTTGTTAAATGTTGTTTACATACAGTATGCGACTTTTCCCTCAGACTTGTAAAAATTCCTATATACCTTGTCTGAAACGCCTATAATCCATAGTTGTGTGCTGTTCATTTTTTTTTCCAGAGAACTATGATACCCAAGAAGCAAAGAAGTTCTTCCATGATAATTATTCTCATGTCTACTACATATTCTATGACAACTTTGGATCAGTGGAAGCTGACTTGAAACAGAGAGGTATGTATTTTTCCTTGTTGCTGATAGAATCTGCATCAGAATATATTACCTTGCTCACCCTACCTGGCTGGAACATCAGTATTATTTGGTAAGGTTGGTAAGGTTGACGTTTTGTATCTTTGGTGCACGGTATAAATTTGATATGCTACTGTATCATGTGAAAAGAACAGTAACACTTAACACTCATGCAGAGTTCACTACCAGTACCACTGCATCAGCAGTTGACAAAAAAACAAACAACAAAAAACAGTCATGCTGTTTAAGTCTACCAGTTAGTATTATTGATTGATTTGTTTGTTTTCCAGCAAGCAAAGCACACAGGGAAGAGCTTGAGGGTATTCTTCACATATTTGAAGTATGTACTAAGAAAAAGGTGTGCGGGTGCGTGCGTGTGTTCTCGTGCATGTAGATAATTAGATGCTGGATTTTTCTTATCAGTTTTGACAAATGTGTACTGTTACAGTAAACCTTATGGCACAAGTACATGTATGTATACATACATGTATACTCTCAAGGTCCTTGCACCATGTACATAAAATGCTCCTTCGAAATGAAGTGACTTTGAAAATAAAACAGTGCTTTTAATCCTGTTTGGCCTCTTTTTTCAGAAAATACTGTTTCTGTTACCTGAACTTGTGAACAAGAGATGGATGTTTCACAGTATTGGGCGGATTCTGAAGAAACTGCTGCATCCTGGGAACAGTCTTCAGGTACGTCCATGAGGCTATCACTATGAGTATGACCGAAGCTCATCATCTCCATGTCACATGCAAAACTTTGTAATCAAAGTTATGCTTAGTGGATCAGTGTTATGTTGGGTTTTTTTCTTTAAATCATTTATGAGTCTTGATTAAACGGTATTCATACCCATTGCGTCAGGTTAGGTTAGTTCACTTTCCTTTTTGTTTTTGCATTGAAATCATAAATGATACATCCTGACAGCTTTGAAATTTGAGCCACATGTTTACTGTTCAGCTACGTCGGCAAGGCGTGCGCCTGTTCCTGGTATGGTACCAGATTCTCCAGGACAATGCCTCCGATGAATGTCATCGCATCTTTCAGCAGCTGGTCCCAGGCCTGGGGGAGGGAGATCTCAATGATCTCTTCAGCTCCAGGGCTGGCAGCACCCCTGACAGTAAGTTGCTTCTGTTCATAATTCAACTAAAGTTTCATGCAGTAGCCTGTTAAGGTATTTTGCGTATGTGTCTATATGTGCTTTTGAAAGACTGGCAGTCTGTGCTTGAGTTTTGAGGGCGTTTTTTTTTTTCTTTGAAATTATAATTACATGCAAACTGTTAATAATGAAAAATTAGTGTTGGCACCATTATTAAATAAATGATACTATGATAAATGAAAGAGAAATACATGTAACATAATAAAAACCAGCCGTGGGATACTGTATAGCCCTGTGCAAGTTGATTTAGTGGTAGGGTTACTTGCAAAATTGCATGGTTTCTAGTTTGCAGAAAGTTTTTAGTACTTGTACTTCTTTTACTTTAGTTTAAAAATAACGGTTGAAACTTGAATGGGTTTGATTTCAGATATTGATTACATTCTTGAGTTCAGTGCTTTTTTTTAAAAGGGGCAGGTGTCTGTGTTTGACCTTGAGCTAGCATTCATGCATATAGGGAACAATTGTATAAAAGTCTGTTTTGTGACTGTTACTTTAGTTTCCTCTGCCTTTCCTTATAGTATTCTTTTATTGTCTCTTGGTTTAGTTGAACAGCAACTTTCAATAAATCGCCCAGCAAGTGAGTCAGTTCAAACAGCATAAGCATGTGTTGTGCATAGATGTAGTGTTTAGGATTCTCTTCTGGGGTGCTGTGTCATTTCTCTATCCACACATGCGTTTTTGGCTGGTCACAGTTCACTTCTTCATGACAGTTTGTTTTCAGATTGTCCTCTGCAGTTTTTTTTTTTCCCCTCCCCCCCCCCCCCCCCCCCCCAGTATAATTCCAGTATGATTAACTGATTAGTTCTCAGCAGTAAAGATGGTGGTATTGAAAGTTTCTTTTGCAGTGTGTTGTTTGCACACATAGTATTGTTCATTTGTTGCAGTCAGTGGTTTTTTTAACTTCTGTCCCATGTTTAAATTATGGTTGTGTCATTTTCAGAATTATTTATAAATTTTGCCTTTCATTTCAAGTTTACACAATATTTTGCTGTCCTTTTAAACATTTTAAATCACCAATTTTGTCTTTGTTTTGAAGTAGGAGACATACCAGCATCACATTTGTGGTTTTGATTCCCCTCATTTTGATTACTTAGCTCCTTTAGTAAGTAGTTTTCGATGGCCTACAGAGGATTGAGTTTGTGTGCATTATTTAAAAAAAACTGATACCTGAAGCCTTGAAGTTGAGCAATGACACTTGAACACATGCCACAGAACGGGAAATCAAGTTGAACTATTTAGTAATAGTGTCAATGACTTGTTTAAATTACTTCCTGAATACTTTAAATGTGGATTTGTAGTTTCCTTATAGGGTGATTAAACTTAAAGTAGTGTGTATATATACTTAAAATTATGTCTGTCTTGTGTCTTAAAAGAAGATTGTTTTTTATATATATCTTTTGGAAAAAAAATGCTGTCTCTTACTCTTAGCCTATATCAAGATATGTTGAAGTTGTATATGATGTCATGTGTGAATCAACTGTAGTAGGAACAGTTTTGTGTATGCTTTAATTTTTTTTTTAAGTTTCTTTTTCCCTCTTGCACTAGTTGCTTGCATAGGAAAAAATTGTTTCTTTGCATGGTTATGTTTCATTCTTATGTTTGTTCTGTTCATAGGCATTAGTGGAATGATTGCAGCAGGGGAGATAACACCAATCCTGCCCAGCACAACAGAGAAGATGCCCGAAAACATCACTAAGTATTTTCTAGACCATCTGTTGAACTACATGGTGTCGGAGGTGAGTCCCTTTGTAATTTTACTCTGTTTATTTCGTAGGTTTTTATATATTTTTTTTAAGAAACTCGCAGAAGAAGGTTTTGACTTGCGTAAATAACACACTGGTATTCAAAGTCTAGGTGTATAGCCCTCCTGAACTTCACTGTTTGTTTTGTTGGGTTTTTATTGGGGGGGGGGGGGGGGGTTGCCATGAGTCGCTGATGTTGCTCAGCCAGAATTCCTTTGAGAGTCTTGCTCCTTAAATTTTCTATAATTGTATGAAATCATGGAGTATCATGATGCATAATGCTAGTGACTACCTTGTAATTGTATAAAAACTGTGGTGGTTATCCAGTGTCTAGAGTGCTGAGTTGTGTTTGCAAAACTTTCAGGGGGAACAAGTGTTAAAAGCAGTGTACTGTAAACCTCTCTGCATTCTGTGTTTATTGTTTCACAACACGAAGGCAAATGGTGTGTATGCTGCAGGTGATTAAGATTGAATGGATGAACAAGGAGATGCGCGAGGTCAGCTTCACCTTCCTGTTCAACAAGTTCAAGTCAAAATATCTCCTCTGGTTGCTCCCCGATTTCCACGCCAGAGACATCTATGAACCAGTATTAGGTGAGGAGAAGCATTGAATTCCCAGTTTGTTTGTTTTTTTTTTTTTGGTACAATGATTGGAATGCTTTGTTAGTGGTGTTACTGTTGAAGGTACAAACTGTAAGAGTATTGTTTGGAGCCCTGTTAACTGGTTGGTGTGGTTGGAAGAAAGAAAAGAAAGAACAGCCCGTTGCAGGAGAGAAGGATTTTCAGCTTCCTTGCCTTTTCAGCATGTTAAACAATTTTCCGCTTATACAGAACTGCCACGGGAGAGGAGTGAAGAGGAGATGCAGTCGAAAGACGAGCCAGCCAACGTGACCGAGTGTCGGGATTCCTTCATCATCTGGCTTGCCAACTTCACCATGACTAGTCGCAGGCCTGATCCAGATCTTATCAAGTTTGTGGTTTTGTTTTGTTTTATTTTTTTAAGTGCACTGGCAGGTGTTGAGTAGAATTGGAGAAGGGTTGTCTTAAGTTAAGAAGTTGGTGAATATGTAACTAGCAGCAAATCAGAGCCACTAAACATTTGCACCGCAGAACTACATGTATTGTGGTTTAACATATTAGACAGGTCTGTCACCTGCTTTAGACTATCAGTGATGGTATTGATTATTGTATGAGTTCTTGAGGTGCGGAGCAGGTTCCATGGAACAAAAGTTGAGGCAGGAACAACTAAATTTTACTGTTTCTCTGTTTCAGGGGTTTGTCTTGCTCTGCCTTGACAGAGTCTCCCCCTGGTGGTGGAGAGGATGCCAAGGAAGGTGGGGAGGGAAAAGCAGACAATCAGGATCAGTCAGGGGGCAGCAGCAAGCTGGGGTTGGGTGGGGACTCGTTCAGTGGCACGGACCATGACTCCATCCACTCGAGCCAGGGTGGGGATGAGCACAGCGTGACAGAGTACGAGATTGTGCGGTCGGTGCTCTACTCCACACGGGAAAATGTCAACATCGTGCATGAGTGTTTCCGACAGGTAAAGCTGCATTTCAGATTTTTTTATTTATAGTGTACGAAGTGTTCCATTTTGCTTTAAAAGAAAGTTTTTTTTTTCTGTAGCTTTGCGTCATGGAACTTTGTGTTCAAACAAGACCAACATTTATCTGTTTTGTTTCAGGTATATTAGCCTCTGACAAACAGCACAGTAAACAGAGTGTATTTCCTCAAACTAACTATTGGTAACTTGTTTTTCAGGCATTGCTGTTTTCCTTCAAGCATACACCTGCCATTCGGAAAGTGATTGCAGTGTACAAAGAATGGTTCCAGGTAAGTGACGTAGGCTACTCTTCAGTTTGTGTTTTCTGTGTAGGTCTGTATGAATGTGTTAAGCTTGAAGTTTGTTTAATCTGTTGCAACAGCAGTCAGAAGCCATTAAGGACATACACATTATGATTTTAAATGATACACTGAGTCCTTAACCTGTTGAAACTGTGCATGCAGCCCCTGTGAAGAAATCTGCATGGAAATGAAGGCTCCCATAACAGTGTAACAACATCAGTAAACCTATAGAATCCATCACTGCTGTTTTAAGAAGAAAAAAAAAAGATGTTTCAGGATGGGTTGGGCCTGGATAGCTGGAAAATGCAGTTTGAACAAATAAAAGCGACACAAAAGGGACAGAAACCACTTAACTTTGACAAAGGACGGCACAGGTCGACGTTTCGGCTTACGCCTTCTTCAGGACATAAACAAATGGGACATAACTTCAACAAACAAGCAAAAGGTAACTCTGCGGACGTACTGACATACACGGCGCGGGAAAAAAAAAAGAAAAAAAAAAGGGTGGGCGAGAAAAGGGCCAGAAAAAAATAGCAAAATTATCACAACACCCATCTTTAGGTGACAGAAGACCATGGACTGTGTGTGAAAAAAAATAAAAAATGTTGGGCAGAAAAGAACAAAAAAGAATAGTGAAAATTAGCAATCACAACACCCATCCTTTGGTGACAAGGACCATGGATTGTGTGTGAAAAAAGTTCAGAGGGTTATGTTACGGCTTTTCGTTCAAACCACCCGGGGCCTGACTTCCCAGGCGCTGAATAATGTGCGACTCCATGTCGCGTCTGTCTGTGGCGTCACCGTGCATAGTAACTGTTATGACAGTAACTGGCCTGTGGCTTATGCACGGTGACGCCACAGACAGACGCGACATGGAGTCGCACATTATTCAGCGCCTGGGAAGTCAGGCCCCGGGTGGTTTGAACGAAAAGCCGTAACATAACCCTCTGAACTTTTTTCACACACAATCCATGGTCCTTGTCACCAAAGGATGGGTGTTGTGATTGCTAATTTTCACTATTCTTTTTTGTTCTTTTCTGCCCAACATTTTTTTTTTTTTTTTTTTTCACACACAGTCCATGGTCTTCTGTCACCTAAGGATGGGTGTTGTGATAATTTTGCTATTTTTTTCTGGCCCTTTTCTCGCCCACCCTTTTTTTTTTTTTTCTTTTTTTTTTCCCGCGCCGTGTATGTCAGTACGTCCGCAGAGTTACCTTTTGCTTGTTTGTTGAAGTTATGTCCCATTTGTTTATGTCCTGAAGAAGGCGTAAGCCGAAACGTCGACCTGTGCCGTCCTTTGTCAAAGTTAAGTGGTTTCTGTCCCTTTTGTGTCGCTTTTATTTGCTTAACTTGTAACCACTTCGCAGTCATTACCGTTTCCGTTGCAGTTTGAACAACTTTTTTTCTCGTAAAATTCAGCGGGGGGTGATAAAAAAGGCTGTACATTTTGTTTCCTTTCATTTTGCTCGTTCCTAAATTATTATTCATGTATATTTCACATTAAAGAAATGGTTGTTTTTTGAAATGGTATAAAATTTATACATTAAGCAGTTACATACTTTTTAAAATCCTGTTCGCAAGTGAACCGATCTGTGCACATGTGAGATACCAGCGCTATGAAATGAATTTTACGGTTTATCACATAATTTGTGCAAATACAATTATTGCAGCTGCATGCCACTCTTCTCAGGGTAATGGTATGAATCAAGATTTCATCGTATTTTCATCGTATATTATTTATACACAAGAGAGGATGTAAATTTTTATATCAGGCGTTTTTCCCCACATTATCTCTTTGTTTAATTTTGTTGGTTTTGTTTGGAGGGATTTGGCTCTTTATTTGTTCTGTCCCCCCTTTTTTTGTTAGTATCCTCTCCACACCAAATTGCATCAAAAGGTGGTTGTTTCCATATTCTATTTGGGAGGGGAATGCCTGAGAAAGAATGCTTTGTACAGCAAAATACAATGTAGCATAAAAATAACAGACACATCTTTCCTAGCAGTGCCTCAGTAAAGTGCTGGGTTGCATGCTTTATTTGGCAGGAAAACTGACTGTGTGCAGTTTGTGGCAGTTCAGTGAAGCACTGTTACAGTGTGATTAATGCTTTGCTAATATTGAAAGGGGCTGATATACAGCATTGACAGTAGGAGCGATTAACTCTTTCCCAAGCAAGGGGATGATCACCGCTCAGCAAAAATTCAGATTACTGAGAAAGTCGTCACTGGAAGCAATCAACATCAGAGGACTATGGAATACCTTAGGGAGAGTGTTACTTTTAAAATTTTCTTGGGGGGGGGGGGGGGGAGGGGGTGTTGAATAATTGAACTGTTAATTGTTCTCTGTACAGACTTGTGACAGACGTACAGGCGTATGTGTAGTTCACAGTTAAAACTCTGTAGTGTTTAAATTTTAGATACCGGTAGTCTGATATATGTTAGTTCATTATAGATCTGCATCTCGCACATTTACTGATGTAGTCCAGGTGTGTCCTATGACTTCGTCCCGGGGACTGGTAACTTCAGCTGTAGTGGATTTTTATCTCTGTCAATCTGATTTCTTTGGTGGGACCATCATATCTGACGGATTTGGAGATTTATTTGTTTTGTAGACATTCCAAACAATTTTGCCGTACTTTTTGTGATTGTTATGCTGGATAGTGTGCTGTTTTGGTGCTACTCAGATCACTGAAGAAGCAAAAATACATGGGTGGTCAAGATTGAATTTTGGTGAAGCTCCATGGAAACCAGCAGAAGTGGAAACTGTGTATATGCTTATCATATCTTGTTAATCATAATAGGACACTGTCATTAGTGTTCTGGGTGAAACAACATTATAAAACTGAGTCCATCAGTCTGTGATTGACTGGCAGAACATGACTTACTGCTTTGGCCTACTAACATCACAGACAGTGGGTCTGCAGTGTAGCTGCTTAATACTGATAAATCACTTGGTATAGCTGTGAGATGATCCATTATCGGAAGAGAACCATGTTGATATTTCTGATTATTGATACATGTATAACGTATGATTTCTAATGTGCCTGATCCTTTTTCAAAGGTTCACTGGCACTAGTGGCAGGTGATTTTTTGAGAAATTTGTGTCTCGTGGAGCCAAACTTTTGCAAAAACAACTGACTCATAGAAACTTACTCTTCTATTTTGTTACAGGAGTAGGTTAGCAGAGTAGAGCTGCCAGTGGCACCACACTAGAAAAAAAAACCCCTGAACTGATAACAGCTACTAAATGTTAATATCGGTATTTAAAAAAAAAAGGGGGGGGGGGTGTGTGTGTGCAGTCCAAGTTCTTATTAGGAGAAACACACAACGTGACAGTCAAGGACAAAATTTCGGCTGTTAGATCCTTTATAAATTGAAACTAGTGATCATGATTAACTTTCATATGTTGTCATGAAACCAGCCAGATGAAGTAAAACACTGACAGTGCCTCATTTCTTAGAATCAGATCTCTACTAATTGCATATTCCATAAAATACAGCTGTTGTGGTGTGAGGCTGCTTTAACCAATGTGTGACTGAAAATCATCTAACAGCATCAGCAAGTGATGAATATTTATGTTTCCCTCTGCATGCATTTGCATGAACCAATCATCTCTGTTGCTTGGGCCAGCATGCGGAGCAGCGGCCATTGTTTCTGCTGGAACCGAGTGAAGCCATGGAGGATCTGGAGCAGCGTGATATGCCAGACTTCCTTCACAATAGTCTTTCAGATATCATGGAAGAGGAGGTACCCTCCTCAGATGTACGTAGTCAGTCATTAGTTTCATTTCTGTTTGTTTGTTTTCGTTTTATGGTGGGGTTTTTTTTTTTTTTAATGAGTTTGGTCACAGATGTAAAATGTGTGACATGAGTTGATTGGGGGGGGGGGGGGGGGCATCATCTTTCGACTTTAGGATATGGCTGACTTCTGGTACAGTATTTGAAATTACACGTGCCTGGAAGAGGATAATTGAATGAAGGATGTTGCATAGACCTGTAGGGAGGAAGAGAGAGCCCACACATTCCTGCTTTTGGGGAGAAATGTAGACAGTAGAGTGCATTATGATTGATGGAAGCTAATTTGTGTACACCCCCCCCCCCTTTTTTTTTTTTTCATGCATCGTTTGCTGCTGTTATTAAAATATTCAGGACATCTGCCTTTCTCCAGTTAGGTCAGGTTATAATGTGTGTACCAAGTTTGTTAAGATTGCCCTAAAAGACAAGTTATGCCACGGAAGAAGGGACAGCTACCAGGACTGAACTGTGCACCTGAGCACTGTTCAATCCAGGTTCACTGTAGTCATAACTAGCCGCTTTTCTTTATTGAACTTTTCAGTTTAATTTTCAGATCTAGTATGGTAGGGAACCTTTAAGTGCTTCCTCAGCTCACGGTGCTCTGTAGTGATCTGTACATGTAGCTTTCAGTTGCTGTGTAGTGAACTCAAGCTTTGGAAATCAGTATCCGTAAGGAATAAAATCAGGAAATGTCAGGTTGTCTTCTCCTTTTGGCATATATTGCCTCTCGCATCTGCAGTGTTTTCAGTCTGTGTTTTAGTGCTTCTAAAGGGTAGTTTGTAGTTAAGAGTAGCTTGATCTCACTGTAGTGTAGATGAAAAGACCCACTCACAAAAGTACAGAGCATGTGTAGGAATAGAATCAAGACAGGTGCTAAATGGCTTTAGAACAGATTTGATGTGTTGTTTCCACTGCTGGTATTACTGTACTTATGACGTACATGTACTTCCATAAAAAACAAGAACACCCAAAATCAACAGCAACTAAAACAAAAGAAACCATGCAAGGGGGAAAAAAAAGAGGAAAAAACGGAGACATTTTTATGTATTGTTTGGCAGTGGTTAGTCATTTTCCAGGATTTTTCTTCCTGTAGTTGACAGGTTTTATGTGTGTGCGTGTGTGTGTGTGTGTGTGTGTGTGTGTGTGTGTGTGTGTGTGTGTGTGTTCTCTATCTGGGGTAATTAGGTGGTGCAGGTTCAGAATAGTTACAGAATTGCAAGGGCACACTCATCAGCATTTCATATACTGTTTTTTTTTTTTTAACTTCAGTTACTTCATTAGTATCTTGCTGTACCTGACCTGGGCAACTTCTATTCAAATTTTAGACCTCCCTTATAATTTCATGAATTGTTTTCTGTTATTTTTATCTTTGGGGAGGTTTTGGTTTATAACATACTTGATTCCACTAATGATCGAGCATTTGTATTGGTATTTCTCATTGTTTGGCATCTGCAGTACTTTTGGAGTACATATACATACAATACTGTTTACTGTTATCCAGTAATTCACTTTTGGTAGCATGCTAAAAATTAACATTGCATGCTCATACATCATTCTTCTGCTTGCGTTTTATGTGCTCAAACTAAACCTTCTGTTGGCCTTATTCTTACTGGTACATGTACCTGAATACGTGTACATTTCTGTTTCGATTTTAATCATTGCTGAGTTCGGATTGCACAAGGAGAGAACTTGATAGATTTAATTACCAATTTTTTCATGTAGAATTTTTTTATTTGTCAGGTTAATTCCTTAGACTTCTTTCAAGAAGCACATTAAATCTCATGGTTTCCCTGAATGCACAGGACTCACCAAGTGCTAGTGCACTGTCGCTCATACCGCAGACAGGCGTGCTCACTGATGATCGCCAGCGCTACCGACGCAATCGTTCCTACTTGGGGGCTGTAGCGGAGCTGGCGGACGCTGGTGCTGAGCGCATGCAGGATGTGCGAGCAGGTGCTCAGCGCATCCTGCAAGTGTTCGTCACCAACGCAGCCAACATTTTCCTGCTCAACACGGAGGACAGTGTTGGTCTTCAGGACCAGGTGCGTTGTTTGTAAGGGGCTCCACACATGCAGCCAGAGCAAGTATCACAACGGAAAGGGCTGCAATTGTGTAAAATGATCAGAGGACCAACAGGCTGAAAACACAGACTGGGTTAGAGGCTAACAAACAAAACAAATTTGTTATCCCCAAATTTGCAGCTGAGATGCTTTCATCTGTAGATACATGTACAAACAAATACAAGGACTGCAATACTGGTCTCAGACAGTTTATGGAGATCAACTGTAATGCATTATCTCAAAAGTAAAATTAAATAAGAAAACAGTGATGTCATGAAAAGAATTGGTATAAGTATTGGTTTTGTGAAAGAGTGACAGTGTATACTGACAGAATTTGCCCTCTGTTTTATTGCAGGTTGATCTATGCAAACGGGTGCTCAACATTTATCGTTACGTGGTGATGAATAGCCAGATGAACCAAAGAACATGGTAAGTGTCTGCAGAAGTCCACATCGTAAGTTGTTGAGGGTTTTTAACTGTTTTTTTTTTTTTTTTTGTAGACATGGCTGTATCTTCTCAAGATTGCTTTGAAAGATCTGTAGAAAAGCAGTGCACTCACTTGCTGGGTGTCTTTTACTTTGGTGAGATGGTATCTGCTGCAGTCTTGTAAGTTGTCGGGATGGTCTGTGATGTTCTGTTTCAGGGAACAGATGCTGAAGGTGCTACTGTGCATCACATCCGGGGTGCTGAAATCTGATCCTCCCAGAGAGCGACATCGAACGCTGGGGGGACGACTGGCCCAGCCCATTTTTCAGGTAGCCAAGAGGGTTCAGAATGGGTCAGCCACAGCAGTAGAAAATGATAACTGTTGATGCCACCTGTCCGCCCAAGAAAACAACAAAGCTTCCCACCCCCACCGCCATCCCCCAGCAGTAGGAAACAGTAACACATAATGCCATCCGTCTGCCCAAGAAAACAAACAAGGCCCCCCTCTTCACAAAGCCAGAGAGCTCTACAGTCTCTGAATTTGAAGCTCCGTTAATGAGTATCTCAACCATTATGAAAGAGTTTCTTTGAGCGAGCTGCTTGTGTGCTCTTGTATTCCTTTGATGCCAATAAACTCGAACCAAAAAGTCAGCAACCTTTCACAAAACGATGCATTTTTTCCACGTGCTACTGCGCTTGGACTTCGTAGTTCAGTACAGTTTTAGCTGACCCACTAAGCTTGCTGTGTGTGTATTTTGAACAATTTTGACCATGAAAAAATTGAATGGCTGGTCCACAGTGTGCCCAATGTTGACATCAAGTACAAAATTGGTTTTATGAGTTTGATTGTGATTTATTAAAAATGTTGTGGATTTCAAATCAGGATTGCTGAACTTTTTGGTTTTAGTTGATGTGAATCAACCAAGTGCTGTGCGTGTTTTTCAGACCCTGATTGTGACGTGGATAAAAGCCAATCTGAACGTGCTGATTGCCACAGAGCTGTGGGACGAGTTCCTGGCTGTGCTGTCCTCTCTCACCTCCTGGATTGAACTCATCAGAGAGTGGGCTGTAAGGACAATGCATTTGTTTTTGTTGAAATGTTTACAGTAGGTTTCTGCACAAAACATGACGATACTTTAAATAAGTGGTTGAAGTGCTATATTAAAGGTTATACGGATAAGTCTTTGAGCTGGAACACAACTCCCTTGCCCTCGGCTTTATCTGAAAAATTCCCAGACATGATCAATGCATGGTACGTTTTTTTTTTGTTTTTTTTTCCAACAGAAAACCATGGAAACTTTGACTCGTGTTTTGGCTCGACAAGTGTATGGCCTTGACCTCCTGGACTTGCCCTTGGAACGGCTTAGTGAGCAGAAAGAAAAACGAAGGCGAGGCAAAGGTATGTGTCCTTCACTGTCAGTGTCAGGTAATGCTTCTAGTTTAACTTTAATGTCAGATACAGGTGTTTGGTTTATCTGTTTACTTGCAATGGATAAATGGTAATATGTTCAGCTCTGCTAATTTCTGGCTCTGATGTTTTGAGGATTTATGAATAGAGAAATAATAGGAGGAATAATAGAGTAATCCGAGCATCGGCGGCATATTCAGTTTTTGCCAAATCATTAGTGCCTTTTATTTATTTATTTAATCATTCATTCATTTATATTTTTAGTTAAGACTATTCACTATGGTGACTCTTTTTTATGTTTAAAAAAAAAGTGATATATATTGACAGTATCTGCGGTGGTTGGTTGATTGATTTTAGAGTCGACCAAAATGAAGTCCAGTGGAGATAAGTTCACGCGAGGCTGGAGCCGGAGTGACGGGCAGATGGTCAACACTCTCCGCAGTTCTACCAACAGCGCTCCCACGCCAGAGACCACCTCTCATGGCTTCGAACGGGCCAAGTACAAGAGTGATGGTAAGCAGGGCGCGCTATTAGAGTGCATTTGTTACACCTGTTTGAGACCTCATACCATTGAGGCATGGAAGCTCTTTGCCTGCATATCTGTCTGTCCCTCCCCCACCTCCCCTCAACCTGAGCTTGCCTCTATACACTGGCCTACATTGAAATACATCGTGAACCATCCTTCGTATTACAGGGGCGGGTGGAGGCCGAGGGCGGCCAGATCTGACCAAACAGAGGTCACTAAGTGGGGAGCCATCACCAGCCCACTCCCGTTGCAACTCAGACGCTTCAGAGGTGTTAGTGCGAAGCAGTAGTGAGGGGAACATCGCTAGTCCTGACCCTAGAGACATCATTGAGAAGTTACGAGGTAATGAGTTTTGATGATGAATCGTTTTTGTTTTAGAAGAGGTGTTTTGTTACAACTGACTCTACACTCATTATAGTTTTGTATTTTTTTTTTTCTCAGAATGTTTTGATTTCATTTGTTAACATTCAGTCAAGAACAGCAAATGATGTGCTATACTCTTACGCATGTTCTTGTTTTCGTTGGCATTGAAACAAGAAAGAAAAGAAGAAAAAAAAAGATCCCCCCCCCCCCCCCCCCCCCCCCCCCCCAACAAAAAACGAACAACAGCAGCAACAACAACAACAAAAAAACAACAACCGAAAAACAAATAACCCGAAAACAAACAAAACACCCCCAACTTCAAGATTTGTTTAGTGTTTTTTTTTGGACATACAGATGAATTTCAAAGGCATCAGTGATTGTATGCCTGTGACTATGTAAAAATGAAAGCAACAGCTTAGCCTCTGTATGCTTAAGTGTAAACTTTGTTTGTAGTTTTGATTCTGCATTTTTAAAGTTTTGTTGCTTTGGTTCATGTTTGAAAATTGATGTTTCTCATTTACTACTCAACCAGTAGCTTTTGTTATTTGTCCTGATTTTGTTTGGTTTGCAGTTTTCCTTCAGTTTGTGTTGAATGAGTAGTCAGTTGATAATCCAAAGCATGTATTATTGACCTTGTTTTTCATTAAAAAATAAATATTGAGTAGTGGGATGTAGTTTCGAGTGAAACACGAATTCCCTTTTACATCTTGAGTAAACAAGATCACTACAGGAACCAAACAAAACACCCCCCCCAAAAAAAAAAAAAAAAAAAAAACAACAACAAACAAACAAACAAACAAACAAAACAAAAACAAAACACCCCCCCCCAAAAAAAAAAAAAAAAAAAACACAAAAAAACAACAACAACAACAAAAAAACACCCCCAAAAAATTAAACCCACAGCAACAACAACAACAACAGCAGAAACCTGGGCTCTGAGATTGACTGGCTGGTATGCCTAAGACTAAGTCTTTGCAGTTCGAAAGGGTTTGGCTATGACCACACACACCGCAAACATTCAGCATTCAGTAAAAAGAATTGATAATGCACTACATCAGTACATTTCAGTTAATGCATATACATACCAGCATGCGTTTGGTGACTGACATGAGCCAGTTTATTTTGTCAGAACAGCAGCATACCAGTTTTGTGTGTATATGTATGTTCGTGTGTGTGTGTGTGTGTGTGACATGACATGCTGTGTGTTCGTCCAGGGGCCAGTTTTGTTAGCGACAGTAATGACAATACACCTGGCGATGGTGATGTTGGTAGTTCTGGCATAACCGCATGTGACGCCCTAGATAGCCAGCCTGCTCAGCCCCAGACGCTCGGTACGTGTCTCCTAACCTCTGCCTTTGCTGCTCTGCTGCTCTTTTCTGTCTGTGTGTGTGTGTGTGTGTGTGTGTGTGTGTGTGTGTGTGTGTGTGTGTGAGAGAGAGAGAGAGAGAGAGAGCTTCATTATTATGTGTGTGGATGGGTGGCACAGAGAGAGAGAGAGACAGCATGCTTACTACAACCTTTGAACAGTTGGAAAGCTGTAGCTTGAAAGTGATGGCCATGTTTGACGTGACATTAAAACCCATCTTGTACATGGTCCCGTTTCATGCTCAAAAGAACCAGATACATAGATGAAGCATAGCTTGTATCTTGCATGGGGAAAGTGCTGAATACAGAGCATGGAGTTCATTGTAGATCCTGAGAAAGACTGTTTTCCATTCCTGTTGTGCCCTTTTTGCCGTCGGATAATTTTGTTGGCTTCTTTTTGAATGCAACTTTTACCAGGGGAGGAGAGACGGCAGAAGACCAGAATACATGTATTACCCTCATAACTTCAGGCAGAATTATGTGTGCCTTTGATAAGCATAAAGCTGGACAACGAAAAGAGTTAACCACGCTCTTTATCTCATTATGTTGTGTGTGTTGACTGTGCTCTTAGGTGTACTTTGACTGTGCGTGTGCGCGTGTGCATGCTTGTGTGTGCTGAGTTGCGGGTGGGTTGTTGGGGGATGGGGTGGACATTCTCTGAAATCGTGACTTGTACTTTCCTTCCTCACAAAAACAGAATTACCCTCCTATACTGGAGCAAGAGTTTTGACAGGCACTCTTCACGTTTGACAGTATGTGTGTCATTTGTCACATTTGGATGGATGTGTGATGGCTACTCTGGCTGTGTAGTGTCTCTGTCCGGAGCAAGTCAGGCCATGGAGGATCAGGAGGTGGCAGCCATCACTACAGTGTGCACAGCAGAGCTGGCATCTCTGCCCAGCGTGGACTCGCTGCCTGGACATCATCAGTCACAACCATCAGATCGACTGTATCAGGCTGCCAGGGGTGAGTCTTCAGCATTTCGTTTGTGTTTGTCATTGAAGGCAGAGAATAGAAAGGGTTTGGTTTGTGCCTTCCTAAAAATTGATTTAGAAACACAAATGCCTAATGGCAGCTAATGTCTGGAGTAGTGTGCCTGTCAGTACCCAGTGTCTTGAAAAATGACAAGTTGTGGCACTGTTGGCCACTAGGTGTCACGCCTGGGATGATAGTGTAATGGTCAGGGTTGGATGCAAACTTGAAAATTTCTAAACATGTGAATGATGTTTGAAAACAGTGTTTTTCATTGCAGATTCCTGCACTCCCTCACCCACATCCATGCACTCGGCACGGTCCAAGTCTGGCAGTCGGTCACCCTCACCAACGGGCGAGTTCATCGGCGATGGGCAGCCTAAGGACAGTCCCACCCCTGATAGGGACAGTCTCCACATAGACATGGTCGCCTCCAATCAGGACTCTGCAATCAATAGAGGTATGCTGTTATTACAAGACTGTGGCGGCTTGCAAGGTTGAGGCTTGCAAGGTTGAGGTAGAAAATAGTAAAGTGTGAAAAGAGTTTAGTATAGTCAGTTTCCCTTCTTTTGGAGAAGCACAAGATGTGTTGGTGACACAGAAACAGGTCTTTGTTTTCGTGCTGTATGATTATTTATCTATATATATATATATATATATATATTTTTTTTTTTTCTTCGAAATTGATGTTCATCTGCCTAGTTTTCTATAACTACTAGTAGGTATTTTGCTTATACTGTTTTATTTGCTGTTAAGAGTTGCAGTTTATTTGACGTCATGTATATGGAACCCTTTCTATAGTGTTTTCAGATTTTGACTTGGTTTGGAAGTTGTCAAAGATCGCACAAACTTCATGCACTCACTTTACAATGTTTTAAGTGATTTAAAAGCAGTGTTATTGATGAGAGTGACATGTCAGATTGCAGTTCTGTAGAGTTTCACCTCGTTTCAGGGTTTCAGTCATTTCCTTTTAATATCTTCTTAGTAATGGCTTGTCATGTATGAACATTTCTTATCTGATCCAGATTCCTTGTTGGAGATGAAAAGTGTCATGGCAGGAGGAAGTGTCCCAGGCTGGACACCGGATGTGGCTGTGGTGCTATGGCAACGCATGCTGGGTTGCCTTGGTGATGTGAACAAAATAGAAGACCCTGATATTCATGCAACTGTCTTTGACTACCTCTGTGATCTCCTTGACACCTTGTTTAGGGTAGGTGTCCCATGATGTTAGTTTGCTGTGCAAAACATGTACCACTTGTTATGTGACCGAACAGGCAGACACTGAGACAGTGTATTGTGGCAGAAACAAACTAACAGACAGACAGACCGTTAAAAACCTCAATAACAACAACAAAAACAAAATCCTCAAGAAAACACATCTAAAACACTCAGCAGAAATTCAGGTAAGTATCTAAGTAAATACTTCAACAAGTTCAGTAGTATCAGGGCTGCCTACCGTCCCGGAGTATCCGTATTTAGTCCGGAAAATGACAGGATTGGGGACACTGTCCCGGAAATACGCTTTTCTGTACCGCGTCCCGGAAAACCGCGCGAACATGAAACTAAAACAAAGGCAACCCACCCAAAACGTCGCACGCACGCACACCGGAAAGTTTTGAGGCATACCAAGCTACTGCGCATGCGCTCTGACCTCTCGCCCGGACGTAGTTTAAATTGCGCATGCGCTTGGAAGTTGTATCAGTATTACGAACCATGGCGTCGAAGCGAAAGGCAGGGAGCAACGACGAAGGCGATGGAAACATTAAGAAGAAAGTGAAACGGGAACAAACATTTATCCAGAAATACACCGAGACGTGGCCGTTCATCAAGCGGGGAAAACTTGACACCTACGTGGCCTGTGAAATTTGCTCCACCGAGTTTTCCATCAAGTCGGGAGGCAGCGACGACATCAAGCGCCATGTGGCTTCGGAGAAACACAAGAAAAATACGGCCATTCGCGAGGGCGAGAAAAGCAACAACAAAATCACGGGTTTTTTCATCCCAAAATCGGACAGAGCATTGAAGGGGGATGCCGATGGCCAAGATGTTATTAGGGCAGAAACAATGATGGTAGATTTGGTTGTTGAGCTGAATCTTCCGATGGCTGCACTTGATAGACTCTCCAAAGGAGTAAAGTTGATGTTTCCCGATTCGGATATCGCCAAGCAGTTTCAGTGTGCAAGGAGCAAAGGCACAGCGATTGTGAAAGAGATGGCCGCTCAAACAACTTTGGGACTTGCGGAGAGGATGAAGAAGCAACCCTTCACAATCTCAACCGACGGGAGCAATGATAAAGGAGGACAGAAGCTGTTCCCTTTGGTGGTGCGGACTGTTGATCCCCACACAAAGGAAGTCCGATCTGATGCTCTAGCGGTGCCAGCAATTGAAGGCTCAGCAACAGGTTAGCAAAGTTTTCTTTTCCATTAGTGATTACCCTGTTTTTTCTTCATTTTGCATGACACGTGACATTTTTCTCCCCTGCTACGGCTGTAGTGTACCTACTGTCTACAGTACACATTTCTAGCATTCTGATTCAGACGCTATGAAGTGCTCCTGCAACACTTGCCCTAACTGCCCAAGGTTCTTTCAATTCATACTTTTATGTTCATTATTGCAATTATTTTTATTCCAGGTGTGAATATTTTCAACCTGATCAAGCGTGAATTTGAGGTTCATGAGATTCCGTTCAGGAACTGTCTTGCCCTTGGTTGTGATAATGCCAACGTCATGGTCGGTGCTGAAAAAGGAGTTTATGGCTGCATGGCAAAGGAGAACCCCAATGTCTACCTGTCCGGCTGTGTGTGCCATCTGATACACATCGCTGCAGAGAAAGGTAAGTAAGCTGTTTTACACACACACACACACACACACACACACACACACACACACACACACACACACACACATTTCAGATCATGACCAAGAGGGGGACTTCATTTTCATGAAGAATTAGTCATAGTTATGTATAAAAAGCTGCTTTTAAGTACATGTATTAAAGCAGCTTTTTATACTTGACCATGAAATATAAACAGTACTGTTTGCCAGAGGTGGTTGTGAGTTGATTTCTTGACTTCTTAACATTGTTGTAGGTGCCAGCTGTTTGCCCCTGGATGTTGGACGGCTGCTAATTGATGTGTACTACTTCCTGGAGAGAAGCAGTAAACGACTTGCAACATTCAAGTGTATGCAGGTTCTGCACAACCTGAAGGAGACCAAAATTCTGAAGCATGTCAGTACCAGATGGCTGAGCATTGGCAACTGTCTGCCTCGCCTCATCAGCAATTGGGATGCCCTGAAAGATTTTTTCAAATCTGAGGAAGGAGCTGCCTCGGACTCAAGTGTGAAGAAGAAGGCTGGAGACCTGAGGAGGCTCTTTCAGTCGCCCACCAACAAGCTCTACTGTTTGTTTCTTGCCGACATCATCAAGGTGTTTGATGCTGTGAACACAAAGCTCCAGAGTGATGAGCCAAAGGTGCATAAGATGAGAGGACTTCTGCATTCTCTGCTGAAGCAGTTGTTTCTTCGATTTGTAAAACCATCTGCCCTGAATGGGACTCTCTTGACAGAGGTGAGCTTCAAATTGAAGAGCAGCCTGAAAGTGGGGTCTGAACTCATCGTTGGAGATGAAGCTCGTAGCTTCATTGAGCATGCCACTGAGAATCATCTGCGAGCCGAGAGAGTGCAGGAATTCTATGACAGTGTACACAGTTTCTTCAAAGCTTCCTGTGAGTACATGTTGAAGAAACTGCCTCTGTCAGATGAGCTTCTCAAACACGCAGAAGTTGTAGACCCTGTCAAACAGGTGGATGCCAGGTTTTCCTCTTTGGAGTATTTCCTGAAAAGGTTTCCAGTACTGAAGCATGCAGATGCCACCATGACAGACATGCAGCTTGAGTTCTCCACGTACCAGGCCACAGACATTAGTGTATGCATTGACAGCACTGACAGGGTGGATGCAACTTGGAGGGAGATTGAAAAGCTGGAGGAAGACAAGCAGCCCCTCTTCAAGTACCTTCCCTCAGTAATGCTGGCAATCTTGACCATCCCCCATTCTTCTGCTCACTGCGAGCGTGTGTTCTCACTTGTGCGCAAAAATCAAACAGATTTCCGGGGCTCCTTAGGACAGGAGATGATAGAATCCTTAGTGGTAGCCAAGAGCAGACCAGGCACAGCTCTTGACAGAAGCTACAACAAGAGTCAGCTTCAGGATCTGAAGAGCTCATACTACAGGTCTCTTAAACATGAGTCATAAAAATGTGAACAGTTCTAGAACATGGAAACATTTATAGTAGGAGCAGTTATACTACTGAAGGCTCAAAGGCAAACTGAACTTTCCTTTTTCTGTTGAACTTACTTCATCTGTTGACTGATTTAGGGCCAGTGGAACCCTTGTGAAGAATTTTCAAAGGACAAACTGAAAATGTGATTGAATGAAATGAACTTTGGCAATAAAATGATTTAATGTGAATTGGGCATTTTGTGTGCTATGGTGCGGACAGTGAAGCAAGACTGGGAATGACTGCTTTGATTCGTAGTAAGTAATCACTTAATCACTTTTGTTTTTGGTTACCGAGGATGTCCCTGAAAATTTCTGTGTGTCCCTGATTTTCATCAAGTGTGTCCCTGAAACCCAAAATCAGGGGTAGGCAGCCCTGGTAGTATATTGAAAAATGTTTGTATCGTATTTTGTTTGTCAGTTTCAAAGTGTTCATCTTTTTGGCATCTACTATTCACACACAAGGACTTAATATTGCTGACATGGATAAAGCAGTTGCAGCAGGTTGTGTGTTCAGAAGAATTGTTCAAAGTATGACATGTTTCAGATAAGTGAAAACCTGGGTGTCACCCCTGACAACATGTCCTCCCCACCACCCCCAGAACTCATCCCTCCCACACATATCTTCGCTTCATGGCTCTTTGAGGTGAGTAGAATTTTCTAAAATGTATTCATTTATTTTTTTGTCTCTTATACTGATGTTTAGAAAGGGTAGGGGAGAAGTGGTAAGGTTGAGGGCAGGAGAGACTGTGATCTGACGCTTCCTTTCACTTGGAACATTGCAGTTATAAAGAAGATTCAAGATTGCATGAAGTCGTTTAAACCCCATTTAGAGATTGAAGTACACCAAAACAGCACCAACAGCAACACATGTTTGACTGGGTGTAAAACACAACAACAAAAATACTTGAAAATGGCAGGTGTCTCTCCCCCCTCCCAAATAAGAGAGAAAAAGAATAGACCAGAGGTGAAGAGAAAGAGGTGGTAGTCACTCACAGGGAAAGTCTTAAACAGCGTAAATAGGCAGGATGCATGATTTGTGAAAATGAATGGTGCAGTGCTCTAGTTTCTGGTGTTTTCCTTCTTCAGTGCTTACAACTGGGTAACAAGTTCAAGCGAGGCAAGCTGCTGGCGTATCAGTTGATCTGCCAGATGATGTTGCGGCCACATGAGGTCGCTCCGTCCCGCGCCCTTCTTGCTCGCTTCTACAATGTATTGCACACAGGGCTTACCTCAAATGATCAGGTGAACATTTATTGATGTGAATTCTGTAATGATGATTTTTGTTTTATGTAGAGAAGTCTCAGAACAGAGCACCTGTTGTTGCTTTTTTTGTGTGTGTGTGTGTGTGTGGTGTGACTTTTTTGCTGTAAATTTTCTTGTAGAATTTTGCCTCTAAAACTTCATGACTCAGGGTGTGTGTGTGTGTGTGTGTGTGTGTGTGTGTGTGTGTGTGTGTGTGTGTGTGTGTTTTGTGTGTGTTTTTACTTTTTTTCACTTTTTTTACTTTGCAACTTAAAAAAAACTGAAAAGAAATAAACACTACTAAAACAGAGAAAGATAAAACTTCAGTACACACAGACCAATGCAACACCATAAAGTAGTTTTCAGCTGTCAGTGTTACGCCTTCAATTAACTGACATTTGCTTTTTACTAACATAAAACTTGTTGGGTTTTGTTTTGCAGGATGTGCCAAATGTATTAGTCAGCAACTGTGGGCCACGTTTCTTCTCCGTACCACTGCCAGGGTCCCTCCTGCTTATACTTGACTTCATCACTGCCGCAGGGACAATCATCAATGCTGTAGATTACAAAGAGGTGCCGCAGACAGTTTGTACTTGTTATTTTGATGTTTTGCTACAACTTCATTGACAGAAATAACTTTTAAAAGCATTTTGAAGTTTATCATATTTATTTGTTTAGCTCTGTTTTTCTTTAATTTTGGGGTTTTTTTGTGTGTGTCTTTGTTGTTGTTGGTATTTTTGCTTATCTGTTGATATTTTTGTCCCCAAGAGGTTGCAGTGCTTGCTTTTAACTATGTTAAACTAGAATTTTAGAAGTATTTTTATTCTTATGCATGTTTTTCTACAGCCACCGCGAGCGGAGGCTGTGTCAATACTTGGAGCCCTTCTCTCGCTTCCAAACCACTACAGGGAACTGCCAGTCCTTCAGCCTGGCTGCCTCACCACCGCACAGATTCAGTCGGACGAACTGAAGGATCGCATCATCGACTTGCTCCTGAAAGCTGGAAAACGAGAGCCAGCTGGTCTGGCTAGGTAAGCCTCATGTCTTGTCAGTGTGCAGGTTCTTTTTCCCCACTTTTTGTGCATTTGCAGGCAATGGTAAACCTTCCATGTACACACACACACACACACACACACACACACACAGACACACACACACTCTCTCTCTCTCTCTCTAAGAAAGCAGGAACTGGTTTCTCTCTTGGCCTCCTAAATTGTTTTGACTCTGAGTCTTTTTTCTTCTTCTGATCACACATAGAGTAATTCATAAGAGGTAATACAGGAAGGGGAGAGCACAAACACGCGCACGCAAAACAAAACTGCACAGATATTTTCTTTCGAAACCAAATGCCTAGATAACATTTAAAAAAAAAAAAAAGAAGAAGTTTGAACACAAGCCTTTTGTACTGCCGGAACCAGAACTTAGCTGCCATAACAGTAAAAGATTTCCAGATGCATTGTTTTACTGTTGTCAGCTGCGCTTGTGCAAATGTTTCAAGGTTCACGTGAAGGTTGTGTGTTGATCAGATGTGTGGCAGTGAGCAGCATTGGCATCTTCCTGTATGGTGAGCTGACTCACGGCTCACAGCACCCCAAGATAAAGGAGGCTATCAATGTCCTACTCGGAGCACTCATGGTGAGTTCCCTTCCGTGCTTCTGTTCGTCCTCACTGAGTCTCGCTGCTTTTCACAAATGTCTGGTAATGTCATTACTGTTGTTTGCTTTGAAAGAGGTTTTCATCATATGGGGGGGGGGGGGGGGGTCGTTTTCCTGAAAATCTTGGCCAGTTTCTGGTGAGTTCAGTGGACATGACAAATAGGGTTTTCAGCTGACGTCTCTTGACTGTATTCACTAACTATTTTCTTAGTGCCCAAAGCAGATCAGTTAAGAATAGTTTTGAAGAGAAAAAAAATATTATGAAAAGAATCGTCATGTGCTTTTTGTGTTTGTGTTTCAGTGTGTGAACAAGAAGGTAGCGAAGGTGGCATCCGACATGTTGATGCTTCTGTGTGACCATATAGATCATCTATTGGACTACCATCCCCACATGCCAAAGAAAATCGCAGAGGTTGGTGTGTTTCCCTCACTGAATCAGTGGATAGAAATCCCCACCCAGATAGGTTAGGATGCCTTTTGGGTCTCAGACATAGTCAGTCAGTCAAGTCTGCCCTAGGAGATAATGCGTAAGCTTTTTATTATGTGTTTCCTTTTTCAGGCCATCGCCACCACAATATCATCCCTCATCCAGTCGCATGAGAGCTCAAAATCAGATGAAGAAAAGAGGGTATGTTTTGCCTGGACTTTGTTTTAATCTGTCATGTGATTTTTGTCTTTTGTTTGTTGTCTGTTTTGTGGTTTGTTGCTTTTATGGAATGCATTTATTCATTCATTTTGGGATCATTTTGCTTTAAAACCAAATATATGGGTTTTGTTGTTGTTGTTTTGTTTTGTTTTTTAAGCCGAAGAATTGAGTGTTACATGTCAATATGTATGCAAGTGGATTTAGTGTTTCACATTCTGGTGTAGTGAGGTTGCCATATGTTGGTGTTACTGCATAGTGACATTGCTGTGGATTTTGTTTCAGCTGATTGTGCTGATGATGTTCTGTATGGTGGAGTGGTGTCTGCGTATGCCAGTCCCTCTCCTCATGGAGACCAGTGACTCGGAGAGAAGCTGTCTGCACAAAGTGTTCAGGGTGAGCATCAGTTCCTGCTCCACATTGCCAGTGAATGCATTTCCCAGAACACTGTCAAGTATTTTGCAACTATATTTTATCCTTGCAAGTGGTTTTGCTGTGAAAACCTAATTGGGCCAAAGGGTGCTTGCTTTCATACTCCATTCCTTTGTCTGACTGTATTTGTGTTGTTTATTGGAAAGTGGTTGTGGTGTTGGGTTTCATCATTGATAATGGTTAAAGAATCTTTTTTACTGATTTCTTTTTTGCAGGTTCTTCATTCAGCAGTAACAGGTCACAGTTCATCTTCACTGTCACGTGTCAGCAAATCTCTGGCAGACTTCATGCAGGACACAGATTTCAACAACATATGGGAATCACAGGTGCCGGACAGGCGGCCAGCCAATGGTGTGGCGATTGACCAGGTGCCAGAAATCCCCAAATCACCATTGTCGTCGGTGCCAAAGACAGAGACGGACATCGTCAAGTTGGCAGCCAGGACGGTAAGAGTGTACAACAGTTTTTGGTATCTGCCTTGAATGAGTTATAGTTTTGCTTTAACACACATATTTCAGGATAATTGGGCTTCACAACTTTTGTTTTGAGCAGTTGTACACGTTAGTGCGGCTTTACTCTCGAGACTGCAGTGTCAGCTTCACTTTAATGCTATTTTAGTGGTCCAGTATATGGAACTTAAATAAAGACATTCATACTGAGTTTCCATGAGTTGATGAAGGGAATCTCTGTCTTAGCAGCCACAAATCTGCCTGCACTTGTAACAGTTTTGCAGCACATGGAATACCTATGTGGAAGAGGTGACCTGTATGTATGCGATTCTCGTCAATGTCCATTTGTCTGCAGTTGATGACGCACCTGGTGAACCATCTTGGTCACTTCCCCATGGGTCTTGGAGCTGCTCGTCTCCACACAACCGTTCAGGAACACAACGACCTGCCCGACATCACCGAGGATGACCTTAAGCCAGACATCTTCAGCGCTCCTAATGTCCAGGTATTGTGATGGACTTTCCTTAGAACTGAAGGGACATTATGCATGCTTCATGTTTGTTCACTTAGTGGTAGGAATGTGTACCCCATGAAGGGTGTGTTGAAAGTACTCCATGGAGAGTGTAGTAACTTGAAGTACCGATTTCAATCTTTCTTGTTTCAGCTGTTCATCCTGAACCACAGATGCCTGATCTCTTTCGTGGAGCTTCCTGCAGTGGTGGGTATACTCTGCTGAGATTTACGACTCATCAGATACAGCACTACTCACACAGTCTATTTCATCAAACTAGTACTGAAGTGGTCACCAGCAGGCTGATCAGGATAATACTAAGTATGAATCGGTGACATTTTCATTACACTAAAGCTTGAGCCATTAAAATTATGTCAAAGGTGATTTTTATAGTACTGAAAAAATTTTGCAGCCACCATGTGAATGTTGTTCAGTATCCTAGTCTTGAGTATACTTCAGGACAACTTTCTTTGTTTCAATAGGATGCTCCAGGTGGTGGTGTCACAGCGGGCCTGACCACAGCACGCACAGTATGTAGGATCATTGTGCGCGATCTGAGTGGGAAGTACTGCTGGGAAAACTCAGTCCTCTACAGTCCACCATGGTGTACCAAGGAATCATCACGACAGAGTAAGTGGCCCTAACATGCCCGTTACAGAGCTGCCTGCTGCTTTGATTCATCCTTAGTTTTATAAAGACTACCAAAACAGTGGTGCTGAGGACAGAATTATCAGATGGTCAGTTTGCAGAAAGTGCCAGTCAGGGCAACTGAGGTAGGCTGAAAATGTTGGATGTATTGAAAGGTGCACAGTTTCTGTATGATCAGTATAATGTGTTGACTTGTTTCTACGTTATGGTACTTTTAACTTACAGATGGGTGTTTTGAGCACAAAAAAAACAGCCATTTTGAGGGCAGACATTGCCCTAGTATTAGTAGTAAGACAAATAAAGTAATAATCAGGTTTGTCCTGTAGGTAGTGTGAATAGCATGACTGATGTTTTGTCAAGTCTGATTGTTGGTTAGCTTGGATTTTCATTTTGCTGAGCTTTGCACTTAGCATGGGTTTCTGTCTGTCAGATGCGCAGGCCCTTCTGAATGTGGCCACAGGACATGAGTTAGAGCCACTTTTGATCCAGGAAGATTCTGACATCTCCCAGCCCGCCCCATCACCACGCAGAAAACCCTCCGAGCTGCCTGTGTTTGAGACCACTACTGAAGTGGATGATAATTTAAATGATGTGAGTTTTCTTAAATGAAATTTTAATTTTAGTTGTTACTGCTTTTCAGCCATACAGCAGATGAAATCTTGGAGGTAAAATGCATGAAAGTCATTGGCTACTCTGTATCACAGGTCCTTCGGTACATTGGCGAGACGAGCCCAGAGTGTCTGCTGCAATTGGGACGGCCCCTGAATATCCCTGCCCCATTGCCTGAGGCCTTGAGTGCGCCAGCTGAGTCGGACCTGACAGACATGGTGCAGCAGCAGACGGACGCAGAGCTGGGGTACTACAGCAAGCATAAGGCCGATTATAGGTGAGCACATTTCAGATTCTCTCACCTTTCTCTAAGCTGCCCGTGTTATTAGAATGTTAACAAACTGTTGAGGATGCTCACAATGCATACAATTTAGAAGAATTTCAAGTGATTTCAAGTGATCATATGGTAGTAGTGGGAAGAGTGATGATTTTGGAAGTCGTCTTTTACCAATCTTGTGACTGCATAGATGATACAGTGTAAGCATATTGTCAGCATTTGTTTCAGCGGCAAAATATCTTTTATGGAGAAAACTGGTTAGGACAAAAACACTTTTTGGAGGAGTCTGTATTTGGATGGTCTGGGAGGAGGAACAGGTGGGGGAATGGCAGGGTGTGGAGGAATGGGGAAAGGAGGGCAAAGGACCGTTTTCTAGTTGTACCATCTTTCCGTTGAGTGAATGCAAGAGACTAAACGGAAACAAAACGAAACAAAGACACTCACACACAGACTTGTAGTTGTACCAATGAAAATCAGCGAAACAGTTCTGCTTCATTGTGTTTCGTGGGCTTGGTGGGAATGGGAATGGTGTGGTTGCAGCTTGTTAAAAAGTCACCATGCATTTTTGTGCCTTCATTTTGCTTTCATCAGTCGGGTGGAATCCTGGAAGTAAGTTTTGAGTGTGACCCCTATGGGCTGGTTTTCTATTCTTTTCACCCTACATCCAGTATCGTCACTGTTTATTTTTAAAGGTTGTGATGTGGTACTGTTAGGTGTCAACTGTATTTTATTTTTCAGGGGCGTCTATTGTCATCCTTGTTTTGTTTGTTTTTTTAATTTATTTTTCACACTTTACTTACAGCTGCTCTTTGTAGTCTCCTTTTGTCTGTAGTGTATCTGTAAAATGTTTCACTTTTATTTACACTTACAGCAGCAGTGTTAATTGTCTTCACCTTTTTTTTTTTTACAACATATAAATCAAGTGTCTTCACCATTTCATGCACAACAGCTCTGGAAGGTGCAGTAGGATAAATGCTAGATGATATTTTGTTTTTGTTTGTTTGTTGGTTGTTTTTTTTTTGTTTGAGGTTGCTACTTACAAGTATCTGCAACTGGATAGCCATGTGCTATCAACAACTATGTCTGTTCACAGTGACAAGTTCTCAAGGTGCCTGTGACCTTGAAAATCATAGTGTGTACATGACTTGCCCCTGACATGTCTTTCATTTTATTTACTGCAGTGCCGTAAAATGTTTCACCCATTTATTTGCAATGCAGCTTATTAATTGTTGCATTTTCAACCATTCAATGATTCATGCTTTTTAGAGTGCTGCCTTCTTTGTTTATGACTGTGCGAAGCAGATGGTACGAGCAACTAGGCTGTATACATTTATCTGTTTATACCAGTCTGTGTGTCTCATCTAGATATCTAGTATCGCAAGGACATTCAGTTTAGTGTGTATTTCCATGGTGTCAGTTGTTGTAAACTTGCAGTCCGAAGCTGCAACAGAGCTACTTCCTTGTGGGGATTTATTTCTTTAAAGTCTTTTTCTTAAAACACCATTTGTAACTTCTCTGCTGATGTGTGTCCTTCTCACATCCTTGATGTAACCTTGTTATGGAATATTACTGAGTGTATCAGACACCATCTACATTTTTTTCTGTTGGCTTTTTTTCTCTTTTTCATTTAAAAAAAAAAATTGCCAGATGAACTAAAACTTGATGATACATAATTACAGCCTAAACTTCCCCAGCATGAATCTGTGTTTGCTTTTCATTCTACAAGACACTGAGGATCACAGAGTGGATGTCTTTCTTGAAAGCTCAAGGAAACTACTTCGATTTTACAGTGTATGCATTGAAAGTACAGCCGTTCAGTTTGGCTGAACAACTGGTGCATGGTGATGTAGATTTAGTTACAGCTTGCATGTATTGGAGCCAATATGGTATATGAATATTTGTGGTACCACGAGCCCATGTTTCAGATGACCAACTCTAATAATTATCTACGCATGTGTTACTTGACCGTCCCAGCTGCATGTTTGTGTAGATTTCTTGTATGTGATGGTGGTTTTGTGTGACAGCATGCTGGCCAAGCCCCAGATGCCAACAGAGATCCAGGACCCAGTGTCTCCCTTCCAGATGTGCCGCATGCTGCTCGACCAGATGGGGCTCCTGTCCTGGGAAAAACGGTCAGTGATTTTTGTGTGTGATTCTGGGGGGGGGGGGGGGGGGGGGGAGATGGTAACAGTGAGAGGGGGAAGCGGGAAGAGATACCGTGTGTTGCTTTGCATTGTGTGTAACCATCAATAGAAACATGAAACTGAAAGAGAAATACTATCAGTATAGGGAAATAAATGTATTGTTAATGTTGGGAAGGGTCTGCATTGGTACTGAAAAGGTCACCTCCCTTTTTTGCTGGAATATGTATCTTGAATCAGAATATGTGGAGTAAATTTCTCACCAAGGACAACTAGGGTCTGTTCTGAAAAAGTGAGATGAAAGTGAAGCTGCAGCAACTTTGGACAGTGGCAACAAGATGATCATTTGTTTTCATTGTACAGATGCCATTTTGACCTGTTGAAGAAGAGTGACAAACTACTCAGGGAAATGAAGAATCTTGATGCTCAGAGATGGTGAGATTCCCAGACTTACACTTTTACCTTACAATAACGATGTGTGCATGAGAGAGTCATACCCATTGGACAGTTTTTATTTTAGGATCAGCATGTTTATGGGTGTAAATGTAATGCACCTTTCTGTGCCCCCTTGATAAAAAAAAAAATGATCTGAAGATTACTGCAGTTTTCTATAATTTTAAATTACTCTTTTAGATTGAAGGAAAGCAGTGGATTTACTTACACATTAAGCCTTTTTGTAAGTTTTTGTTTTATGGATGCTTATTAAAGTTTGGCACTGAGAAACATTGTTTTTAAAAAACAAAATCTGCTTGTGACCTTTTCACGCTTCACTATTTTCTCAATGATTTTTTCCTCCCGTGTTAGCCGTGAAACCCACAAGATAGCAGTGATATACGTGGCGGAAGGACAAGAAGACAAGAATTCGATTCTGAGCAACAGCGGTGCTAGTCGAGCGTTTGAGGACTTTGTCGCTGGTCTTGGATGGGAGGTGAGCACATCTCTTTTTCTCTCCTGTGTGTCTAAACAGGATCTGCCGTTGACGCGAAACCAACACCACCACCCCCTCCCCCGTCCCCGCTGCTGCCACCAAGGAAAAAAGTGTGATTTGCATCTAGGCAGCTAGAACTACTGTCTATGCTGACGTGCATTTCGTACACAAGACTTTTTCCAGCAGTATCAGTTGCATATATGAGCATTTATTATACACAGGTGTATTAATGGCTTATGTTTATTGCAATGGCAGATTGACTTGGAGTCTCACCAGGGATTTTTGGGCGGTCTGCAGCAGAATAAGACGACAGGTGACACAGCTCCGTACTACGCCAACTCCACCTGTGAGGTGGTCTTCCACGTCTCCACACGTATTCCTTGTTCAGGAAACGATCGCAATATCAAGGTTAGCCCCTGCCCACTCTTGTCTGTGTTTTGTGTGACAGTGTGTGGTGTGAATACACACATGCACTTGCTGTTATCTCCTCTTTCCTCATCTCCCTTGTCTCTCTGTCTTCCCCGTCCCCTTCCCTCTCTCTCCAAACACACACACACACACACACACACACACACACACACACACACACACACACACACACACACACACACACATGTAGTTCCACACACACGGAGGGTTTGTAATTGCTGTCCAAAACCTCAGAAGGTGGTATTTGTCAAGTTAATGAAAAACTTTCAAACCTTAACATGCAGAATGATTTGCCTAAAGACATAAGGAGTGTCTGCATAAAATTGAATGCATGTGTTGTTAATGTTATTGCCACAGATGCGGCATCTTGGCAATGATGAAGTGCACATCGTGTGGTCAGAGCACAGCCGAGACTACCGGCGTGGCATTATACCAACAGAGTTTGGTGATGTCATCATCGTCATCTACCCCCTGACCAATGGGCTGTTTCGCATTCAGATCAACAGGAAACCAGAGGTAAGAGGAGGCCAGCACTACTGGTAGTTCAGTCTTTTGACTACAGTCGGACCTGTCCTGGGAGATCTTGAAGAGGCCTTCCTTGACAGGTGGCCAGTTTGTACAGGGTCATTTTCGTAAGTCAGTTGACTTGTGAAGTGATTTCTGTTGGTGTGAATCGTTATGTGCCTGGGTGAGAATGGCAATGATCATGAAAAGTTTTTATAATACTTATTGCATTATGAGGTGGTTTGCCTCTACATTGCAGGACCAAGTGAGGGCTGCTAAAGCTTGCTTTCAGCAAGATACACTCTGCTGGTACATGTATTTCACTCCTTTTTTCATTTGGCAGGTGCCCTACTTTGGTCCCCTTTTTGATGGAGCGATAGTGGATCACCTTGTGCTGCCGGGACTGGTGCGAGCCACAGCGATCAACGCCAGCCGAATCAAGCGTTCTCTGCTGCCTTACTTTCATGCCTTGTATCCTTTTGCACCCACCGTATTGACCTCCTCTCGGTCACTAGTTATTGTTGGGAAGAAGTTTAGGCAAGCTGTCTTGGTGAACCTCTTGTGAATGACCTTGACATTGTACAGTTATGAGGAACGTGCCAAGTGTCTGGAGGCGATTATCCAGCAGCACACAGAAAACACAACCTTTGAAGAATTTGCTGCCAACGTCTTTGCACCTGTGCTGCCAAATAATGCCACAAGTAAGTTATGTGTTCTGTGCTCTTTGTAATTTAAAGTGTGTGTTCAAGAGTTTTACCCCTGCCACATGAAATTGTGAGAGACATGCAGCTTAATGTCGGTGTTATAAATGAATGCATCTTGGTGCAGTTGAGTTATTTGTGGGGTGACCAACTGACACTAGCAATATCTTGAATAAAGTGGACCGTTACGTTTCAGTCAAGTTGGCAGAAATTTTAGAGGTTGACTTGGCATGTTCCATTGCCAACAATCCCACATGAGTTTGTTTAGTCTAAAACGTATTGAGCATGGAGAGTACATACATGTGTACTTTGATTTTTTGAATAAGTCATTCGTGAATGGTATCTGAAGTGACTCTAAAAGTACAACTGCCGTGAACGTAGCCAAGTGAAAGGGCATGTTTTAATGTGTGCATGTGGTGATCACTGCATGCAAATATGGCAGTAGTATAATTACTGTTTTACATACATATGGGTTACGTGTCATTCAGAATGAGTTGGTGTAGCTTGTATGTGGTGTATGGTGACTGTGATGCTTGATTTGTTGCTCTCCCAAACTAGTTGGCCAGTGTTGATGTAAGTTGATTGTAATTTGAATTTCAGTATTTTGAATTTTCATCTGTTCTCTTCCGTCCTCTGAAGTGGATGCCTCAGTTCTCATCTTCATACTTCATGCATATCAGATGAACCTTTCCTCAGTCCAAAAAATCACGCCTATTTTTTGTTGATAGTGGATCTGATTCTTGCTGGCAGCAGCCCAGCTAAGAGGGAAGCAGATGGCATGTTTGTGAATTGAAATGGGTGTTTCTTGCTTTGCTCTTTCAATAACTTATGTTGAACTTGTATAAACTTCTGTTGTGGAATGTTGTGTATTGCTGCATGGTTTTGTTGGAATTTACCTTGTACCTTGCCATGTACCTTTTTTTTTTTTTTACTCACTCGTGTAACAAAGGGAGTCTATGTAATAACCCTCCGTCTGTCTCTCTGTAAGGGTGTGTGTGTGTCCACAAAAACTTAAATAAATAAAGGTCAAGGCCAAACAATCTGTTTGTGGAAAACTTCAGTAAAGTTAACATTGGCATTTTCTCAGAAACAAACAACAGCAGAGGCACCAAACTGGGGTTGATGAAAGACAGCAATAATACCTAGGTATACCCTCTTAAATGACCTTGACCAAAACATCAAGGTTATTAGAGCTGTCTCGTCTGAGTTTGGATGTTGGCATTTTCACAAGAATTACAAACACCAGAGCCATCAAATGTGGCATAATGATAAAAGTTGATAAGATCTTTACCGACATGTCTTGTTTGAATGACCGTGACCAAGGTCAAGGCCATACACGCTGTCCAGGGGAAATTGTAACATTGCAAGTTTCTCAGAACCTACGTTCACCAGAGGCACCTAACTGAACATGATGATAGACATTGATAAGTTCTTAGAGCCCTACTCTTTTGACTGACCTTGACCTATTTCACAAGTGAGTCAAGTAGGCTTCTGCCTCTCTAGTTTCAAGTTAAATTAATGACGAGTGGTTTGAGGGTTTTATCGGCTGGTTTGTACACTCTCTCTCTCTCTCTCTCACACACACACACACACACACACACACACACACACACACACACACACACACACACACACACACACACACACAGGTATACAAAATATCTGACATGCTGAGCTCTGTTTTGTCTCAGGGCAGACTTTTAGAAGAAAGTCTGCTCGATAACAATTCACACAAGATGCACACCATTTAACTTTGCACAGCGATTGGCAGAATTCAGAGGTAGTACACTGTACTTATTACTTTCCAGTGGAACCACCCTATGCTATTTTTACATTTGGCCTAGCTGCATGAATGATCTCTGTGCCCTGTCAAATGCAAACTAGTGTGCTTTGACAAAAAAATATGATTCACAGGATTATTTTGTTGTTAAAATTTAAACATATGGTATTCACCTGAGTGCTCAAAAGATTTGATTGTTTTGCATGTGTGTATACAGATAGGCCTGTGCCATATATATGCACAAACCCACAGATGAAGAAATTGGGTTTTTATCTGGCCTAAATCGGTCCAGTCATCGACTGATGGGCAGTTGGGTCCAAGGAAGAAAAATTATGATATCAGTTGTTTCCCTTAATACAAGCATTTAGCCACTCTACTACAATTTATGGAGGTTTATTTGTTTCTGTAATGAGTGAAAAAAGTATTCAAAACACGTAAATTGCAAGAGGCAGCATTTTACCAGCTGTGTACAAGCTGTTGATGATATTTGATCTATGTAACCTTTCACACCAAAATCCTTTTGGAAAGGTAATCTACATAGAGGACTTTGTCAGTACCTAAATGCCACTTATTTTTTGGTTTGGAATTTTTTTCTTTGCGGGCGGGGCTTTCTAATCAGTTGTAGAGACAGTCAGATGCCAATTCTCAAATTCTCTCTAATGCATGAGTGGTCATCGTAAAGTAAAGCGTGACTTGTATAACTGGCTTCAGAGATATTACTCACAGGACAAAGATGAAGTGTATAAACAAGATGCATTTAAGCATGTAGAGGAATATAAGAAAGGCCTTCTTTATGCATGCTTGACCAAGTTTCTTGAGTTGATGTATGTGTGTATTTTCATTCAGTGTAAAGGATCTGAGCATTTGGCCTTCAAATATTCTTTGCATTCAGGGGATATTGCAAAGTATACTTCTACCATGAGCACGTGGTGATTGCTGCATATCTGGGAATAACAATTACACATGCAAATTTGCAGTAAAAAAGAACAAGCGGCTGAAATGAGAACCATGGAATGTGGATAGGAGATAACCCATTTTGACATGCATTTTCCAGTCTCCGAATTCCCCATTTCAGAGCTTTTTGGAGGCAGCCAGGAAGACCGTTAAGGAAGAGCACATGTTATCAATGTTGCCATCTTCTAAATTGGTTTTTATATCTCGCAGGCCATTCTCAGCGTGCTTCTAGTTATGGCAGTCAATGTGAGTCCAAACTTTCACCTTTTACAGTCGATGAATATATTGTGCTCACCCCTCAGCCTGTCCTGTAAAGCAAGCTTGAGCACACAATCCATTTTTCCTATCAACCATCACAACCATAAAGTCCTGTACATGTATATCTTATCTGAACCATTGAGAGTGTTTTCTCTGTGTAGCCCGTCAAAATTCACAAACCTTTGTCAGAAACTGAGTTTCATTTATATTCAAAAGCATCATTGAATTATGCATGCAAAAAGCAGACTTCCATCTGCAGATACAAAAAAAACAAAACAAAACTGTAGTGCGGTTCAGAGTTCTGGATAATTGAATTTTCGCTTTTAATCTGTTTTGCATCAACATTGAGAGCTATCAGTATGAAATATAGATCAGATATCCAGTGGCCTAATGTGGGTTTTACTCTCATCATTTTCTGCATCACACACTTGTCTCGGCATATGTGAACGTTTCAGTTTTCAAGGTTTTAAGTGTTTAAGTTTGAAGTCTGACTTGCTTTTAGAAACAGGCTTTATATGTTCCTCACCTGTAACGAGCATGTGGGGCTCATGCGCACGCATTTGCGGGTATGACCAAAGCTTACATTGTGTAAAGCTCCTGGGTATGACCAAACGTGGAGCTACTCTTTCCTTGCCATGTAACTGAGAGTATATGATTTTTGTCTTGTTTTAACAACATACATCAACACTTTGCTCATGCAGCAATTCAGACAGTGTGAAGGACTCAGACAGGCAGTGCATTTGGTTGGTCGCTTACTGTGCACTGGTCCAAGGACTTGTACAAAAGTCAAATACAAACTTTTGACCCTAAAATTGGAAAAGTTCACTGGTGCCAAGATAGGTGTGGCATGCAGAAAAAGATGAGAGAAAATGCATATTGGGTCCATAGATAGCTGATCTGTGTTACATACTGCCAGTTCTATGTGTTTAGATTTAAAGCAAAAATTCAGTTATCCAGATTTTTTAAACCGCACTCGAGTTATTTTATAGTTTTAGACAGTACACTTTCAATTTGACTTGAGAACTTGTATACACTTTCCCAACTTGGAATCTTACATTGTCCCTTGACTTCATTGTTGCAGTTTCTTTCTCGTCTAGGATAGTGGAAATATCTCCCTATATACAGCAAGTGTGATTGTTAATTTAAAAAAAAAATGTGATCAACCATTTTGTTGTTGTTGACAATTTGTACATGTGTACAAGGAAATGTGCCTAGTTCCTGAGCTTCACTAGCATTCCACCCAGCACAAACTACATGTACTGCACATTGCTGTTTTTATAGCTTCATACATCATTTTCTGCTGAGCATCCAGTTCCATACCCTGCCGCATTTCAGTAAGCTGCACAGTTAGGGAAAGAATACAAATACATTGTGAAACTGAATGAAAACAAATGCCCAGGTCACAAAGCATTCCGGTATATGTACTAATTTGTTAACTTTTTACGGTTTAGGACTCCTTGGCAGGGCCCCATTCTTTTTACAGCACAGCAGTTGTATTTCCTTTACGATGTGTAAATCTGCACTGTATATCAATCAGTAAGTTAAGTATATTCTTTGGTCACAAGCTATTCCAGCACCAAGCGCTTGTTTTGGGGTCATCCATGTCTTTGGCAGCGCCCCTTCTGCTAGCATTTTGCCAGATCTACGTTATTTTTAAATTGTCAAAGCTGTGCTGTAGATATGCAGAGGAGGGAGAGATTGTACATATTTGTGTTGTACATTGTGAATATTGACTTGTTTTAGGGGGTTGTTTTTTTGTGCATCTTGTTTAAAAAAATTTAAACAAAAGGAATAGCTATGTTGAGCATTGTTGAGCTACATTGTAGGAAAATAGTCAAAGTGTATTATGACACCTATCAATGTTCCATCAGATTACATACATTGTATAAATAGCAAAGTGAAAAGGAGCTGTGTCGGTTTCAGTTGGAAAACAAAAATCCAGTTTTAATGGAATCCAGTAATTATGCAGCCACTGTATTCAATACAATAATACATGTACCAGTTTCTTCAGATTTTGCCTGGAAGTTTGTGTGGATCAAGTTACCCCTATCATCTATTTGTTATAAAAATGGTCAAAATTCCAGCACACATTTGTAAGGTGTACTCTACCAGATCAGAATATTGTTGCATGTGCTTGATCGTTTGGATTTGGTGTTTGGTTGTGATTTAGTTTTTTTTTAAATTTTATGTGTTGGTGCTTTTGTTTAATGTGCATCCATATGAAACAGTGGGCTGATGGTGTCTTGAAAGTGCCGTATAGGAAAACCAAGTGATACATACATGTGTAAACTGTACTAGTTGTTTTGTCCCCATTGTCTAAATGATTTGGTTATGGGAGAAAATTTCATGTGTCCACTTGTGACAGGCTGAAGCGTTTTTCTGTAACTTCCCGTCCTCTCTGCTTTTGCAGTTGTGGGTCTGTTGACTTTAAAAAAAAAAAATCTACAGACTGTCAGTTTATTATGATTACCCACCAGGTGTTAGACGTTTGCTGTCACCTTATTTGTCACATTTTTAATGCATTTTTTACGTGTAGGATCCTGAGAGGCATTGTTATAATACTATCATTGTTTTTTTTTTCTCCACAGTCTCAGATGTGTTCCTGCCCTCAGAGCCAAGTAACTCCAGCCTGTCAGAGGTCCTGCAGACGGACACCACCAGCGGTCAACTTTCGCCCAACACTACACGCCAGAGAGGTAGGCGCGTTCAGTCCGCACTCTGGCAGAAGGGGCTCGACAACCTCATTTTCTTGTAACCGTGGCAACCTGCTAGGTGCTAGCGCTAGCATACATAGATGTGTGAAGAGTTGGTGATGGGCTATTTGGCTTTGTCTCTAGCTGTCATGTCTAACATCTCTCTTTGAGAAGGGCAAAGGAAGCGTGTGATCTTTGAGGAGAAAATATACTTAGCAACTCGAAGCATACTAAAAGCTACACTGTCGCAGGTCTACCAGGTTTGATGTTTAATGTGTGTCTGCTGTGAATGCCATGCTGACATTTGAGGATCAAATTTTACAGTTGTGCTAAGTCACATATCATCAGTTGGACATGAAAGTCAGTGTTGAAAGTACAATCATCATGTAAGTCAATGATGCCACATGTCAAGACAATACAATAGTGACAGTGAGTGTATGGGTGTATTTATTTGCAAGGTGTGTCAGTGTGTATGGCATATGCGAGGAGAACTGAATGGGAAAGACCATATAATTATATACTGTCACATACCCTTTACATAATTGTACTCTCTGGTGGGTTACATTATTGTGATCATTCTAGTCTCCCACGTAAGAACTGGGCATTTTAACACATTAGTGTCACTTCCAGGTCTTAGACCACCTTTAAGTCAGCTGATACTTCACTGTAAAAAGTTGTGAAGTGTTTCTGAGGGGATCATTGTACATTTTTCATCTGAAGTCTGTAATTCATCTTCAACTTATAGCCCCAGTTGTCACCATTTTGTTAAAACAGGATGGGACCAAAAGGACTTCTGAAAAGGGTTTCAGTTAAATGTTTGCTTGTGAATTTGGGAAGTGATTTGAAGTATGTTGACTTAAGGGAAAGTTTTATCCTGTCATCTACAAACTGATACGTTTTGGTTGGAGGCAGGAAAAAAGTTACAAGTTGGGATAGCAGGAGGTTATTTAATTGCAGTCATTTGCTATGTCGGCGATTTGTGGGAATCTGTGAACACTGAGAACAGAAACCATTAAAATCCGTGGAGGATTCACAAATATTCTTTCGCGTTTATCAGTAGTTGGACTGCACAGGTTAAGAGGGACAGTGATGGACTGGGGGACTCTTCAAATGCAGAGAAGAGAGAGTTGGTGGGTTTGCAGAGGGAGGAATGGGTGAAAGATTGTGAGTCTGCTCAAAGGTTTAGTCAAGCTTGTCTTCTTCATTCATCATGCGTACTGACATTTGAGGATTCTTTATAGTGCAATACTGTACGATGTACAGATCTTCTCATTATGCCTTGCCATTTGCGGCGACTGTATTTGTAGTCTTCATCACAGTAATAATTTGTTCATGTGAAAGTGAAAGTGACACTGTCTCTTGTTTACTACTTGAATTGTTTTTAATTTTTGCGGGCAGCTGTTTGCATAATGTAGAGGCTGCTGATTGAGCCGATTCATGGTTGTCTTTGTCTGTTAGTGTTTATCATGTATTTGTACAGTTCTAATCCAGCTCATCTGTGGTGTCTTCTAATGCATTGTATTTGTACACATGTATGTATGTCTATGATCATGTATTACATTTCATGACTGTAAAACTGTTAACACATTTACAGGGTTGTCAGTATTGCGTAGGTCTATACAAGATTGTTGGTATTGTTAGTGCTAGTTTGTACCATACCTTCCAAAACTATGTTGTTCATAATGCAAACAATAAGGGGTCACATTTATGTTTTAAGAGTAGCTTGCAAACCATACACACTTACATGGAAAGAGGATAGGAGGATGTCCCAAACAGAGAGAAGTATGAAGCTTATTTTTAGTGCAAGTCATGAAACACGGAGGACACTCCGAGTGATGCTTCATGCGCATCACACAGCCAAAAAAAAAGAAAAAAGAAGCTTTCCCTTATGAATCTGTAACTGTAACAATAGTGTCATGCTCTTAAAGCAGTAAGCAGAAGTTGAGGTTTGTGTAGCCACTGCCAGGTGAGATTGTATTCATGGTTTTAATCTGGTGTACGTGTTCAGTGCAGTGTGTGTAGGGATGGGGGTAAGTGTGGGGCTAGAGAAATACCATGCAAATGTAAATTTACTGTATTATAAGTGGGACTCCATGTACAATAAATGCAGTGGATCTTAAACATTGAGATCCCTTTGTTTCTGTACTAAAATGTAAATGACAGTTGAATCAAGTGACCCGACATTTGCATAAAGACCACAGCTCTGTGTCTGCATTTTCACTCTTCACCCGCACTTTGTGGCTTGTCTTTCAATATTCATCATGTCTTCATTATGCTTGCTTATCCTGTAATATCTTTGTAAAACCAAAGCCAAATCATGCTGTACAGGAACATGTTATTTATTTTTTACTTGAGACAGACAAAAACCACTATGCCTACAGCATCATGTTTGTCATGAAATTGTCATCACTCTGTATGTGTTCTTAATGAAATAAATCCTTATGCACTGTCTTCCTTTCCTAGATTTCTCACAGCAGTATCCACATTGTGTGTCATTGAAGTCAAAGGTAGCATCTAGTACTTCACCAGGGGGCATAGTTCAGTGGAATGTGGATATTGCTGATTGACTTTCATTGAAGTGCTTGCAAGCAGTTGTTCAGTGTTGAAATGTTTGCATTTAGCACACACATAATTGTACACACACAATTTCAGGTCTTCCCCAAATTGCGTACAAAGTTCTATGAAAGTGAGGCTACAAACTACGTGTAGTAACATTTGCGCCTTGACGTATTACGTATGTGGCCATGACATGTTGCTGTTTTAAAAAGTTCAAATGCCCACATATTACAGGTTTCATGGTGAAGAGCACACACACACACGCACACACACACACACACACACACACACACACACACACACACACACACACACACACAGAACCGCTTACAGAAGTATCAGCATTTTTCCCATTGAAATATCATCAAGAGCAGCGAGATAATCGCTCTAATTATTGTATAGAGTTTACAGCAGAAGTTCCTTTGATGCAAGAAGTTTGCAGTTTTGATTGACAAAATCAGTCATTAACACCAGCCTTCACCACATTTTAGCCAGGATCCACCCTGACAAGGTTGTTTTGCGTGTTTTTAGTCCTGCATCATCACACCATGCCTGGTGCCATCTTCTGGTCGGCAGGTCTGCGGCGCCATCCTCGCCCCAACAGTTCTGATTTTGACACGCTGTAATCACGTTTCTGGTCCATACAGCAGACTTTCTCCTGGAGGTACACAGCTTGCTGAAGTGAACTGTGCCGTGACCACCTCAGTTTGCATCTTCTGTGGCATAATACAGGACGGACTAGACTCAAACTTACACTGCATGGCATTCAAAATTTTGAAGAGTAATTGAGCCAAAACTTTGAAGGCTTAATATTTCTGGGATTTGAGGTGGAGGTGTGATTGTGGATCTGCAGTATGTCTTAGCAGTTTGGCTGTTGAAATCATTAATCAAAACTTCTTGTCAGGATATATCTGTATCAGTATATATATCACTGTGATAAGGAACTGAAGTTTCTCTGTCCAGTTTTTGATGATCAAAATGGAAATCTGCACTCTGGGTTGTTTGTATACTGGCGTGAGGCCTTGTCAAATGACTATGCCACATGCTCACAAATGCAGACAGACGGAGTAACTTGTAAGTGGTGCCACTGTGAAACACTTGCGGTGTGGCACTTAATTCACTCTTTCCTCTGCTCCAGAACATTTTGCACGACGACGAGATTTTAAAACTTTAATACGTTTCATCCAGTCAGTCTTCGTCAGTGTGAAATGATGCCAGCAGTGTTATGATTCTAGTCTTCCTGCCACCTGCATTGTGATGATAACCACTGCATGGGATAAGAGTCCTCATCTTTGTTCGTGGATGGTTGTTCACGGAGATCAGTTCTTGTTGTTTGGATGTTCGGGACTGGATTGGATTGGGTGTTCTGGTGCATTTCCAGCGCATATTCCATACGCATATTTTGTTCTCATGTGTTTTATTTTCACTCAAACTTCATGTAGATGCACTTGTTCAGTTTTCTTTCAGTTTGTTTACATTGCCATCAATGCCACCAAAAGTCATTTGATGCTGTTCAGAAACAAACAAACATTAATTACTGAATTTTGTTCATTATATATTTTATGTTTTAGTTTTCATCTGCTGATTTTGTTATCCTTTCATTTACTTTAACTTTTTGTTCATCTACTTGTTTGTTTTTATTTGTACTTCTGTTTTATGACTTATTTGACATTTTGGAGATGCACTGATGCTTTTTATAGTTCATGTAACCCTGCTTTCACCGTCGTTTTTACATGGAAACTGTGATATTGATGCATGGAGAGGAGGGGGGGGGGGGGGGGGGGGGGGGGGATGGAGGGGAGGGGGATGTTCACCTTTTTAAAAAATGCACCATGTAACATGAACCTCATAGCTATTTCATACTAGGTGTCCTAAATGATGCTCATTCACTGCTTTTATACATGTACTGTGTAAGATTTTCGGTCAATAGAGAGGGGTCACTTTGTGGGCCGTTTTAGATGGCACACACTTGGCCATGCCGAATACTTCAGCTGGCCACCTGTGCAGCAGAGATCTGCATGGAGCCCTGCAAATAAGCATTTGACCTGATGCTGCATTTCTCTAAAGTAACTTTTAGTTTTGCACAGTCATACATAACCATACATACAATGCGCTATAGCCCCCTTCACAAAATATCAACTTTGCAGCGATCATTTGAAATAGTTGTGCTTATTTGTATTTACTGGAATTACAAGAAGAAAAAGGGAGAGTGACATTTGTTTGTGGTTCTTTACAGTGCGTTGGAGCGTACCCAACATTATTCTGTTTGGTGAGACAACAGCTGAGGAGAGCTGTGCATTATTTCATCCCATTCGCGCCCCCTTGCTTTTCACATACAGTAACTCGTGCCCACATTGTAGCCACCGTTTTACCGATTTTATATTCATGATCTTTTCACAGACTTTTATCCAAACCACTGGACAAGTAGCCCCAGTATCATACATGTACTTTCTTTTTCTTCTTGCATTTCGTAACCACTTCACGTCTAAAGCACCCAAATAAAGGTCCGTTTTTAGTAAGCACCTTATTTACACACGTTCATATACGTTTTATATTGTCATATGTTTGATCGCATGAATGATGGCGCTCACTTTTTATGTTGTTTCCATAGTAATGGAAACAACATAATAGGACGGGCTAAAATTTCCACGTTCACAGGCAAGCATCTGTGGTACAAACGCACGTCACTGCCGATCTCCCGCAGAGACGATTATGCAAGTGTAACTCTGACAATGACGTAAGAAAACCTGCGTCATCGATGCTGGCATGTATGCTGTTCCGAACGCACTTCTCCTCCTCACTGAGTGCCGTCTGTGCGGATGTGCGTGTGTGTGTGCGTGTGTGAATTGTGTCCGGGCCCGTTTCTTCGAAGATACTTAACCGAATGGCTTCAAATTTGGGGCATCCAAATTTATCAAAATGTTACATTAGACGATTCAAGCGTGTGATGATTGCTTAAGTGATTTGGGAGTTATCGCCCTTTTGAGACAAGTTGGTTGTCTTTCGTGTACAGGCGTAATATTTATTTAAATCACTCAATTTTTTGGCAGTAGATAGCTTGAATACGGACTCTGAATTGACTCACTACTAGAACATGGTCGCTCTTATAGTTTTCATGTAAACCGAGCCTGAGTTGACATTGCATGTGAACCCAGTTCAGATGCCTATTTCTCCGAAAATACTGAACCGATCGATTTCAAATTTGGGGTTTCTAAATGAATCAAGATTGTTGAATAGAAGGCCCGATCCAGGTACGATTGCACACATGATTTGCGAGTTATCGCCCTTTTCAAAAAAAGTGGCTTTCTGGCGTTTAAAGGCGTAATATTTACCTAAACCACTCCATTTTTGGGACATAGATAGCATGAATACGGACTCTCAACTGAGTGAATTTTGGAGGTTGTCGCTTTTATACTTTTGGCGTAAACCGTACCTGATGAAAGTGCTGGTGAACACACTTTAGATCTCAAAATCGCTCCTACTATACATAGATAATGAGCCTGGGGTGCCATAAAAAATATACAAAAAAATTAGAAAAATTCACTGCAGCCGTTGTCGTCAGTTGACTCGAAAATTTGTACTCGAAGCACATTTCCTTTACACAAGCCACACGCCTCACAAACATCGCAGAAAAGGCACACGCGCACTGACGCAAAACTGTATCAGCGTCAGTTTGCCGACGTCATGTTTGATTGACGTGGGGGTGTGTCGTCACTTTTCGGAAGTTCTCTATTTGTAGACGGGGAAAGCGGGAGTTTCATTGATGTAGTGAGCTTTGTTTTTCCCACTGACTCTCACTCAATAGCATAGTAGAGTGAGAGAACACCACATAGGTCTCAATGGAGCACATGCACAAACGCGGCTCGCGCAAGTCTGCGTGCGTGCGTGCGTGCGTGCGTGCGTGCGCGCGCGCGTATGTCTGTGTGTGTCTGTGTGCGCGCGCGCGCAGCAGACATAACACATAGTGAAAAAAACGTTCGCCGCGCAGACTTGTCTGTTAAACACATTGAGCCGGTATAAATTCGATCTTTACACTGCGCAGCAGCAACACTTCAATTTTCATGGGGCTGCTTTCATTGCAAGAATTGTATCCGAGTCAAAGTTATTACGTCAAATGTATTATGCGTCATCCCAATGAGGAAAACGTCATAGATTTCAAAGAAAACAACTTGACGTCTCTCTTCCAAAACCAAGATTGGTCTGACAAGCCCGGTCAGTTGTTTCCATTCAGAGAGAGAGAGAGAGAGAGAGTGTGTAGTGTGTGTGTGTGTGTGTGTGTGTGTGTGTGTGTGTGTGTGTGTGTGTGTGTGTGTCCTCCCGAATACATGGCATTACAAAAGAACGACCGTGACGACAGCAGGTGATTAAATGGAAACAACATATTGGGCTGGTCAGTGGCCATCTTGTTAAAAATAAGATTGGTGAATGCTTGGTAAAAAACAAACAAACAAACATATATACCATAACAACATTGTGTTTTTGTCTAGACTTTGCACACCAGGCCAGTAAAGACTCTTCACCGGTTTTTGATGGAAGATTTTTCTCCCTTAGGAGGCAAGGTTCCGGGTACACAGTTTCCAGGAGTGAGTGAACTCATGAATTTCAATACTGGGAGAGGGGGGAGAAGAGAGAGAAAAAGTCATTCGGGACATTCGAAAATTCTGCAGAATGTTCCATAAATCTTCAAAACCATATGGTCATTGAAGGACTCATAGCAGTAAAATTTGATACATTAAAATCTTTAGAATGTCCTTTTTGATGTTTTAAAAGTACATCTATTTGCCATTGAAATTAGGTATGGATCATGCTTTTCAAGGTCTCCTTATCCCTCTTTTAAAAATATTTCTGCCCTACATGTATTTATTTATCTATTAATGGCCCACATGTTTCCTGTTCTACCCTATGCAGGTTATGGGTTTCATATGCTTTTTTAGCCTCAATTGTTAGCTTGGTGGCAGAGGGGGTGGGGGGGGGGCTTTAGCGTCAACAGTGCATTTATTTTTAAGTTCCATTTACACATCCCATTGCACAATACTGATATATCGTACTTACTCCACATTATTCAAGTAACTGTAGCCGCCCATTTTTCCATGACACATTTTCTATCCGGTTTATTTGCTTACTGATTCTATCTCAAAAGTAAGAAAACTCAATTGCTGTCTTCTGTCAGGGGACAGCACACGGTAACATAACAGTCCTAAGAAATCCAGCACAAAGCTAATAGGACACATCCTATCAGTTAAATGTCCCCCCGAAACTATGTATTCACTACTGGACTTGTTTCTTTCTGGAATATATCTGCTGATTATGAAGCACTGATGTGAAGATGGAGTGTGACACAGTACAATACACAGTGCAGTGTAGCATGACATTGTACACCAGTCACCAGTAATGCTGTTACTATCCGTCTTGATAGTTGATAATGTGTTTGCAGCTTTATGTATTTTATAGCAATTTGGAGATGTGACCAAGTGCATGACACTGTATTGCCTGTAAGTTCTTCTCATGACTGGTAAGTGATGGCTCAGTGTGTTGGTGTAGAATCTTTTATTTTAGCCCTTTTCGTTCCTCAATTCAGCATTGCCTAGGTGTGTAACTGATCTTTCTTTATTTTCTGCAGTGTTGCTTTTCATGTTCTGTATGATCATATTTTTTTGATTGACAACTCCCTGCGGTTTACTTTGTCAGAAAGTTCAGCATCATCTCAAAAGTGACAAGAATTGCCTGATTGTGCTTCTTTGATTTTTTTTTTTTTTTTTTTTCATTTCCAGCAACTAGACTGGCTGTCACATGCCCAGTGTTCTTGAAATGCTGACAGTGAAAATCTGTAGAGGCGTTGTTAGCACTCCCCATCTTCAACATTACTTTAATGGTAATGGATGGAAACATCAAAACACCCACCCACTTGTTGTGTTTGATAGATGTTTACTGGTCCCCTGTTTACATTACTCATGCTTGGTACATTTACCAGGGTATGACGGCCAATCTACTTGCTTCTCGATTTCGTTTTGTTTCAGTGTACAGTATTCAAGTTTTGTTTTATGCAAGAGCATGTGTATGATTTCACATTTATGTGTACATGACTCTTACAGCCTTGTTCATTATCAGTTATTGTTCCCCTTAAAGTTTCTAATGCATGTGGTAAAGTTGCTGATGCATGTTTTGTTGGATTGTAACACTACAGTTTATGAACTGATGTTCTTAATTTCATTTGTGTTACAACTACTATCATTGTTTTCTGGTGCTCTTTGCACGTGGTACTTTTGGCTCAGTAATTTGCTTTTGGGTTATCATGAAAGTTTTTGTTTGGATGTTATCTTTAATGAATGTTTGTTGTATTTGTCAAACAATGCTCACATTATGTGTTTCTGCTTTGTGTGTGTGTGTGTGTGTGTGTGTGTGTGTGTGTGTGTGTCGCACGTGCTCAAGCATGCATTGATCAGACAAACTGCCTGACAGAGGCTTATGAGAATTGTGTTCCTGTCTATGATTGTGAATGGAATTTCTCTTACAGCCTTGTTCAGTGGCAACTTTTTTTTTCAGCTACTGAGCTAGTTTGGCACATTTAGTCCGTGTGAAAGAAACAAATAGCATGCAACCTGCTTTTTCTTGGATTTTTAGGCACTTGGTGCTGTAAGAGAATCAAGTGAAGAGAAGAATGTGCATGTCATGGTTTTCTTCAACCCATTTTGTTTTCTAAATCATCTTTTCTTTACCCACCATTTTTCTACTAGGAATCTTCCTTTGTTTATACATGGGTGAATGTGCCTTTTCAGTAAACAGCGTAGCGTACATTGTATGTATTTTACTCACGACAGCTTCAGAATTAAATTTCATGATGATACATCCCTCTTCATCCCTATGTTTTTGTGCAAAAAGGTTAATTTACAGTTTTTGTTTAAAGGGAAAAAAAGGACAAATATCTTCAGTTGCTTACAACTTCATGTTTCTCATCCATTTCTTGACTTTTTAAAGGGTGGTTGTTTTTGCATCCATTCTAGTGCAAAAATGCAGTTTGGATTTTTTCATAAATGGCAGAGCTAATCACCTAAAAACTGGAATACTGAAGGAAGGTGTTTTTTTGGTTTTTTTTTAAATTTTTTATTAAAAGTGCTTTCCAGTGTGCTTTTTCCTTTATCATGTCCTCCAGTTCTAATGAGAAAGCCAGAGGGTGGGAAAAAGTATGAAGTTACGTAGGAAGAGAATTCACCACTTTGTAGTGATCAGACTGTTTTGCTTTTCAGTATTGTTTGTTAGTGATAGGACTGCTCACCATCAGTTTCTTTGGAAGCATGTAGTTCAGTTGTAACATACTACTGTTCAATACGACTGTATGTGATGGTTTCTGTCTGTGGCAATTTTATGTGTGGATGTTTTTTACTTACCAGGTATGAGTACATATATGTCACTTGTGGTGATCCAATGTGCAAAACAGCATCTAAACTTTAGATATTACCAGAAATTAGGATTCTTTTGAGGCTTTTTATAAAGACTTTCCTGCAATAGGATATTTGAAGGTCTTTGAGAAGTACCATGTCTGTAGCAACTAAAGTTATGTCGATTGTTTGGCAAGTTGCAAACTTAGTGCTGGACTGACAAATATTTGTCAGTTTTTATCCTCATTTTATCATGCACTCACCTATTGTTTTGAAATCATGCCAGCAGTTCTTTTTCATGTGTGCAAAATCTGGAGCTTGATTAGAACTTTAGTGCTTGATTTGGGCAAGCAAAGGCCTATATTAAAACATTTTCACTTTAGTGTGACAATTTCAAGTGACAGTAGCAGTAAAGTGAATGTCTGGCAGTTCGCATGTCGTTGATTTGTGCTAATGTCCGTGTTGTTTCTCCTTTCAGGCAGTGAATCCAGCGTCATCAGTGAGCCCGGTTCCAACATGACCAGATCAGACAGGCTGGTTCGTTCAGCTCGCAGGCTATCCATGAAAGCACGCAAGTCATCTTCAGGGTCAAAATTGTCAGCCCAAGGGGTGCTTACACCACCGGACAGCCCCAAAAGCAAACATAAAAAGTGATGACTTGTTAAATACTATGTTGGTGAATTAGTTGGAGTTTCAGGGAGGGACTGTGCACACTGTGATAAAGCAAAGTAATCAGTGCTCAAAACATAACCCACAAACGTGGTGATCAAATTGCATTGCATACCCTAAAGCATTGGTGGAGCGTTCTGTCTCTCCGCATGAGCAGGGCTCCACACTGTATTGTGCTTGTACCTATCAGCATGTTCGACACTCCACTTTTGGTACAGTTAGGCATTGAAGACGTATTACTTTGGCTATGTTGTTATGTGGTGATTTGTGCAGCAGTCCATTTCAATGCTTAGCTCGGAAGCATTTTGATCATTATTTATTACAGCTTCATATTTTATATTGTACTGCTTCCAGATTTCAAGCTTTTTGAATCATTTTTGTGAATAGAGGTCACCTTCACCGTTACATAGATTTCGGGTCCACACAGAATGGGACCCTATTATACGCCTTTGTCTTAAATGTTCACACCAGGATACAGTATGCTGAGAAAGTAAGATGCACAGTATAGTATTGTAATCACTTCTGTATGCTTCGGTTTCCCAGGATCACACAGTTTGATGTCCTTTTGTTATGATAGAACAAATGATCACATCTCAACAAAAATCACGACCGTTGGATGCTGTGCTGAACTTGGATTTTCTGCTTGCCCTAAAAATTCCAATTTGTATATTGGTTGGCCTTGTGAATTTATTTTCTTGCAAATGCTTTCCAGGCTGTTTCTCATCTGTGTGTTTGGTATTCCCAACCACCTTTCAGTGACTGCTTCGATCTACAGATGATTGTCTGAAAAGAATATGTTCAGCATATTTAATTAATAGCATGTCCTTCACAGCTCACAGTTATTTAGTTACACAAGGTTTAGCTTTGTTGTGCTTGTGTTTGTATGCTGTAGCACTGGACTTCATTGTTCAGCTTCCAGGGAAAAATCATGAGATGTTGTGGCTGGTCATGTTATGTTTTTCTTTGTGTACAAGACCTTTGTGCTACTGGGTTTTTGTGCACTTTCTCCACTAGGCATTCAGTGCAATACAGATGGAAACGTTTTAGAAATGGCCAAATTTGTTTCTGTTGATCATAGAGATATTAGATTCTACAAGCTGTTGTACTCTTAGGTTAGTTCTTGTTCGGAATGATGCATCTGACTTAGGAATTCTTGCATTGAAACTTACTTTGTGTACACAGTGCCACTGTTTTGTTCAGCATAATATGCATGTGTACGTGTTTGCAACTTTATTAGACTGCTGCATTGCATTGCTACTTTGATTTGATCAGGATCAGTTTGTATACGACTGGTCTGTGCTGAATTTGTTTATGTTGAAACTCTATGGGTTTTCTTTTTGTTTGATTTTTATTCGTTATTGTTAGGGAAACAAAGTTACGTGTTTGGCTCTGTGGAGCTAGTCATTAGGCTTCAAAGTGCAATTGTCTGCCTTTGTTAGGCATGACCAAGATTCTGATATTTGTTACTCTGTAGGTAGCATTTATGTCTGTGTTGCATATTCATAAAAGTGAAAGGATAAACAGTGTAAATATATGTTTTGTATTTGGCAGTGTGTACAGTCCATGTAACTTATATTCACACATGTATTTGAAAGTACTGTATCTGATTCTGTCTTTAACATGGATAATTTAACATGGATGTATTACTATTTATTTCAGTTGTTGGCCTAACTTATTTGTTAACACTGTGAGTCAAATGATAATACCACTCATCTGGCAGTGATTGTTTTCATTGTGCATTGTATGCACAAATCCTCTAAATGTGTCTGTGTTTTAGGGCCTGACCTGGATCATGGATCCACTTATGCTGGAAGTAAGTGGTTTCCTAGGATTTCTTGGCAAATGAACAGCATACAGAGAAAGAATGTACAGTACTAGATAGACCTCTTCCTGTATGTTGTGCATACTAGAGATGTACAACTAAACTGACGGTAATCAAACTAGGCTCACATTTCCAGGGAACTACTTTGCTGTGATCAGTGGTTGATGTAGTGCTTCGGCTCCAGTATAGTTGTTTCATGTGTTTTGTATGGTGGAGAGGTTTTGGCTGCATACAAGTAAAAGTTGAATTGCACGGATATTTATGGATCGACCTACTCACGCATAGTGGTCATCAACTGTGGCAGAGATGAAATGCAAAACTGGCATGTGCAGTCTGCGTTTTACAAAATGAGAAAATACTTGGTATGACATCAGAAGTTTTTATCTCTAAAGAACACAAAAGTGCTGGAGGCGACTGGGAGTACATGTATTTGTAAGATATTAATGTACTTCAGGATTAAAGTCTCACTAGATTGATGAGGAAAACTTGTCAACGAGTTCATTAGCATGGAATCCTAGGCTGGCACTTACTCTAAAAATGCCCGTGAATTGTGGCAGCAGACTAAAGCTGCTTTTTGTGCATTGATTATCAGTGTTGATGTTTGTTACCATTACAGTGTATTATGATTGTTACAGTGTCCCTGTGATTAGTGCGGCAGGTGCTAGAGTTTTGACAGATTGCAACATGTTCGAAACAAGCTGCTTTGTTTAATGCCTCATTTAACTACTTGCAGGTAGCAACAAGCCATTTACATATGAATGAAAAAAGAAAAGGAAAAAAAAAGGATTTGTGTAATCAAACAGTATACAGTTGTATAGCTTTTTAAAGCAACTGAATTGTCTGCTGGAAAGTATAATACTTAGAATGTGTAGGAACCATCATTAGGCAAGGTAACACAGGTCATGTTACCTGCTATGGTGCCCTCATCCAGCAACTAGACTGGAGGGGGCAATAGGTGGAGCAGTGTGGCTAGGTACATGCTCATCAGTTAAACACATTTTTCACAAAATGAGGGCAGTAGTTTACAGAAGAAGAAACAAAAACAAAACCCAAAACAAAACTTTGTCTTGGCGTTCAGATATTTTCTGGCCAAAGTAAATCAAAAGTGTTGATATGGCTGTGCTGTGATATTTCACTTTCTGGTCAATTGTGTATGCACACCTTCGTTGAATGGTCATATTACTGGTATTTACATGTATTGAAATGTTTGGCATAGAATAGATGGCAGGTAAAGCGTCTGCCAACTGGTCACCTCTGAACATTCTTCTCAGGTAAACAATATGTGCTTGTATTATCATTTATGGCAGTTGGGGGGTGGAGGCGTGGGGGTTGATTTATTTTCATTGTTTTATTTTGAATGTATATTATCAGCATTTAATATTTGCAGGGAAGTTTCATCTTCTAAATTGTGGATAGATTAGTGTGTTTATGTTTGAAAAGATTTAATCAGAACTGGGCTCAATGATTGTGTGAATTTTATTGGTTACAGCATGTAAAATATGATAATTGACTCATGTTTTTCATCATTGCACCATAATGTATTAGAACTTCTAATCAGACAAGTAAATGGATGGATAATCTACCCTTTTCACTCACAATTCAGAGTTGTTTTTTTCTTCCATTTTTTTCTCTTGCTTTAATCATGACCTGTACTGTAACATCCCTGCTTGTTCGCTAATACTGCTGATTCCTTGCTATGCAAATGAAACGCAACAACTGTGTGTGTGGTTGTGTGTGTGTTTGAGAAAGAGAGAGAGTGTTCAACAAATGAACTGCAAAGGTCACATGTTGCATATTTGCTTTTTTGTATGTCTTAAATTAAAATCAGTGCTTTTAGAGATTTTCCCTGTACTCAGTCTGTCTATGTGAATGTATTCTCTCTCTACATTCAAAGGACTTGCTGCTCCATATACTAGCTGTCAATGTTTTGTCCTGTAACATGTTGATAGAATGGCATAGCCTGGCTATTTTAGTTCCTTTACGAGAATACAGAAATTACAGTATGATTGTTACCAGTATATACTTTGACACACTAGCAGATGTACCAAACCTGTTTTTAGTGATCCACTAATTGGTTTTTTTTTTTCATCTTAGTTAGGTGTCTCAATTAGGCTTTGCTTCAGAAAATTTTTGTTTTCCCTCCACTGAAAGGTTTTGTCTGGTATTTGTATCTTCATTCTTTATTTTAGACAAAGAGAAGTATTATTTCTCACTAGTTACGGGAATTTTGCTGTAAATTTGTTATGTTTTGGAAGACCGCTATACCATAATATTACACCGACCTGAAAAAAGGGAGCTTTTGAAGCTGGTTTTTTTTTTTTTTTTGGTGGAGTTCAGTACACATACATTAGCCCAGCAAACCTGCTGTGTTACAAACCAGTTTGTAGTTAAGGAATGAAAAATATTACACATGTACTCTATTTCCTAGCTGGAATGTCCAGCACTTAGAAGTATTAATTTCAGATGTTAAAGATGTGTTCATTTGCTTGTTTCAGTTGTTTCTTACGCCATGTCAGTTTGTCTGATTCTAATGATTAATATAATCTGGTTTGTGTCTGTGTTACTTAATTATGCTGACCTGTTTATAGTTGGTACAGAAGCCCTTCCCCACATGTACCGTTTTTATTGTAACTGGATGTTATTTTTATATCTGTCCGTTTATAAAGAATAATATGAGAGCTCTTTCTTTGGTTTGATATGTGTGTGTGTGCTGAGTTTGTGTGCGCGCGTGCTTGCAATGGATTGGACAGATGGAAGAAATTTACCCCATTCATTTATTTTCAATCAATACTTTTTGTGAACTGGGCTTCAGCAGATCTGTTCAGTCTATGCTGCAAAACAAAACAATAAGACAAAACACTGAATAAAACAAATCATAAACAGCAGCAGAAACCTGTATTAAACTTCATTTTCATTTTTTCAAAACGGCAGTTAAGTGCCACACATGTAATACACGTCACCTGTTGTTGAAAGCCCCCCTCTCTCTAAGAGTGTGTATGCGAGTGGACATATAAACTGTATGCCTTCTCAACGCTTCCCGTGTTGTGGCGACGTGGTTGTAGAACTTGACAAAGAGAAGATACCTGCAATCACAAATCATTCTTCAGAAATGTGCTTTTTTCTGCTTTAGAAATGTTATTTTCCTACCAATAGAAGAAGTGACCAGCCAACTCAGACTTTCCATCCTAACTTTGACAAAATCACAAAAGACGGATACACGCCATGGATATGAAAAGATCACATACATGTATGTAATGTACCGGTAATGATGACCGCTACTTTACTGTTCAGGTTACCCAAATCTCCCGCACAGAATGAAAGTAATGGCACTTCCATGAACTGAAAAGACGTGCCGTCGTAGGTGCGAGTGTACAGTAGTGACAGGAACGGTGGTACACTGTGCACTTACTGGAGCAGGTGCGTCGCTTGACCTTGGTGTGAAGGTCATTGAGAGCGTCGTAGTCGGACACCATGAAGACGTCGTCGTTGGGGTCACTAGCAATAGCGGCCAGCTCTGTCTGGTCCACCTGGTCACCGATCCCCACCGCCATCACCACCACTCCCTGCTGCTTCAACAGGGCTGCCTGCAACCAAGGACGACCCAGAAACGTGCAGGAGACAACGTGTTGTGAAACTCTTTCATGAAATTCATGAGTAAGCGGCATCCCTTTGGCACCATGTGTTTGCTCACCTCAAGCTAGTTTCTGCGACAACTGTGCCCAGCATAACCCTCAAGACACACCTCTTGTCATAATTCCAGTTTACAACCTTCTCTGTTCTCTGCCATCGTCATCCTTTCCCCTTCACCAAGTCACCTTGAGCATAACAACTGCATGGTAGAACTACACGTACAACACCTACGAGTACCCCGAAACAGGGGGTGGGGGTGGGGATCTATGAGGGAGGATGGCGGGGTGAGAAGGGGGAATGCGTCCTCCTAGTAAGTACAGGGATTGGAAAGGGGGGCGCGGTGGGGAATGGGGCGTGTGGCACCATTATAATAGTATGACTATAAAACATTGCTTCTTGAGAAAAGAAAGCGAAAAGAAAAGTGAATTATAATTCTTCAGGCGGCAGTTTCACGTCCAGAACTACTAACCTGTGCGATAGTTTCATTGACATTGTCCGACACGCCATCTGTCATCACGATAGCGTAGTGGTAGGTGTTGTCACGTGCTCCATGGAATGGCGCGTAGGCGTATTCACGTGCAAACTACACAGATAGATATTCCGGCACAAGGCACATTCAGAATTCCCATGGGCAATGCTGCGATGTCCATCATGACAACAAGATCACGCTCTGCTTGTAAGCTTATCAAGTTTTATTTATTTCTTTTTTTAATGGAAGTGACAGGGATTTTTTCAATCTACATGATAGAAGTTACAACCATTTTTCTAACAAAAAGTACCAACGCAATGGAATATTAACTGTAAACAACCACAAGAAAAGGAAGAAAGAAAGAACGAAAAGGAAAACTAGGAAAACTGCTAGCTTTAAAGACTGGTTGGTTGGCTGACTGGTTGGGTGTCTAACGTCGTTGCCAACCATGTCTGCTGGCTGTTTTCCTTCCTTTTCCAGTCTTTGATATTTCCATTGCGTGGTGGAAAAGGATGTTAAGCCCCCAACCAACCGGCTCCCGAGTCACCAAGTTGCTGAAATGGCACAGACCTTCAGGGCTCCGGCCAGATTAGACGATCCACTGGTGAAGGTCAAGGTCTGGAGCGCGAACACCATCTCCCGCTTGGTGTTGTAGGAGTTAAACCAGAACTCTGCGTTGGGAAGAGAAGCATAGGTCATGGCACTGAACTGCATATTGTCGGGGCCCACAGTGAACTCGTTCAGGAGCTTGGTGGCGAAAGACACCTCCTTGATGAAGTTGACCTGACCCTGTTGGGTTGAGGCGTCAAGAACCAGCAAAATATCTGCTTCTTCATCGTAGGAACACGCTGTTGAGAGACAGGGAAAAAAGGGGGGCATGTGAGTGCGAATCAGCGCCTGGTCAGCTTCTTAAAAGCACAACGACCTGAACTCCTGAAGGGATGCAACGCTCGCCTTTTTCATTTGAACGTTTCAGAGAGATGTTAGAAATGAAAATTCCCAGCGTTTTTCTATAAAGTTCTATTAAACCTGCAGTTTAAAAAGAAGAAGAAAATACGATTGAGGTGATGACCGTTTACTTCATTTTTATTGTGAGGTTGAAAGTAAAGAAAAGTAGCTCCCTAACTTAAACACACACCTTCGGAAGTTCAACCCTTAAATTTGACTGATACTTACTGACTGGCTTGATCAGCAGACGTCAAACAAAGGAACAAACCAGGACAAAAAAAGTGAACTCCGGGCTTTTAATTTACGAAGCTAAAGCGATTTTATCGGTTGCTTGGAAGTTCAGCGTCCTCTACCGCTACACGAGTGCAATATCTTTGACGAAGCAACTGGAAAAATATGCACGACGAAAGTTCATGTTCATACTTCTGTGCAGAAGACGAATACCTTGCCACTTAAGAAAATATCTGTGCAATGTCAGTCTACACTGGTTTTGTTGCCTACTCTCGGATAGAAAACACCACCACCATCATGTCAACAACCCTCACACTCGCACGCTGTGGCGACCAGTTCGTCCTTAATAGACTGCAGGGCGCTGAAGCTGGCCACGGAGAAGGAATGTTGGACGTCACTAGCGACCGCCTCTAGCTCCTGGTGGTTCACGTTGGAGCCAACGCCAATGGTGATGATTCGAGCACCTGCCTGTCTCAGTAACTGGGCCTGAATAAAACGGCAGTACGGCTTTTAACCCTAGAATCTTATAGGAGCTTACATACACTGTACATCACCGATACCTATGCTCAGATTGGTAGATTGACACTCACAAAGTGACACGAACGCACACACTGACACATACACACCAATTCTACTTTCAATGTGTTTATCCGACTTTTGCTGACACATGAGAAGCACACAAAAAAAAATCTAATACCACTGAAAAAGTCTCGAAATTTCGAAGTATATTCCGGTACTCCGGCTTCCTCCCCCTCTGCTTTGGAAATGTTCAGCCCACCAAATTTGAAAAATAAATGTAATTCTAAAATTCCGAAATTTAAATAGCTGAGCTGACCCTTCGCACCACGTGATTGTAATGTGTTTATGTCCAGTGTGTGGGAGAATGCGTGTGATTCACGTGAGCGTGCGTGTTGGGTTCAGTTCGCGGCGCTTTGAGCCAATTCGTGAAATTGGGTAAAGCGCCTATACAATACTCATTATTATTATTATTATTATTAAGAAGAGTGGAAGAAAAACGAACCCTAACCCCCAAACTGACATTCTTCTTTTTGATGTTGAAGTGGCAGACTCAATGAAATGTTTCGTTGATTCATCTGCTGCCAAATTCTCCCGCCGGCTAACTTTCAGGACGGGCCAAGGGGAAGACCACTCTGTGACCACGGATTTCATTTTCAACAAGGTCGGAAAAGTTGTCCCCACCTATGACGGTCAAGGGAAACAACCGAAAAAGTTTTCCGACAAGAAGGCATCAACAGTTATACCCCCTTTCTCCGCAGCAGACGTATGCTAGAGATTAGATGAAGTAATTCCGCACCGCGGAGGATACATCTCCGAAATATGCCGACAACTGGCGGAAATTGAAGTGTTTCCGCGGGTTACTCTTCCAAATTTTTGTTTTGGTATGGCGACGCTAATGAACAGTCGACATAATAAGACTAAAATAGATCAATGGAAATACGACTGCAGGATTTGTATTTATAATTCTCGGCAGATTCCGCTTACCACGAAAAATACCGAGAAGAGCCGAGGGAAAAGTCGTGTGTCTCCGTTTCCGGAGGTTGACGGAAACAACCGATGGGCTCCGCTCATTACGTTCGTTAGTTTCCGCCAACTGTCGGTATTATCCGGTACTGGTGTCCTCTCCACTGCAGAGATACTTCATCTAACTTGCACTGCACAATTCTGCGGCGGAGAAAACAGGGACATAACTGCTGAGACCTTGTCAAAGCGCCTTCATTAGTTGCTTCCCTTCTGCTTCAGGTGGAGATAACTCCTGTGACCTTGACAAAAAAAAAAATCGTATTCACAGAGTGGTCTCCCAGTTGACCGTGTTGTGACTTCTCCGGCGGGAAATTTCGTCTGCAGGTGCCACCAGGATCACGAAACTGAGCGGAAAATTCACAGGGGTTTTGAGTGAATGGAGGATTAATTGAATTCGCCATCTTCTTAAAAACAATTTATATCAAATATTCATTGATACAAATGGAAACACATGTGAGGACAGAAATGGGCGACACCTCTTCAGAGACTGAGATCGTCAGTGTAGCGTTACAAGTGAGAGCGGTCGGTGTGACCCGAATTAGAGCTCCCAACAAAAAGCTTTCCGAAGTAGACCTATGAAAGAATTTTACATGTGCATGCACAGTCAACTCTGTCACAGTTGGGAGCTTAGATCTTTAACAATGATATTCTTTGCTGTGGGTGTACTTGCAGTTAACACTAGCAACCAGCGTGCGTTGTGGTAAAGTGCATTGAAGGCTAACGCTAAAATCCTGTGTTATGTTGCCTCGTCTCCTAGGTACTATGCTTTCTATGCGCTTTTCATTTGTACAGGATTTGCCGTTTGGACAGCATCTGCAGGCAGGCCACGTACTACTGCATCCTGGAAGACGGAGGTAGGGATGCTACTAAGTTCTAACGACCATTCGTGGGTTTTCTGTATACTAGCAGATTGTGCCCATAAACCTACACAGGCTACATGGTTAGCGTGGAGGCGTTCAACAAGGCTGAAATGGTCACTGTGGTAGAATTTTGATTTCCAAGACTTTCAACCAATCTCTGTGACCTTGATACCTGCGGTAAGCTTTTTAACTTTCACAGTGACCCTGTGACCTTGCCATTTGAGGAAGGTCATTTAAAATGATATAAAATGAAAGCCCTTGTTACCAAGGGCCATTTTGTTAAGTTTGGTGTTTCTAGTATTCATATTTCATGAGAAAAAGCCAGCGTTAAAGTTTGTCACAGACAGACAGACAGACGACAGGGGGCTACGACATACTTATTCATTTTTTAAACAAACGTGACTCCCCTTCACCCCCCCCCCCCCAAAAAAAAGAAAAGAAGTTCGTTTCAAAGAGGATAAAGATTCGAGAATTGCATTGTCCAAAGTATCTAGCAGATGCTCCTTCTGCAAGTTCCACCCTTGAAAATTGAAAAATTGTGTGTGTGTGTGTGTGTGTGTGTGTGTGTGTGTGTGTGTGTGTGTGTGTGTGTGTGTGACGCGAACCATATTCAGCAGTCTTGGCTCGTACAATAGTTTGAAATCTTTGTACCGTGACACTCGCAGCATGATACGCGGTGTGCCGCATCGCTAAAGCTGTACGACACATACATTCCAGCTAAGATAATTATGCTCGGGAATTATTTTCCCTCACCACGACGTACTGACAAAGCATTTGAACATTTTGTTCTCAGCAAGCTCACTTCCAGCACACAGCCCTCCCGTTACCTGCAGCTCCGTGGCCCTGGTGTTGATGGAGCGACCGTCAGTAAGCAGGATGACGGCTTTTGACGCTGTGCTCCTCGCCCCATGGTATGATGTCAGAATAGTGTTTCGGGCGGTCGACAGCGCCAGGTCTGTGTGGGTTGAGCCGCCGTAGTAACTTTCAAGAAACGACGGAGATTTCAGGTGAACTACTACTATTACTACTACGACTGACTGAAGATAATAGTGATGCTATTAACTGTTTAAAAAAAAAAAAATCGAAACAAGTGGTCGGCCTCTGGCTCTGTTACACTCAATTTAAATCACTGTTTTAAAAAGTAAGTTTTTCGTTTGTCATGTGTCATCATCATCTTCATAGATTTTCATAGAAGAGGCTCACTGACAGACCGCGTACTGGACAGCATCCACATCACCATTCAGCAGACGAATGTCCTCCCATGTCTCCCTATTTACATTTGTTTATAAATCGCATCAGTCTCCCCATCTCTTGACGTTTTGTTCTCTTTCCGTACCGATCAGGAAAGAGAAAGAGAGAGAGAGAGAGAGAGAGAGAGAGAGATGTCTTACTGGACGTTAGCGATTCCCGAGAGAAGCGAGTACTGGGTGTGGTAGGTGTTGAGGTAAAATGCCACGTGTGCGCTCGAGGAGAAAGAAATGGCCGCCACTTGCACATTGCTCGGGCCGATCTGGAAGAACAAGATAGGTTGCCAGCTAAACATAAAAAGGACGTGATTAAAGGTGAAATATTACGCAGAGTAACTACCGAATTAGTTGTAAAGATGAATCACTTCTTGCAGCCAACAGCTACATGCATTATCACAACTCATCTATATTCCTCAACTGGAAGAAACGTCTGCATCTAGCTACTGGCACTGATTTGGTTCTGACTTCAAGAGCAGTTCAGCTTCTTTACTGCTGATTCGCACTGTTGTGGTAAATCGCCACTGTGAAAAATGCTTATGAGATTTTCCTGTAATTCATGGGTATCAGATATAACGTGTATAACTTACCTGGAATTGTCTGGCAAAGCCCGAGACAAACTCCTTCATTTTCTGGAAGTCGGACAGGTCTTCACTGGACGACGAGTCCATCAGGAACACGATGTCGGCTGGTTTGTTTCCGCATTCTGACATGAAATTGGTGTGTGATAAGGAACTGCAGATATTCGTGAATATTGAAAATACTATCAATAAATTCGCCATCACGAGATTTAATTTTTGGTTATATATATATTCTCATACAACACATTCGCCATCGTCAGTATCATCAAGTACATGATTTTTCAGAGATGAATGCAAGACGTTATGGAAAAAAAAAAAAAGAGCTTGTCTAATTGCCTGTGAGAGCATATGACACATAATGTGGGCTGTTTGAGGTTGAAAACGTCGAGCTTTTACAACTGAGATACAAATGACAAAACTCACCAGGATGAACTGTGACTTGGTGGAGACCTGTAAAAAAAAACCATGATAGATTCGGCAAATTGGAGAATTTTTATTATGTCCGTACGTGTACCGGAACGCAGTAACTCGGATATTATTTAGAAAATTTACTGTTACGCACTTTACTATTGACTCTAAATCTTTATCTCAAATCCTCTGTAAGCCTATGTATACTACTTAGAAACTTATCAGCATAGGAATATTTTCCTGTTTCCGATTTCAGCCACAGGTACCTAACAGACATATCTAGCAGGTGAGGATCCCTCTCTCTGTTTGTCTCTCTGTTTCTCTATGTCTCTCTGTCTCTCTCCGGCTGAGACCCCCCCTCCCTCCCCCCCCCCCCCCCCCCCCCCCCCCCCCCGCGAAAGAGTTCAAAATACGAAAACAAAAGATATATATATATATAATTATATTCTACCTCCGCAGGCCTCAGTGAGGATTTGCTGTTGAATGGCAAAGAGAAAGTCAAAAGACCGAACGTTGAACACGTGCTGGGTGTCGGTGGCGATCTGCCGCAGCTCGTAGTCGTTCGTGTTGCTGCCGATACCCACTGCTATCACTACGGCTCCCGTTCCCTTCAGCAGCTGGGCTTCGTGCACCGTTTCTGATCTGCACGTGCAGTTACAGCACGTTGAGTGTCGGTACTGACCCGGGCACACGTAATCTAGAGCGCGTACTCCACGTTGACGTTCGGAAAAATTTAGCCGGAGCATATGTATACTCTTCATGGTTGACGCAATTGTCTGTTACAATATGTTTTTGTTTTCTTTGTCACATCAAAGGACACGTACATAGTCATCCACCGAATAGCAAAATACATTTTGATAACAGAAACAAGCCTAGTATAAGACAGAAGGAAACATAATTATGCAGGAAGGGGGGGGGGGGGGGGGGGGGGGGAGTACGCCCGAGTCTCTTTGACTTCCTGGACATTTGAACTTTGTATTATAAGACAAAGCGTACACTGCAAAGTTATGTAATCAGGATAAGTTTACATATCTGACCTGTCTGACGATTGGCCGTCAGTGAGGATGATAACGATTGGCTGAGAGCCAGGTCGATGGCCGTGAATGGTGGAAAGACTGTTGAGACGGACGAATCGCAGCGCTTTTCCCGTGTACGTGGCCCCTGATTGGTAGGGCACGTGCTGGATTGCATTCAGGACGGAATACTGGCTGCTGTGCGCATTGAGGTAAAACTGATTGTGAACGCTGGTGGCAAACGTGAGTAGACCCACCTGTGACACGTGGAAAGTGATCGTTGTTGGTATAAGTGCTGCATCAAAACACGATAAAAGTTTCTAGTAACGTTTAGGGGGGTAAAAACCGAGGAAAAAAACGCATTCAAGCAAAAATGAGAAACCGGTTAGACTGAACAAAAGATCAAGTAGGGTCATACTTTACGAGTCGGAGCCAGGTAATTTTAATTTGAAATCGCGTGGAATACAATTGTAAAGGATAAAATCCACAGCAGACTAGCATCACAGATTATAAGATTAGAGCTGAGTAGAACTGGAGTGGAACAGAATAATATATATATACGATTATTATTATTATTATTATTGGACTAGATTAGACTACCTGAACGTCGTTGGGCCCGATGGTGAGTTTGGAGGTGATGTTGCCGACAAACTGGACTTGTTTGCGGAGGTTGGATGACCCCTCACTAGCTGACGAATCCAGCACGAAGATAATGTCTGCTGGCTTGTCGCCACACTCTGAAGTTGAAAGGATATAAAGTTCAAATCCATCTTTACGAGATCAGTAGAGTTTTCAGCATGCGCCTCCCCTTCCCAGCCCTTCCCTCCCTCAGTGCACACGCGCCACTTCCCTCTATTGCATGTTACGATTAATTTTACAAAATGTATTACACAATTTTAGGGGAAATTGTCTCTATGTCCCCAGAAAAACAGAGGACACGTACTATCTTCACTCAAACACCCCACCCCCACCCCACCCCCAAACATAGTACACAGAGAGACAATTACAATGAAACCTTTTTTTTATATTTCAACGGTAGAAATTGTAGCACACATGCCAGTTTATAATTTGCAGTTGCTAAACTACAAAACGTAAAACAAAAGAAGAGACAAGAGACCCCCCCCCCCTCCCCAGAGAGAGAGAGAGAGAGAGAGAGAGAGAGACTCACCACCTGTCTGCTGGGCAGTTGTGGCTGAAATAGAAAACGGAAAAGTACAATAATGCAGGAGTGTACTAGTTTTTACGTCATCCACAAAAATTAGACTCTAAATCTTAATACTTCCTGTTAGTTACAATAATCATAAAATTATGTAATATCAATATTCCAACTTAGCAGAAAGACCTCGCCCGTTATCTGTTTCAATGACCACTTAACGATCAGACGAACAGTAAGAACAAAATAATGAGCAAAAACAGTCAGCCAGTCGGTCGGTTAGTCTTAAACAACAACAACAACAACAACAAACCCGACAACCAAAGACCATCAGTCACAGAGGCAGATATTAAAATCCAGTCCAACCAGCTAGTCCCAGATTGATTCCGCGTTTCCTTACACCACCACCAGCCCCCTTTCCCAATTCCATTTCATCAGTCAATTAATCATTGCATCTTACGTGAAGGAGCAGGGCCGACGACACCAAGGTCTGTAACAGTACGGATAAAAACAAAGCAATCAGTCTTTAGGAATGACGTTTAATCTGTGATAAGCATTGACGAAAACAACAACAGCAACAACGAAAGATCAAGAAAACATGTTGCCTCTTTATGTTTTCCTGATCAACCAAGGCTGAGGATGAAAATTGCAGAAAGCTGAAGGGAGTCATTTCTCTTGGCCCATGTCTGTCTGAACGGTGCAACTAGAGCAGTATTTGACTTCGACAATAACAGCACGTCCAGGGAGGGAAAACTATACTAATACCGGCCAACACGCCAACAAATCGAAAACAGAAACACACTTGTGCCTGCCTTAGCAAAATAGAAAGGCAGTACTTACGCTGGCAGTACAGTTTCTCGATGTTCTCAATGTGCGTGAGCAGGTCGCTGAAGGCGGACACACTGACCACGCCGTTACTGTCCGACGCGATAGAGTGCAGCTCGTTCTGGTTCAGGCTGAACCCGATCCCCACCGCGATCACGTAGATCCCCTGCTCTTTCAAGAGTCTCGCCTGCTGGGCGGTCTCTGTAGGGCTTGTGGACTTGCCGTCAGTTAGTAGAATTAGAACCTGGTGTGATTCAGAGACACGTCGTTGGTAGAATCACTGGCAGTCTCCGAAAGGGCAATAGGCCATTTATCCTCTAAAAAGATCTGAGATGTGAAATGCTCGTTACGTACGGTACAGGACATGGACAAAAACAACAACAAAAAACCCACACCTAGACCGTAGAGGGATCTACCCTTTTCATTGCCATGTGGGAAAGACAGACAGACTACGAATCGTCAGCAACTGACTCAGCTTCCTCAGTGGTTTACGTATACATATCTTTCAATGGTAAATTTCCTGAACCCGTGGAATATTTGCTAACTTTAAGTTAGTACTAGTGCTAATTATATCGCTGCCCTCATCCCCGACCCCCCCCCCCCCTCCCAGATAAAACCCACCCAGGCCAGTCTTTGTATTTGACACTTGAATTATAGTTATGTCTTGTCTTCGACAGTTTCGCATAAACCCAGCCCATATGAAACTTAAGACTAGGCGGCCAGTTTTTGAATATAGACTCCGAACTGACAAGATTTGTACATATAGTTTGAAAGGGGAATGAAAGGGCTGTTTAGGATCTTTCTGTACCTTGGGAACACCGGAACGAGACCCCGCAGACGCAGTAAAGAAGTGCTCGCGCATGTACACCAGCGCTCTCTGGGTGTAGGTGGCGCCACTGAGATAAGGCACGTGACCCAAGGCCGATAACACACTGTTCTTGTCGTAGTACTGATTGAGGAAGAAGATGCGGTGAGGGTCTGTGCTGAAGGTCACAAGGCCGACCTTGAGAAGAGAAAGAACAGACCAGAGCATAATGCATGAAATTGCACTGAGACCAGAACATAATAAATATAGACAGAACGAGACCAGAACATGATGGATAAACCTACAATAACACCAGAACGTACACTGCACTCAGACCATCTATTGTAATTCACTTGTGAGAGGTGCGATAACATCACATGGAATGACATGCACTACCGTATGCTTCTACAGTTTTTATAGAACAGATCGGTTCCGTGGTAGTTAGTACCTGAGCAGCAGTTGGGCTGATCTCCAAGTCAGAAACAAGCGCCTTCACGAAGTCCACTTGTTTCTGGAAGTTAGATGCGCCCTCGCTGATGCTCGAGTCCAGGAGAAAACCAATATCCACCGCTTGCTGTTCACAGGCTGAGAAATAAATCGATCAAATCATTTTCGATTGTTAAGGTATCAATACGTATGACAGGCACACATCAACGTTGTGGAAAAGCTTTCAACGAATGCGCTTAATCCGCTTAACCCGTGCATCAGAATGAGTCACTTGGGTCACAGTTTAGCATCTGAAACCATTGGTTGGCGTATACACTATACATGTGTTGTTCTACGTAGGTAGAAGCGTACCGTGTAGTGAGCAGACGAGGTTTGCACGAGATGGTTGATACGAAGATGACTGAGCGTGAAAAAAAAAGAAAAAAGAAAGAAGAAGACATGAAAGAAAAAAATAAGGAGAGGAATCCAGTTGCCTAACTCAAACTGTGTCCCCTCTGTGGCTATCTCGGACATTCACGCTATCTTAGAAACATTTTGTATCACACGTGTTTTCCTGTGTGGTTTTACACGGTTTTCAAAACCCGTCCTGTGTGTAGGAGAACAGCAAAACTTACTTTTTGCAGCAGTTGTAGGCATTGGTGTTGTTGTTGTCGTTGGTGTTGTGGTGGGTTCTGGCGTTGTTGTGGGCTCTGGTGTAGTTGTAGTACGTTGCGGAGTTGTGGTGGGTTCTGGCGTTGTTGTGGGCTCTGGTGTAGTTGTAGTACGTTGCGGAGTGGTTGTCGGTTCCGGTGTGGTTGTGGTGGGCTCTGTTGTGGTTGTGGTGGGCTCTGGTGTGGTTGTGGTGGGCTCTGGTGTAGTTGTAGTGGGCTCTGGCGTAGTTGTAGTGGGCTGTGGCGTAGTGGTTGTGGTAGGTTCCGGTGTTGTAGTCACTGGCTCCTCAGTCAGAACGGGAGGTGTCGTAGGTTCCACTGATGCCATTGGTTCTTCCGTTAGTATGATTGGTTTCTGCGTGGATTCTGTGGCTGACGTCATGGGCTCTTCTGTCAATATGACGGGCTGCTGGGTTGACAGTGACGTCATGGGTTCTTCAGTTATGATGATGGGTGCCTGTGTAGACTCAGTACCGAACGTTAAGGGTTCTTCTGTGAGGATGATGGGCTGTTGCGTAGATTCTGCTTGGAACGTTATGGGTTCTTCTGTGAGGATGACAGGTTGTAGGGTGGATTCTGCTCTAAACGTGAATGGTTCCTCAGTTATGATAGGTGACTGGAGGGACGGTGGAGGCTGCTGTGGATGACAGTAGTTGTTGCGTTGATTCATCGGCATGTGTATGTGATTGAAAACCCACTGGCTTAATTAGCGTTCGAGTATTGGTGTCATTTTAAAAAAATCAATGAATCTTACGAGCAGACCCTTGAGAGGTTTGACAATACACTCTACAACGTGTTAACCGCTAACTAGTCGGATGGTTCAGCAGGTTGAATTCGAGGTCAGAAGGTTCTGTGTTCGATTCTCATCAAAATTTGTTCCAGTGTCCCCGTCTTTGGTAGCACCCTCAAGGTGCAATAGACGCAAGGCTTCAGCATATCCACCAATCAACATCCGGCAACTGACAATCAACAATTCAACAATTTTTAAACTAGTCGCTTGAAAATGCGCGGCAGTAGATGAACCTAGCAGGTTACCTTATGCAACCACTTAGTATCAGACATTAAACAACAACAACAACAACAAAATCGATTGATTATTTGAAGCAAACTACCGTTACAAGGAACTTTTACCTTGCACAAGAGCTGTCGTTGCCAAGAGTAAAACAGCTGTGCGGTAGAGAAACCATATTGGAGTTTTGGGCGTCTCCATGCTTGGTGTTGCTGTGGTGTTTAATAAATCTTGGTCTGGCCAGAGGGACAGACTGATGCAGTCATCTGGTATACGCTGACCAAGTTTCCGAACCGGTGTTGGGGGTGAAAACTACCCCAGCAAAGCAGGAACGCCATTTTGGCCGTACATAGAGCCGATAGTAAGCGCACATGGGTTCTGAGGTCAATGCCGCAGCTTTATTTGTGATTCATGTTGAGCTCCCGCCGCGGTCAGACCCAGTCCATTTGTTGGGTTTGGAACCCCCATCTCCCCGCCACTCTCCCACCGCCCATTTAGAAGACTCCCCTCCACCGCCCTTCACACACACACACACACACACACACACACACACACACACACACACACACACACACACACACACACACCTCCCTCTGAAAAATAACAACGACAACTACAACCAAACAAACAAGAATCACAAACTATACGGGTAAAACATATTTCATGCAGATCTCCGATGCCGTATCACTAATTTCTCTAGATTTCAGTCTAGGTATTTTGAGAGGTGGAACTGGTCAACCAGAGACCAGAGACACCGCTGGTCACACCCGCTTTTCCCTTCTTGTCCGAGATAGGTCAGAAAGGGTCAACCTTCATGATTCCGGGCTCTTAGGTAACGTAGACCACGTTCCGGCGTCTTATCAGTTTTATACGTAGGATCGTAGAGCACAGACTCAGACCACAAGTGTACGATAATAACTTTATATCACAAAGTGGCGGTAGGAACAATCCACCATTAAGGTCCGTCCCCGTGTACTATGAAGTATCGTAAATAATTGAGACTTCGGGCGAGGAAACAGGAAACCAGGACTTGGGAGCTGATGCGGCGTTGGACTACCAGTTACCCCTCACACAGTCAGTGGGGTGTTGGGGGAAGGGGAGGAGTAAGGGGAGGGGGGATGATGGTTTTGGATGGTAGGAGAGGGGGGGGGGGAGGGCAGTGTGCTGGCTTATCCTTTGATTGCTTCGAATTTGACATCTGAAATCAAATACTCAAACAACTTGTAGCGATAACAAAACAAACAAAATAATCTGCCGGATGATCTTGGAAACACTTATCCCTAAAGCTACGGTCACAACCGGCCGTACGGGCTCCTACGGCGGGTCTACGGCCAAAAATCGTGGCAAATCTTGCAAACGGCGCACGGGCGTCCTGCGAAATTTCCAGGTCGCAAGGAGGCCGCAGAGCGCTGCGGCCGGTTTTCGACATAATCAACAAACTCTACGATCACCTGCGATTTTTTACACACTTGCGTTGGCCGCACGGCCACTGTACGGCCAACACACGATTGCCGCAAGTGCATCGTACGACTTTGACCTCTCGGGGCGAGAAAAATAGGTCACGATGGCCGCACGGCGGCCGCACGATGAACGCACAAGTGACGCACGGTTGTCTTGCGTGCTTCCCACGAGGACCGCACGATGGCCGCACGTGATCACAGACCGCAAGTCGGTAGTACGATGTTCCCACGATGCACGCACGTGCTCCGTGAGTGCTCCGCAAGGCTGACGCAAGACCAGGTGCGGGCCCGGGGGATGTTGGTGTGCAATGTAGAAGTGTTGCAGTGCTGTGTCAGTGTCTGTCAAGTTGTGTACGTGTCCATAGATTTGTCAAACTCTCTGTTAATAATATCCAAATCCTCTGATGTCTTCTTTCCATAAACAAACTACATGTATATATGTAGGTTGGTCCCTATATGCATGAAAAACGCGCGTCGGCCATGGCCGTCGAACGACCGACGCCACACCACGCACGCACGACACGACGAGCACTTACGACGGCGCACGCACGACACCCGTATAGCCCGTGCAAACATCGTCAACATCGCACGAACGTCGTACGAAGGCGTACGACCTCCGTACGATAACTGCGAGGACAACGTACGATCCGTACGGCCGTCGTACGATTTTTGACCAACTGAAATCACAAGACGTTACCCGTGCGAGACTTGCGGGGAACGTACGCCATCGCACGTATATCGTACGCACGATTTGCAACCTTAATTTTTTTTTTTCAGATCGTAGAAGCCGCAGGCCGCAGACATTTCGTGGAGATCGCAAGCATAAAAAAATCGTGCGGCCGGTTGTGACCGAGGCCTAAGCCTCTGTCTGTGAAGGTGTTACCTCGACAACCAGAAGATACTCGACATCTTTGACATTTTCATCTACGGAAAAGCCCTCCCGTCCTTCTTCATCATCATCATCATCATCATTATCATCATCATGGTCATCACCGCCACCAAACTCCGCACAGCCGCCATCTGGAGACACCAGACAACCAACGTGACCTCAACCACATTCGCCTATACTACCCCAACCGACAACAGCAACAACAACAGCAACTGCAACGTCTCCAGGATAACGACAACGGCAGGGCAGGAGAAGACGTCAGCAGAAATGTCCAGCAAGGAGGTGGCCCTGACCAGAATGCTGATCGCCACATCTGTTTGTCGTCTGCACGCTCCCATCTTTGATGCTTCAAGTTGGAATCTTTTGCATCTCCGTTATGGCGGGAGGTACCACAACACCATCACTGTCCTCTGGATGCTCGTCTCCTTCTGTCGTGTGCTCAACTCAGCCGCATGGTGCCAGACGTATGCTGGTAGGGGGAGCCGGGGTGGCCGAATGGTAGAGCGTTGGACTTCTAATGTTCGGGTCGTGAGTTTGCATCCCGGCTGATGCCAAATATTTGTGCTTGCTTTTTCATCGTTGCCCCCTCTTTGATATCACCCGTATGTGGTGGAAAAGGACGTTAAACACCCAAACACCCACCCCACCCACCCGTATGCTGGTAGCGTCAGTGTACAAAGGGTTCAGTCAGAAACCCCGATCTACGTTTGTTGCACTGCGATCGCCGCTACTCAGTTATGATTAGAAGCAAGCTTACACACTCACGACACAAAGCTCTGACGCTCCCCTGACCCGAAAACGGGCCTGACATGCTACCTGTACTGTGATAGGAGACAGAAACCACTTTTGAAAGTACAGATTTCACGCACTCGGCAAACATTTTTCCTCAAACTTGGATTCGCTAGATGTGTGCATTGTTTTTGTATGCTGAGACTGAGAGACATGCTGATTGTTGGTCAGTATAGATGGTGATACATGTATGTGTAAGGCACAAAGCCGCATATCGTTGATGTACTTCTTAGGCTGTTTCTCATTTAAACGGGTTAAATTCCATCTTTGCTAAGCCAACTTCAGTTTCACTCGTGAGTGCACCTGGAAGTATCGCCTTTAGTTGATTAGCACAGCTCTTAATGCGATACAATGTTGTTTACACTTTGCGCGAGCGCTCGAACATTCAAATTCTACGACTGTTGTGACACTGCTGGAGCGCTCAGTGTGGTCACCGCGTCATCGGGTATGCTTCTGTTGGCTCAGTGCCAGTATTACAGGCGCTATTACTGTCCAGGCGTCTAAGTGGTGTAATGATAGGTTCCACAAAAACAGCTATAAGCAAAGACGACGCTAGGTAGGGAGGCTGTCAGACATAGGGTGGAGAGCGCATGGACTTTTCTGAGCGCAGAGATGTCAGGTGAAGTGAAGAAAGGTGAAAGGAAGTGGGCAAAGCCTTCTGTTTTTTTTTTCTGTATGTACTGTTTTGAATCGACCATGAATACAAAACAAGGATCTTCTCTGATCGATCCGGGATCTTCCTCTCCATTTGTGATGCAAACAGTCAATTACAATAATTTGTTCTAAACTGAATGTTTACCAGGTAGCACGTTATTGATTTTGATTTGTCTTCTTCCGTACCTTTCCTTTTCTAGTCACGCTATTTTGATATCAGGCAATTACTGCCCAATTACTTTAAACAAACTATCTTGTGTTTCCCTTTTTTCCGTCCCTACTCGTTTACCTCTGCCTCCTCCACCCCATCCCCACCTCTGCCCCCAACTTGGTATTTTGAGGTACAAGATTCAAGATACTTTATGAATTCCAGTGTGAAATACACACACACGCGCGCGCACACACACACACACACACACACACACACACACACACACACACACACACACACACACACACACACACACACACACACACGCACGCACACGCAGAGGTAATCGTGGAATGTTAATATACAATTAACACATCATGTCCACCAGAAAGGTTAGTAAAAGCACAGCGGGTACTGGGGAATTTTTTTCAGTAAAACATATTTTGCCCTATGAGCTCAACACAGGCACCTCAGCTTGGACATCCTGTTTTCGGCGGATGGGAGTGGTGTATGTGTGTGTGTGTGTGTGTGTGTGTGTGTGTATGTGTGTGTGTGTGTGTGTGTGTGTGTGTGTGTGTGTGTGTGTGTGTGTGTGTGTGTGTGTGTGTGTGTTTTGTTTTTTGATAACGAATGCAGCGACAAAACACGACAAGCACATAACATAAATAACACAAACAGAAAGACAAAACACGACAAGCACATAACAGAAAAAAACACAGAAAAACAGTTGAAAACACACACACACACACACACACACACACACACACACACACACACACACACTGTCACTCTGTCTGTCTGTCTGTCTCTCTCTCTCTCTCTCTTATTTTCATAATGAGTCTTAGAAAACTTTACTTCCACCAGCACCCCTAATCGAACGTAATTTCTTTCTTCAAGTGCAGCAACGAAAATAGGAAATCATTTATGAAACCACTTCAAATCTGCATGCAAAGTAATGAATTCAGCGAATCTCTTTCCGACTCGTCTTTCCCATGAAGTGGGGAAACTTGTTGGAAATCGTTGTGAGACTACAACTACTGCAGTTATTCCAGTATTTATTTGCCAGATCAAAACAATTTTGGAGTAAAAATGCAGCGGCGGAACGTTTCAATTTTCAGCAACGTAGTTACGTGCTGAATTTATTATTTTTTTATTTAGGCCGTGGAATTGTTTCACCAATATGTAGTCATTAAATTGTTTTCATGACATTCGGTGTTTTGCAGACTGGAGTTTCGAAGGGAAAAGAAGAAGAAGAAGAAAAAAAAGAAAAAAAAAGAAAAAAAAGAAGAAGGTTGCCAAGAAGCCTATAAATACAAGACGGTATTCACTCGCTGTGTGTCTTAGAGTTTCTCATAATTGTAGGGGCGTGAGCTTATGAAGGAATCCACTGATTCATCAAGCAAAGGTGAATGTAGTAATCAGTTTAGTATAAAACGGTGCTGGTGCTAGAAAGTGCGCACTCGATGTAAGCGTCAAAACACGAACGCCTTGGCACCTGCAAAATGAACTTGACAAATGAATGATTAGCAAGCACATCTTAAGACAGCTTGAGATAATGTGTGTACCAAACTGGTTGTGACCATGCTTACCACCAAATTCATTTCATTGCCCCATGAGGGATAAATAAAGTAATTTGAACTAAATTCAATTTTATTTTATGACCGTAAAGAAAAGGGAGATAATTTCCAGCACAAATAATCGTTCACGTATTTGCAAACGCATTTGTACAAACAGCCTGCGCACTGTGAGAATCAAACCACGAGAAAAACATGGTAAATTAGTACTCATACTTTTCTTGATGTTTGTAAGTGTCTCAAAACAGCTGTTACATACAAACAGAAAATTATACTAGGTGGACAATTCAGCAGAATTAATGCGGTTTTACTGCTTACAACACACACAGACAATACTTTCCGATCTTTGCGGTGATTTTTTTTTTTTAAACTTTATTCCTACCATGTAAGTTACGCAGTAACCTATTTCTCTGCCCATGTAAGTTTGGGTCCTTGACGGCTGTACACCAGTGGTCTTACTAAAATATTCATCATTAATCTATTTCTTCGTTGATTTGAATTTTGTTTGGTGGACGTGTTTTACATTGAGCATAATCAGTAAGAAGTGTATTTAAAATCTATGATTTTCACTGCTGAGTGGTTTGTTTACAAGGAAGAAAAACAACAGATACTGGAAAAGACACAATGCACGTCAAAGTCGCGCATAAATGGAAAGAAAGTTGACCCGAACCTGTCTATTTCAGTCAGACACATTTATCCCTAGGTGTTCATGTCAGTGAAAATACCTCAACATTTAACATGAAGACGTCAGAATCAGCTGAATGCGACAGCAGTCTTCGTCCATGAAAAAATCTGATCAATCTCGAATTCAGTGCAGTATGAACGATGTTGATCAGCTTAATCGACCAGCACTTTCAAGTTCACACATTAGTCATCACTGGATAGTGGCGTTGTCTGAATTTCGTTTAGGTTGGGGGAGCCGGGGTGGCCGAATGGTAGAACGTTGGACTTCTAATGCTCGGGTCGTGAGTTCGTATCCCGGCTGGAGCCAAATATCTGTGCTGGCTTTTTCATCGTTGTCCCGTGTTTGATATCACCCGTATGTGGTGGAAAAGGACGTTAAACCCCAAAACACCCACCCACCCACCCGTTTAGGTTGTCATTCGTCCAAACTTATTTTGTGTATTTCTAGTCCCTTTTGTCTTTGCGAAGTCCGCGGACGCGAGAACGACCTCACCCTTCAATATTTACCCCGCGTGCGCTTCGCGATTCACAAACAAAGTGATTCAAAACACACTCGGTGACATTTGTGACACTGTACTTACCATAAACACATTTTCCTCCGCTTCTCTCGCAATATCTGGCTTAGAACTACCATTCAACCATGAAACTTTTACCAGGCTCCTCCTCACTACCCATGCATCAAAACACCTCGATGACGACTTCACCAGTCAGATTCGACGAGTTTGTGACGACGGCAGGAGACCAGGAGGCCTTAACTGCTGAAGGATGTTTCATTGTGCAGCAGGGAGATTATGTCCCCTGGAACAATCCAGACAACTTGATCAGCCAAGAGGTAGTTACTAGTAATGTGCCGTTTCCATTATTTTTATTGTTGTGCTTCTTGTATATCATTATTGACATAATACTGTTCCCGCAACGGCGCAGAAACTGAACTGCCTAAACCTAGGTTTAGCCCAGTCAATAACTGATCAGAAATTAATCCCCCACCACCACCCCCTTTCTGTTTAACCCTGTAGGTGACGTCAATGCTGTTCTTCCTCTTCAACACTTTCTTCATCCCGATCTTTTGTCTGGTCGGGATCTTCGGCAACATCCTCTGCGCCATCGTGTTCTACAGACAGGGACTGCGGGACCGCATCAACCTGTGCCTGTTTTCCTTGGCCGTAGTGGACGGGGCGCTCGTCACGGTCATTCTGCATCTCCACGCGGAGGATGCGTCCAGAGCACAAGGCGGGGAGTCCTTCATCTTTGTATCCCATCTTGTAGGTAAGTTCTTGCAACGGCTTTGTAACTCACTGTCGGTCTGTTTGGTTCTGGCGTCCTCTGAAGAAGCCATTGGAATTGTCCCTGTGGCGCGGTGGTAAGATGTGCCAGTAACGAATTTCCGTCCACCTGTGCGAGGTGGCCATGTCACGACAGGGGCGTTAAGTTGTCGCCCTTAAGATTCCACCCGAGAATGCCACAGAACCCACACACAGTCAAAAACCGGGCCACTCCGAACACACTGTGCGGACCAGCGAATTTGACCGGAACCCTAGCGACACTAACGATTTGGACAAGGAGGAGCTAGGCCTCACGGTTTAACTACTATTTTACGGGGTGTCAGCAACTGTGCAAAGGGGCCAAATAATATAGGTCCAGTATATTGTAGGAGGGTGGGTGGGTGTTTGGGAGTTTAACGTCCTTTTCCACCACACACCACATCATAGGGTGATATCAAAGACGGGGCAACGATAAAAAAGCCAGCACAAATATTTGGACCCAACCGGGATCGAACTCACGACCTGAGCATTGTATATTGTAGGAGGGACAACTCATGGGTCTAGGTCTTCTACTGCTAGTACTGTTTGATTCATTCATCACAGTTTCCACAGCAAATTCCTTTTATTGTAAATTGTAATTCTAATGTGTTTGTTTGCACACAGCTTGTGCGTTTTGCAGGACCCAACCCCCCCAAAAAACAACAACAACAACAACAAACCAAAAAACAAACAAACAAACAAAACAAAACAAAAACCAACAAAACATACAAAAACAACAACAACAACAACAACAAAAACCCACACACAAAACAAAACAAAACAAAGCAACAACAACAGCAACAACAAAACAAAATAAAAACAACAACAAAAACCAAACAAACAACGAAACCAAAACACCCCAAAAACCAAAAGAATCGGCTCAACCACTTTGGCCATCTGAGATCCCATCTCCCTTTCTGCTCTTTCAGGCTTTCAAGGTTTTACATTCGCGTCTCAGTTCCTGTCCGCCGTGATCGCCAGTGAGCGGTGTTTCTGTGTGGTCAGTCCGTTCAAGGCCAAAGAGGTTCTCAAGACATCCACCATGGCCGTCATCATCATCCTTGTCTCCACCGTCCTTGTAGCGGGTTACGTGGCCACTATTGGGTTCAAACACACTTCGGCCTGTATTTTCGACCCCCGCTACAAACGCGACATCGTTAATTGTCTATGTGACCGAGTAAGTTACGCATGCGTGGATAAAGGGTCGCAGATTCTGCGTGCGTGCGTGCGTGCGTGCGTGCGTGCGTGTGTTTGTGTGTTTGCGTGTGTGCGTGCCATTGCTGGTCCTAAGCACACGTAGGATGCAGATGTACTCCCCAGCCCCATATACCCCGGGGCACTTCCCGCTTGTACTCCCTCTAATCTTAGCCACATGCAGACTAAGGATGTGTTCATTAGTGGAGCGTTTCCAGCTTGGGAGTAGATCTGGCTTGCAGTGAGGGTGGAGTATGTCTAACTTAGGACACAGTGAGTACATCCACCTTCAGTTAAAGCGGGAAGTGCCCCGAAGTACAGTAAAATCCGCTTAACTCGTAGTCGCAGGGGATAGCAAATTTACTACGATTTATACTAACTACGAATTAAGGGCGCTTGCATAGTGTACATTACTACGGTCCGAAAAACACTATGTCCACCTGGCTTATTTTAGAATTAGTGAACTGTAACGAATAAACAGTAAGTTCTAAGTGTATTCATCATAATTTGACCCATTTAGAGGGAAATCGACGAATTGTCTACTAGATGTACCGTTACAAGGGTTGTAAGTATACCTTGCTAGACACACTTCAAAAGTTGTCTCCCTTATTTATTGGGGGGGGGGGGGGGTTAACGTCCCTTTCCACCACACACAGGTGATATCAAAGACGGGGAACGATGAAAAAGCCAGCACAAATATTTGGCCCTAGCAATCGGCCATCCCGGCTCCCCGTTTATTGATATGATTTATCAGATTATTGATTTATCGATTATTATACTATCGATTTTCTGGTCAGTCTCGGCCAGGCGTTCGGCAAGGCCACTATAGTTTTTGCCTGCGTGTACATATTTCCTTCAAATTACACATCTCAATTTGTTACATCACGTGCGACAAATATTGTGTCAATAATATTGTACGAATTTGATTTCGAATTCGTATTTCATTCGTTTCATAATATCCACTAATGATAAAAATTACAATCCCGTAACTACTAATGTTGCCTTCGCTAGCTGGTAGGCCACAAAAAGTAAGACTATCTACACCACAAACGAAACGAAACGAAAGGAATGCGTTCGCTTCTCCAGTTCACTATTTACTTTATAAAGTTTTCTTGTTTCCAACAATTTTCCGTACTCTGGCTTTTATTTTCAGATTTTACCTTAACAACCAAGAAATCCTCGACATCATTGACGTCTTCGTCTACTCTACAGCCTTTCCCGCTTTCTTCATCATCGTCATCATTATCACCACCACCATCACCGCCATCAAACTCCGCACAGCTGCCACGTGGAGACGGCAAACAGCCAACGTCACCACCACTATCACCCCCACGCCCACCACAACCACTGCAGCCGGGCAGAGGACGTCAGCAGAAATGTCCAGCAAGGAGGTGGCCCTGACCAGAATGCTGATCGCCACGTCTGTCCTGTTTGTCGTCTGCACTCTTCCAGTCCTGGTGGTTCAGATCGCCATTTTCACGGTACCAGAACTGCGTCACGGCGGTCGGTACCACAACATGATCGTCACTTCATGGACTCTTATTTCTTTTCTCAAAGTTATAAATTCCTCTTTCAACTTTTGCATCTACTTATACATGGGGTTAAAATTTCGCGAAACTGTGAAAGAGCTGTTCCCATGCTGCCGTGGAAAATCAGTCAAGAGCGCATACATGCCTAAGTCGGAGACGAGCGTTAGTACAGTGGCCTGAGACGATACCTGACTGACTACAGCGATCACCAGGTCATAGATATGGTGGTTCAACCAATAGCCTAAAACAGTAGGTTGGTATTTTTGTTGAGACAGCAGAGCTTTAAGGGGCCGAGAAACTGTGGTGGTTGTAGGTGACAGTAGATGTAAATCAACCTGTGTCTTCGGTCTCACAATGACTGTAATCTTGTCTACTTAACCTCTGAGTTTCCTTAATAAACCAGTACGACATCCGTCTTCTCTTGTATGGTAGCAAGGGGAGCCGGGGTGGCCGAATGGTAGAGCGTTGGACTCTCAATGCTCGGGTCGTGAGTTCGAATCCCGCCGGCTGGGGCCAAATATTTGTGCTGGCCTTTTTTCCCGTTGCCCCGACTTTGATATCACCCTTATGTGGTGGAAAAGGACGTTAAACTCCCAAACACCCATCCCCACCCACCCTGTTTTGTGGCAAAAGTGATATCAGTTAATCCAACCTGTGAAAAACGATTGTGAAGCTCTGTTGAAAGTTTTCAGTCGATGCTTGAAACAGCGGTTGTTATTTGCGTGGTTTGTTAGTTAGTTGACTGTTAGTTTTTAGTAAATATATTTTGAAAATCCATTTGGCTTAAATGAGATACTAGACACTCTTTACCTCTTTCAAGTCTATGAAAGTTCTGACATACGGAAGATAAGTATTGCCCTTTCTCAAGGATAACAGGTTTTAAGGGTTTGACATGTTTGGGGTTCAGTTCACAATATCTTCATTCAAAGCAGTCGGTAGAACGACATTAACGTTGACACCATTCATGTACTTGACGTAAACGCTTATAAAGGATCATTGAAACATGATTTTCTGCGTCTTTGGCTTTGCTACCGGTTTTAAGAGGAACTGTCCGAACTGAACTGAGCTGTCTGAACATATTGCTATTATATTATCAACACCGGGTACTGTTTTCTAGTTGATGGTAACTTATATGACGGTCAGTTCCAACAAGCATTAAAGCGGCTTACCTAGGATGGGCAAACCTTAAAGTCTCTCAACAAAGTTTCGACAGACGCTGTAACTACTCCATTCAATTCCATTGAATATAAGATTACTCTCTGATCAAAACTCAGACTTTTTTCTTTTGGTTCGTGTTAAGCCGGGAACAATAAATACAAAGATTCACACCCTTCAGTTCAAGAAAATGTGAACTAAAGTCATACATGAGGAATACTAATAAACACATCGTAACAGACAATAAAGTATATCATCACCAGTCACACTCTTACTATGGCGTCATAATAATAATAATAATAATGAGTATTGTATAGGCGCTTTACCCAGTTTCGTGAATCGGCTCAAAGCGCCGCGAACTGAACCCAACACACACGCTCACGTGAATCACACGCATTCTGTCACACACTGGACATAAACACAATCATTACAATCACGTGGTGCGAAGGGCCAGCTCAGCTATTTAAATTTCGGAATTTAGAATATCATTTTTTTTTAAATTTGGTGGGCTGAACATTTCCAAAGCAGAGGGGAAGGAAGCCGGAGTACCCGGAGAGAACCTCCGACGATCGGCCCGAATGAACGGTGCCACATGCGAGAAGGAAACATTCTTTGCCCCGAGTGGCATTCGAACCCATGACCTCTCGCATTGGTGACAAGTCTCTTGGCCACTAGACCACCGACCGCCCCATTGAGCTCCCCCAAAATTACCTTAGTCCTCTCTTATCTCGTGTAACAAATGACAGTAATGTGCTGCTTGAGAACACTCCTTACCAGGGTCGTATGACCGTTCAGTAGACGTACTTATCTTGCCAACGACTGCTCTCAGAAGTCTGCAACTTTGCACGTGTCGTAATGGTATCACGCATTTGTCACGCTAATCAGCCGAGGTCGATCTGTGAGCTTGGAACAGTTAGCCCGTGTCCCTTTATCCCATCCTTAGCTTGAACTTAAAGCGGCATCTGGTAGCACGAGTAACTACCACCGTGTCAAAAACGTGATTCGACAGATGCTGTCACTATTGAGTCAGTGGTCTTCCCAAAGTGTCTTTTAGAGCTTTGTAAACTTGTAATGTTGAAAGTCCCTCCCCACCACCAACCACCCCCACCCCACCCTCTCCCCTCCTCCGGCCCTGACGTATACACATTTCTTAATGTTATGTTTTATTGCATTTTCCCCAGGATTTATTCATCAAATTAAAATAAAAAGTAAATAATAATTACTACATTTCTGTTTTACCCTGAAAGCAAGTTTGATCACCAAACATAAGACGCTGTTTACACGGTCTTTCTCTTTTTTAGGCCATGAACAGACTTTTTCTTCAAACTGTATCTGATATCATGCAAACTCCAAAACAGGAAGCCTAATTACACGTATAACTGCTGTTGATTCTGGAGAGATTCACCTTCATGCAAACCGAATGTTTGTCTTTTAAATAGCACAGTTTTCTTGACTCAGTAATTGAATGGCCCTAATAAGTTACGCTGAAAATACTCATGTTGTTTACTTAATAAAAACACGCCCCAAAATTCACTTCAGACATGAAACCATTGGCAACTTTTGCGAACACAATGTTAGGCGTAGTCTGTCGCCGCACACTGTGTCGATAGGAAGATCTAGTGTTATGAATACCGCGTATTGTCAAAATGCAAATATCGAATATTATTCAGTATTGTATGCACGAATGTGATGCATTTACTGGTGCATTTATTTGATGAAAAGTAATAGTAATTGCTTCCCTTGAATAAAAAGTTTTAACACAGCCTATCCCTTTACCCAAAATTAATTAAATAGATAGCCCCCCCCCCCCCCCTTGGTATTCGACATGCTGCCAGAGGCGTAAGACAACATACCAAGGATTTCTTATTCGTAAAAAAAAGCCGTTCTTGTGCCCTATTCGTACACATCGCGTACATATATATATATACCAAGGTGCATTGCCCATACACGCTGTTTACTCGGTTGTGTCAGAGACCACGCGGCAAGGCTGTTTGTATCAATATTCATGCGTCAGTAGCAATACAGGTACAGTTTCTCGGCGGAATTGGGTATTTGATTTCCAGTGTTAAACCGCAATAGCCAAAAGGCCTGACCCTTTGGCTCGCTTTTGGAATTGTTTCGTGCATGAGGTAGGCGTGGTTATAATTTTTCCTACACTTCTTCGTTTTTCTTGATTGTCCACCTTTGATAAATGCTGTTTACGGATGTGCTTAAGTACTCCCACAAATCAATTCACGGCATTTGTTGGGTTTTTATTCCTGCAAGCCGTGAGAAGCCCGAAAGAGTAGTTCTGGATGAAATACACTTCAACAAAACACACTTTAGCAAAGTGACAATTATGCGGTTGCATTTCACTGACATGTGAATCTCATTGATGATACAGACAAGGACATCAGCGACAACGGCAGCAGCATCTAACACCTACGACGATGACATTAACGACAACATCAAGAAAAATAACAGCACCACAGACGTGTAATGCGACGAACACATCAAAACAATTATTGTGATGATGATCTTCCTCTGATTAATGTTATAACTCACCTCAACTACGTTATCTGCTAGCTTCCTCAATTAGTCTGAACGAAATCTGCCTTGTCTTGTAAAAAAAAAATGATACCAGTTAAAAGCTGTGCAAAGCAGTTAGGGCAAAGCTCCGTTGAAAGTTTTCAGCCGATGCGTGAAACAACGACCGTTATTTCAGTTAAAAAAATACCCATTCTTTGAGAAACTTACTATACACTCCTCAGCAGACTGCGTGCCGATATGTTGGGTGGTTGCATTTATCCACCCCCCCCACACACACACACACACGTGACGTGATATCAGGATACTGGCTCTAGTAACAAGCAGGTTTGATCGTGAAGTGCAGGGGGCCGTTTGTGTTGTTTTCTCGGCGGAATGTATCATGCCAGTACTTTTGCTTCTATAGCAGAGGAGCCGGGACAGCCGAATGGTAGAGCGTTGGACTCTCAATGCTCGGGTTGTGAGTTCGAATCCCGGAAGGGGCCAAATATTTGTGCTGGCCTTTTATCTCGTTGTCCCATCACCCTTACGTGGTGGAAAAGGGCGTTCAACTCCCAAACACCAACCCACCCATCCGCTTCTACAGCATATCTTGTTGTCCCATTACTGTTGGAAGAGAAATACCCCCCCCCCACCCCACCGCACTACTGTTGCAAGCGGCCGCTCGTACACTCACTCTGTCTCAACTATACGTCACCCTTGAAAGGAAGCAAACGTAAATTAAGACGACTGCAGATAATTATACATTATAACTAGCAGGATGCCACGTATAGCCGATGTATTATTCTACGATATTTCACTCTTGGTATTTCCCTCATCCAAGTCGAGAAGGCAAGACAGGCCCTAAAACGCCAGTGACAAAATGAATGCAAGTTCACTCATAGAAATCAGTGATGTAACCTCGGCGGCAGAGGAAGGTGCTGTCGTCAGCAGATTCGACAAGATTGTGGCGACGTCACCTGACCAAGAGTCATTGGCTCCTCACGGATGTTCTTTGGTGCAGCATGGTGATTTCGTCCCCTGGGACAATCCGGACAACCTAATCAGCCAAGAGGTAATGCACGGTTTCCAAGGTGTTGTTGGTAGTGGTGGTGGTGGCGGTGGTGGTGGCGGTGGTGCCTCTTTTGTACGGTATCAGTTATCGAGATGAATGTTAACACAATTATCAAGATTTATGAAAGTATCTAGCCAAATTAAACGAGGCGCGACAGTTGCAGTTGTCGAGTTTCTTTCACAAATAATAATAATAATAATAATTATTATTATTATTGTATAGGCGCTTAACCCAATTTCTTGAATTGGCTCAAAGCGCCGCGAACTGAACCCAACACGCGCACTCACGTGAATCACACGCATCCTCTCACACACTGGACATGAACCATTACAATCACGTGGTGCGAAGGATCAGCTCAGCTACTTAAGGTTCGGAATTTAGATTTGCATTTATTTTCAAATTTTGTTGGCTGAATATTTCCAAAGCAGAGGGGGAGGGAGCCGGAGCACCCGGAGAGAACCCCCGACGATCGGCCCGAATGAACGGTTCCACGTACGAGAAGGAAAAATTCTTTGCCCCAAGTGGGACTCTAACCTGACCTTTCGCAAGTCTCTTAACCATTAGACCACCGACCGCGACACTGTCAACTTTCTTCTCGATTACGATTGTACTGCCTGTTTAAAAGATCGAATGGAAAAGGTACAAAGTCCTTGGATTCGTATTAATTTTTTGGCTGATGTGTACAACAAAGTGAGTCTGCGTAATTATCCCCCGTCGTCTGTCTGTCTGTCTGTCTGTCGTCGGTCTGTGATAAACTTTAATGCCACGGTCACAACCGGCCGCGCGATTTTTTTATGCTTGCGATCTCCACGAAATGTCTGCGGCCTGCGGCTTCTACGATCTGAAAAAAAAAAAAAAAAAAATTTAAGGTTGCAAATCGTGCGTGCGATATACGTGCGATGGCGCACGTTCCCCGCAAGTCTCGCGCGGGTGGCGTCTTGCGATTTCAGTTGGTCAAAAATCGTACGACGGCCGTACGGATCGCACGTTGTCCGGACAGTTATCGTACGAAGATCGTACGCCTTCGTAGATTGTACGCCTTCGTACGACGTTCGTGCGATGTTGGCGATGTTTGCACGGGCTGTACGAGTGTCGTGCGTGCGCCGTACTGCTATCGTAAGTGCTCTGTACGCGTGGTGTGCGTCGGTCGTTCGACGGCCATGGCCGACGCGCGTTTTTCATGCATATAGGGACCAGCCATATATATACACGTAGTTTGTTTATGGAAAGAAGACATCAGAGAATTTGGATATTATTAACAGAGAATTTGACAAACCATGGACACGTACACAACTTGACAGACACTGACACAGCACTGCAACATTTCTACATTGCACACCAACATCCCCCGGGCCCGCACCTGGTCTTGCGTCAGCCTTGCGGAGCACGTACGGAGCACGTGCGTGCATCGTGGGAACATCGTACTACCGACTTGCGGTCTGTGATCACGTACGGCCGTCGTGCGGTCCTGATGGGGAGCACGGAAGACAACCGTGCGTCACCTGTGCGTTCATCGTGCGGCCGCCGTGCGGCCGTCGTGACCTATTTTACTCGCCCGGAGAGGTCAAGGTCGTACAATGCACTTGCGGCAATCGTGTGTTGGCCGCACAGTGGCCGTGCGACCAACGCAAGTGTGTAAAAAATCGCAGGTGATCGTAGAGTTTGTTGATCATGTCGAAAACCGACCGCAGCGCTCTGCGGCCTCCTTGCGGCCTGGAAATTTCGCAGGACGCCCGTGCACCGTTCGCAAGATTTGCCACGATTTTTGGCCGTAGACCCGCCGTAGGAGCCCGTACGGCTGGTTGTGACCGTAGCTTAACGCTGACATATTCTACTATTTCTAGGGATCTGCGAATACAAGAAGCACCAAATTTAACTTGCTGATAGAAAATGATGAGAACGTCCACACAGACCAGACAGATCCCTTCAAATGACCTTGACTGAAGGCACTAGCTGAATGAAATGTTTTGTGAAAGTCTGCATTGTATGTAAAATGAACGGGAACAACTGGGAGTAAGCAGGTATCACTATCACTATCAGTTCAGAAGTTACTTCCCCTTTCTACTGACAATTTTATCATTATTATTATTCACCGTGGCGCAAACTGAATGATCCGACGTATGACCGCCATGGTAAGAAAGTCATCGGACGCTGATATCGGACATTTGGAAAATGATTTAGTCTGTGACCGAAGTCCGGCGTGCGTATGAAGCCCTGCCTATCTTTCTGTTTGGTCCTGCAGGTTGCAACAGCGCTCGACTTACTCTTCAACTCTTTCCTCATTCCGATCTTCTGCCTTGTCGGGATCTTTGGCAACACCCTCTGCGCCATCGTATTCTACAGACATGGTCTGCGAGACCGGATCAACCTATGTCTGTTTTCCTTGGCGTTATCGGATGGGGCTCTCGTCACGGTTATTCTGTTCATTCACGCGGAGGGTGCGTCCAGGTCTTACGGCGGGGAGTCGTTCTTCTTCTTAACCTGTCTTGTTGGTAGGTTCATGTAACGGCTTTAAGCGCTCACTTGTCAGTATATTTACTTGAATTGCATTATCTCCATCGTGGTGATCGTGTATGAGTGTTTGTTTGCAGCCTGCATTCAACCCCCCCCCCCCCAAAAAAAAAGGTCTCACCAACGACTCTTGCTTCCTATCCTTTCAGGCTTTCAAGGCTTTACGTGGGTGTCTCAGTTCCTGTCTGCCGTGATCGCCAGTGAGCGGTGTTTCTGTGTGGTCAGTCCGTTCAAGGCTAAACGAGTCCTCAAGACATCCACCATGGCCGTCATTATCATCCTTGTGTCCACCGTTCTCCTGGGGGGCATGCTGGTCATCGCTGGTCCTAAACACACGTCGGCGTGCATCTTTGATCCTGCAATGAACGAAACTTCGTTGATTATATCCGTTACGAAGTAAGTTTGGCAAAAGCCTCCCAAATATTTCATCTTTTTCATTATTCAAATAACGATAGCAGCATTTTCGAAATGCCATACTGATCAGGTAAAACGTTTTCCTATTCAAGCACAGAATATTGTGCGGAAGAGAACCGTTGAGGAGAATACCCCCAATATTCATTGCGTTCTACTCATACTTGGTAACTATTGTTTCTGGCTTCACATGCGAGTTCGTTTGTGCACTTGTTCATGCATGACAAGACAAAGATAATAAGGCACACACATAAAAAAAATCCTGTTATCATCGTTTTTCGAAACGCTGGCTGTCATTGTTATCAGATTTTACCTTGACAACCAAGAAATCCTCGATACCGTTGACGTCTTCGTCTACTCCACGGCCTTTCCCGCTTTCTTCATCATCGTCATCATCATCACCACCACCATCACCGCCATCAAACTCCGCACAGCTGCCAAGTGGAGACGGCAGACAGCCAACGTCATCTCCATCCCCATCACCACCACCACACCCACTGCAGCCGGGCAGAAGACGTCAGCAGAAATGTCCAGCAAGGAGGTGGCCCTGACCAGAATGCTGATCGCCACGTCTGTCCTTTTTGTCGTCTGCACTCTTCCAGTCCTGGTGGTTCAGATCGCCATTTTCACGGTACCAGAACTGCGTCACGGCGGCCGGTACCACAACATGATCGTCACTTCATGGACTCTTATTTCTTTTCTCAAAGTTATAAATTCCTCTTTCAACTTTTGCATCTACTTGTACATGGGGTCGAAATTTCGCGAAACTCTAAAAGAACTATTCCCATGCTGCCGGGGAAAATCAGTCAAGAGCGCATACATTCCTAAGTCGGAGACGAGCGTTAGTACAGTGGCCTGAGACGATACCTGACTGACTACAGCGATCACCAGACTATAGATAAGCTGGTCCAACCAAAAGACGCAAACAGTCGGTTAGTATCTTTTTTTGGGACAGCAGAGGTTTAAGAGAAACTGTGGTCGTTGTAGCAGGTGACAGTAGATGTAAATCGACCTGGGTATTCGGTCACACAACGAGCACAACTTCAGCCATGTTGTGTGTTCTAAGTTAGGCTCCCATACTGCCGGAGGAAGTCAGATGCATACATGCATAGGTCAGAGACGAGCGTTAGTACAGTGGCAGTTATTTGAGCTCTACGTTTGGTAAAGAGTGTTAGGAGATGTGTCTTTGGCAACGTACGGATACTTGTATTCCAGTCTCTCATTTTACCATTTTCGGACGTAAAGCACTCGTAGTTAACTCACTGAAAATTTGCACTGGCGAGTGGTGTAAATGCACCCCGTATTGGGACGAAATAAACTCCCGACGACACTTGACATGGCCTTACGTTGTTCGTATTTGCCCCGTTTGTCTGGCCATTCTGTCTGGGAGGTGTGGCGCCGGTATCATACCGGGGTCTTTCAACCCTTCAGCCGTACTAATGATATATTTCATAAAAAGTTCTCCCCTGAATTTCTATCTCTCTCTCTCTCTCTCTCTCTCACACACACACACACACACACACAGAGGCAAGAATCAAAGTTCTACAAACATTTCTGGGTTGTTTCTAAGATGTAATTACAATAAACATACACAAAATCTGTAAACTTGGAAATTATATAAATGTGAGTTAAACAACTGAATCATGGATTACATTTTAAATAACTGTAAAGAAATATCGCTTCTATATCACAAAGTTTCCAATGAAAAATGAACATTCTCTTGATTACGTGAAAATAAACCAAACATGTACATATACTGCAAATGTAAACAGATTACACTGTAGCTGTAGAAGTCCGTTTCACTATCACCTATGAGATGTTTTACGTGGTGCATTTCGAACTAAGACTGTAAAATGTGCAAAGCAAGCAGCAGTTTTCCCCCGAAGTCTATTGCTATACAATGAGATTGAAACAGTTTTCCACAAACATCCAACACATAGGTAAAGACCGGTAAATCAAACTCAAGTAATGTTTGCAAATCTCATTACACAAAATATGTATACAGTACAACTTCTTTTGGGCGACCACCCCTTTGGCCAGATAAGAGTGGTCTTAAAAGAGAGGTGTCCACCCAAAAGAAGCTTCAGACAGTGAAGAAGTGCAACCCAGTATCATTGTAACATTGGTCTGCACAGGCAGGTGGTCTCCCAAAGGGGTGGTCACCCAAAAAAGGTTCTACTGTACTTTATAAAGCATAACAGTAGACTGATTTTTGGAAGACACAGCCAATGGAAAAATGGTTCACACTTGAACTATATTCATATGTTGCTGAATTAAACTTTTTGTACTTAAAACAGTCTGCCAGTAACTATAACGTCTTGTGGTGTGACCCAAGATGCAACTACAACTTCAACCACCAAACCAATAACTTGAATAAGCTACAGATTGCACTTTTACATAAACTTGATGATTTTCAATGAAGAAAACACCAACAAAACACCAACACTGATACATTCACACTGGCAGTGTATACCATGACAAAATAATTAATATGAAGAAAAAATAAAAAAAAAACGGAAAAAAATGCCTGTTCTGATTTTCACTACATAGTGTAGAAGCCAAAGTTCTTTTAACTGTGTATCCAAAAGATAATTCATACTTCATCAAGATCTGTCTGTTGGGAACTGACCAACATTTGTTTCAAAGTTGTAAATGGCATGAAACATCCGTGATGTGGTACCCTGTTCTGCACATGCACCCACTCACATAGAAGATGGATGAAATGACAAAAAGTAGCACTACAATTTGTTGGAAATAACTTCTTCCCTCCAGAGGCAAGTAGTATGTTTTTGAAAATTATTCATGAAGGCCAAATCAAGGTTTTAGTGAGCCATATTTTCTATAGGACAATGAACAGCATTAAATTTTTTGTTTGTTTTGGGTGTATTTTCCCCTTTCCATTACTGTACATGTATAGTGCTCCATGGTATCCGGTACAGACGTTTGGAGTGTGAGCTGTATGTACTTAGTACATGTATCTACACATTCTGAGCTGTGTACCCACTAATTTCAAGCCCTGTATAGCAAATTTAATGAAGTCAACATACATAGTACATTGTAACTCATTAATACTAACCTCTACACACTTGAAAAATTAAGCCATTCAATAAAATCACTAAAACAGGGAAAAAAGCAAAAATTCCATTACAACGGTAAGCATCTTTGGTTACAAACTTCTGGAATGGTCTATATGTTGAAGATTTGACAGAAAATTGTTAAAATTGTTCAGCGATTACATGTGTTAAGTTCCAGCCCAAAATACTGCCAGCCTTGAAGTTCTCATAATGTTAGTGCAAAACAGTAAAACATGTCTGTAAAACTGAGTGGCTTGGTCAAGCAACAAAAGAGACTAGTCTGAATCTGAAGGAAAATCACAGTACTAAACATTCCCCAATGAAAAAAAAAAACACACACAAAAAAACTGAATGAGAAAAAAAAAACAAAAAACATACCTGAACCACTGCATGCATAACTTTGCTGATTGCCTTGTTACCAGCATGATTAAATAGGTTAGAGTTAAACTGGTGTGCAAATCAAACTACTGTTTGATACAAGTAAAGACAGGCATGTTTTAAAATGTGGAAATCTGGAAAATACACGCTGGTGTGCTGGTTTGTTGACTGGATAATGCAAGTTTATGGCCACAAACTGCTGTTCATGGCAAACCACTACATGTAACACACATCCACAATGACTCCCACAGTGTGCACAATTAATGCGTGTGCATGCACGCACGCACGCACGCACACACACACACACACACACACACACACACACACACACACACACACACACACTGTATGTTTGTCCCCACAATACTACTACGCATGTATCACTTGACTAGCTTGCATAACTCGAAGATCATGCAAACCGATGGTGAAAAGTGATTGCAACAGAGTCAGAGATCATAATTTCATTATCCCAGCAGTGCCTTTGACCAAGCGGTTTTCAACACCATTAAAAAAATCGGGAACCATGCCCCTCCCATCTCATCCCAAATATTGTCTTCTCCGTATTGTATGCTTGCCAACCATTATTTTACATAACACTGATACCACTACATTTAACAGATTAAAAACTTATTACCATAGTACAGGTAAACTCAAAACTTACAAAACCCAATATACCGGTATGTAAAAGAAAGTAATTCTGAAATGAGTATCTCCCTATAATCAAAACATGATACAATCTGCACTCGTAACTACTGTATATACAAATGATTGAAAATGGATTCAGTAATGTTGGTCTTGTCTAAATCGTAAGAAAATGGATTCAGTAATGTTAGTCTTGTCTAAATGGTATGAAAATGATTGTGACTGGCACGCAGACACATTCCAGATCCAGGCAAAATGCAAGTGGCTGAAACAGTGACATCTGAACAGACTGCCGGCAAAAATTCTACCTAAGTATTTTACCTAGGACACTGCACAGCTATATTCCAAAATTTCATGCAAAGACACTGTGATAAAACGGTGACTACAACCATAGCTGACACAATGGTATTTATTCCCTTAAATTCTTCTACAACCCTGTGCTCTTTCAATTATGTCGCAACCACAAATTTGCTGATGTCAAACTTAAAAAAGCTAATTCAAAAAGCTCCTGATAAGAATGTTATAGTCCCCGTCACAGTTTTCAAAAAATGCCACCGGTCTGTTTAAACTCAGCTTGAGGACCTCTCCACTCCCCCAATTATCCTAATTCATACAGATTGGTCAGCAGCCATTAACTGATTCAGAGAGCTGGAGGTGGGGCCTGTTCCTGGTCCGGTTTGAACATGTCGCGGATGTCTTCAGGAATCTGGCTGACATACCAGTCATGGTTGGACACAGAGGCCAGCACGCCTGTTGAGTTTGGGAACTTGACATCCACGCCGTAGGTGATTGGCTTGCCCAGGAGATCTGTCAGACGTCCACCGACCGCATGTAACACAGCTTCTGGGGCACACGTGTCCCACTTTTTGCACCCCTTGCTGGCAAACACGTATGCGTGCACTTTGCCCTCTATCAACAACAACACCTGGAGACAAACAATGAGTTCTGTTGAGTTGGGAAATGAGAAGCTTTGAAGACCTACAAGCACAGCTGTATCACTATCAGCAGAACGTGAAATGACATGATATCAACACGATAAAAGTTAAAAATACTAATACAATTCCTGAGTAGGGGACTTCAAAACAACTGAAGTTCCACTGCCACAGTATCTGCCCTTAACCTTCGGACGACGTCGTGGGTAAAAAGTTGCACACACATTGCTTTAGATGAACGCATCTCGGTCAATATTTAAGTCACACCTTTGAAATTTCATGACTTTGTCAATAAATGGTTTGACTATGTTCATGCCAAAAATTGTGTTGTTTAACTTGTAAATAGCAGAGTAATTAAAGAATACGTTGTGAATTGCCTATATAAAAACCATGGGTAATTTGTTCCCCACGATGTAGGACTAGGAATAAGTTGAAATTTACCTTTCTAAAAACCATGGGTAATTTGTTTCCCACGATGTAGGACTAGGAATAAGCTGCAATCTGCCTACATAAAAACCATTGGTAATTTGTTTCCCACGACGTAGGACTAGGAATAAGTCGAAAATTACCTATTTAAAAACCACGGGCAAGTTGTTTCACACGATGTAGGACTAAGAAGTTTTTTAGCGACGTAGCCGGAAGGTTAAGCTTATCTTGTGAGTTGCACACAGGTACTCAAACTAAACTGAAATGTCTAAGCTGTATAGGGGCTAATGCTACCACTTTTCTGCTCAGATCGTTCTGAGCTGTTTCCATGGTATCTATAACCACACCACTTAGACGCCTGGACAGTGACAGTATCTGTAATGCTGACACTGAGCCAAACAGAAGTGTACTTGATGACACGGTGACCACACTGAGCGCTCAAGCAGTGTCGACAGTCATACAATTTTAATGTTTGACCGCTGGCGCAAAGTGTAAAAAACATTGTATCATATTAACTCTTACCAGTTCGCTGCTTTTTGATGAGTGCATGAGCCAAAATTGGTAGGTTCTAAAGGGGCACCATGAAATCACCAATAATCATTGTATGTGCACATAATTATACACCAAATGAAAGGAAACTGAATTCTCTACCTAATTATGCCCATTAACACACAGTTGATTCACAAATATTATAGTTATTTGAAATCATAATTCTTTATTTGTGTAATCAGACACTCCGATATTTCACATACCTACTTGGTTTTGCTTATGAACAAAAGTTTTTTTCTTATTTCATTCTCATGTCTGTTTATAGACTGTGAGGAAACTACATTCAATTCTGCTTCATATGAGCCATAGTTTGTGTAATTCCACCCACTGTTACTGGATTTATCTAGAATGATAAACACAAGGGCCATGCGGCCACTGTTGGTTCGGATTTTCCTTCGGCGCAAGTTATGACACTTTATGCACCTATGTGAGCAGCATACACAGAATAAAAGTCAGCTGCGAATAAAAATGCATGCTAAATACATTTATGGATCAGCAAATTTACTAATACAGCATATAAGCCTCGTAAATATGGCAAAACAAAGGGATACTTGAAGCGATGATAAAACTAGCACTTTCCTATCAGGCACGCCACGTGAGATCGAACGATTTGGTGGAATGTTCTCCTCATCTGAACTGCCGCAGCCCCGATCCTGTTCAGAATCATCATCCTCGGAATAGAACTCATCACTTTCAGTATCGGATGACTCAGATAAACTCATGTTGACGTAAAAATCGCAAACGACAGTCGCTCAGAAATCGCACGTGGGCACACAACAATGGCGTCCGACAGCGAGGGTTTCTCAGAAAACACTACCGCTCCGTGAAACATCTTTATTTTTCAAAATTAACACAACAAACACTTCTATTATTATCATGTTAGAAGCCCGTACAATGTGTTCAAACAAAATAATAATCAGGTTTCTGTGAGTGACGGCCCTAGGAAAATCCCCGGTGGCTCATCGTAATATATCTTACGATGATCAAGGGAGCGAACTGGTAAGAGTTAAGGGTTGCACTGGACTATCTCAAGCATACAGGTGCACTCATGAGCAAAACTGTTCCAAAACATAAGTTGGCTAAGTAAAGATGGAATCAGTCTATTCAAATGGGGACTTCTCACTTCTCTTTTGCATGTTACAGTGCACGTTAACACATCCCGCCTGGTACATGTAAGTAACTAAAACTTAATGCAAAAAGTCTTTCAACCTGACAGTGCATGGCTGAGAGTTCAGTGTACACATTCAGACTGGTACACACACACACAAAAAGTACAGCACATGAACCAGTGACTTCCAGTCTGATGCATTCACTGTTTAATCTCCAGTCTAATTTAAGACTATACAAATCTACAGGCTCCCATGCTCCCAAGAAACCTGTGAAAAATCTGCAACTGCCGCAATCTTCATATATATGTGCTCAGCAAACCCACCTTATGTCCTGCTCCGCCAACCCGAACCACTTGTGATGGTTGACACGCTTCGACAGCCTCTGTGACAGCACGATTTGAGTGTGACCTTGTTGTTGTGATAATGTTCTCACCCTCGGGAGGAGTCTGACGCTCAAACCCAAAAGCCCCTGTGAAAGACACCAAATCCACATTCTGTGATAATGGTGTGTGTGGGTGAATTCGTCAAAACTCTATTACAGCTGGACAACCAAATTCCCCCCCCCCCCCCCTCCGGTTGTGCCATAGTGATGACAAATAATAATACACGAATGTGATGAATGCACTTCAAAACTTATAAAATGAAAGTACATGTATATACAGAAAAAAAAATTCATGTAGGTGCATATAATGAAACTTTATTTCTTGGACTGCATGTGCCATCTTAAGTTAAAGTGGAGATAACCTGAATGTAAGCCAAAGGGTAGTTGAAAAAAACAAAAGACAAAAAAGGCACCATACAATACAGTCCTCATTAGCACCTACCTACTCCCAGCATGCCCCAAATACATCGCCCTAGCTTGGCATCTGGTCCAGCCTGGTAGTTGTAGTATGGCTGATTAATAACACCGCCTGTTGCTATGCCATTGACTGCCACTCCAATCAGCACAGTCACATGATCTAGCAGGCCTGCCAATAAAAACAAAACAAACATGTAGAACTATGTATGTAATGTCATGTAATTCAACAGGTCAAATTTTGCATATCACGTGAGATTTGTAGTTTATCATTTGGTTTACATGTATCACCACTGAAAATGACTGTTGTCATGAATATATATAACATGCTAGCAGTATTTCCAAACTACTGTAATTACCTTTGCTGTGCAAACCTGAGTGTTTTCTGCATAAACTTACAATTTTCAGGAATGATACTCAAAATGGTGCAGTTATTCCTTGTTCTTAATTCTTTGTTAAAATGAATACAGCTGTCAGCTTCACAACAGTCTCATTGAACAGTGAGGTGCTTGGATCTAAGCTAAACACAGTAAACTGAAAACACCTACTCAATCAAATACCATGCTGTACAAACAGAATAAATCATTAAAGGTGCGAACAAAATGGAACACAAATCAACACAACCAGATCATAACACAACTAAGAGAAGCTTCAACAACAAGACCTTTTTTTTTTCTTCTCCTTTGGTTGTTGTTGGCAGTTTGAGCAAGCTAGTGCCTAACGGAGAACAATCGTTACAATGGGGGACAACTCTTCACATCACACCATGCCACAGTTGGGGCATTTAAACCCCTTAGGGCAATGATCATTACAGTCGATCAATAGGTTAAAACATTTTTGCTGCTATTGTTGAGTTGACACACTTAATTTCAGTTTTCATTGTACACATGCACTCAGGCTACCTCCTGGATGCCCTTTATCCATACAAGGAAAATGCCATTTATACATCTGTATGTATTAGTGATAGTTTCCACCATCCTAAGCACACCAACTTAGATCTAAGCCTTCCTTTCACCTCAATTCTTTGTCTGCACAGTAACAACAAATTATACACCAGCGACTACATGTACATGCAGTACCAAATACATCACTGTTGTTGTTTTGTCAGTTATAGTTTTCATACCAATCAATACAATTACATAACAGGTACATTACAGTGATTTCGCCAAAGCAGTGAGGTCCAGGGGGGGGGGGGGGGGGGAATCAGAACATGAAACTGCTGTTAATTGTTACAGTTATGGTTACAAGTTCCTGAAAACTGGGGACTACATTGGTAATGAGGGACTGTGGGACACAAATGAACCCAAGAGAGAGTGAAACACCGCAAATAACACGGAACTACCAGCACACGGCATAGTCCAAAACACTTTACCTGGGTTATTAGTTACAAAAGCTGGGAGAAAGAGACAGAAAGAAAGCAAAAGAAACAAGTAGATAACCCAAACAGAGAGAACAAAGGCCTGAAAGTTGCAAGAAAAGGAAAGAAAAAAGTTATGTCCACGAAGGAAGTGAAGACTAAATACAAGCAATATAAATTTCTATACAACCATTTTTTTGACAGTCCTACAGAAAGCTCATTTTCAAAGTCCCTAGTTGAGTTCAGATAAATGTTTCCAAAGTTACTATGTCCCAACAAAGAATACTAGCACACAGAAATATCAAAGTTAATGCTAAATCAATATGTGAACAATAACACTTACAGATGACTATGGTATAAGCAATCTAAAATTGTAAATAAAGATACATTTGTAGTATACCCCTCACCTTGTGTGTATTCAGCTGTACCATCAACAGGATCAACCCATATCACAATCTGCACATCAAAACAGCAGGCACCACTGACAATGAATGACAGATTATAGAGCTTTTTATTTTGTCAAAAATCACTATCATTAAAAAAAAAAAGTGTTTGATGTTGAAGTGTTGCAGAAAAAAGATTAAAGTGCTTACGACTGTGCACATCCTTTTTTCTTTTTTTTTTCTTCTTTTTTTGACACAATGACTTATTCTGAAAGGAATTCTATTCCACCTCAGACCTGCCTTACTCTAGCTACACTTTAAGCTGAAACATTCGTTGGTGAAAGAAAACCTCTCTCACTCACAGGCAGAGTCCCTCCCCCACCACCACTACACACACACACACACACACACACACACACACGAGTTATACACACCTCTTCATCCTTGACATTCTGTAAGTTAGCAGGACATGAATGTTGTAGAACCTCAGCAGCCAACTCTGTCTCGATGAAGTCGTCTGGAATCACATCCTGGGGGTCCAAACTCTGTTGACGCAGCATGTAAGAATTTTGCATTTTACATGATGTGTAAACGTACACTTGTGCCTAAGAAACAAGTAGCCTAAACTGATATGTGTGTTAAATGTTTTATATTTGTTTATTTTCATTACTTTCATTCATTTATTATCAGTTTTTTTTTCTTTTTTGCATGGGAAGCTTAGCAAACACTAACTAGAGCCAGGGTGTATACAACAACAACAGATAGACTACAGAAATATTGAAAGTAAACAGGCTTACACCCTGTGTATGGAAACTGTGTACGGAAAATTCCATACTTTTAAACAGTGTATAAATACTATAATTTACATGTAAAATCACAGATATTTTACCACATGCAAAATCTCCTGAAGCTTACCTCCTCTCCATGGATTGGAACTTTAGGGAACTGTTTGTGGAGAGAGGCTACGATACAGCGCTGTGCAGCTCTGTCTGCCTCTGTCTGAAAGTCATTTTTGCCCTGTCAAAACAGAAAATGAAAATTCTGATACTGTGAAAAATAAAATGAAACATTACCAATGGTAAGTATGAAAAATAGGACAAGTATCGTTTTACAAAATACTCAGCTGTCTACAGACAGAAAAGGGTTAGTAAAATTTTTCACTTTACCTTCACGACAACACCCAGCTCTCCCGTTTTCATGATACTCCTAATAATTTCAGCAGCTTTGATCGAAATGGCGTACGACGCTGCCATAACGCGCATTATCAAAGGTGCTTCCTCTTCTGCAGACGCCATTTTCAGATCAAACTCTGGGAATATTCCTCTCACTTCTGACTACTGTCTAGCTCCACAAGCGTGTGCGGCCCAACAAAATGTCAGCAGTTCTGAAACTTTTTCACAGAACTACTCAGCCTTTTAGCCAGACACAGATAGTGACAGGCTGCTCTGTTCTAAACAGCACAAGAATGCTTCCCATAGGCCACTGCAAAATACACATACAGCACGCAGGCAGTGTTATCTTGAGTTTGCTAAGGGGTAGCTCCTTCAGCAGTTATCAGTGTGCAATATTTCACAATATACTTTAGCAGACACATAGGACTCAGGAGCGAACAGAAACAGTGCTTTATCATCATGACCCAGTGTGTGAAGTTGGCAGCATGTTCCACTTCCTGACCTAGATCTCTCTCTCTATACAGGGCATGCACAGACAGAAAGTGATATTTGCGGGGATCAGTTGGGAGCAGTGTTACACATTTTGACCCTGAGTGAGCCAGTGGTATGCATATGAACCATGTGAAGGTCATACTGGTGTAAAGTGGTTCAAACAGCACACCTCCATTTTATCTTGCTTATACCCCTTCACCACCACCAGGGGCCTGATGCTTGGAGACAGATTAGGACTAAGCATGAGGCCAGCTCAACAAAGCTGAGACTAAAAGATTTGTAGGAGATATAACTGCAGACTAAGGCAAATTTACAACTATTTCAGGGACCAAACAGTAATACACGCTGGTGATACATGTATTGATAGCTCACAGATCACCTTGGATATATCAATTATCATGATAAAAGTGAGGTACACTGCATTAATAATTATTAAATTAAAACAATTTTTTAATGCAAAGTTATAATCTTTTGTGGGTCATCACTGCTATGAGGTATGTCTACTGATATATATATATTAGTGATAACACCATGGATCCAACTGTGTGGATACTGCAACTAAAAGTTAAAAACACTGTTTAAAGAATGCCGCAGTAAATATGACCACCATTCCTGACTTTACCCTGCACTGCCACATACCCATGGGCCATACTATTTCATGTTTTTGGACAAAAGATCACACTGAATGTTTTGATCTTGCCATTGTTTTTGCCCAGGCAGCCGTAATTGCCTAAAACATGTATGTATGTATAGATGAATGATTTAGTACTAGACCAGAGACATAGATACAGAGAGATAGGAAACAAAGGCCACTTGGGGAAATATGCGAGGCTACGGCACTTCTAACTTAAACCCTCATTAAATAACACTTTGCTGTCCAAATGTCCGATTTTACTCCTTCGTGTAAGCTACTTGAAAATGTTACTGGGTGGTTTTGGTTTTAGCAGAAGGTCTGAGAAAGTCAGTATAGTTGAAACTGTCTGAGAAAGTCAGTATTTGAAACTTAACTGTACTTTTCTGCGAAGAGCAGAAGTACGAGTTTCAAAATTTGACATTATATATACATGTTTAAAGTCTATCTCCTACATCAGTACATGTTTTTTTTGTTGGGGGCAAAAATACTTGTTTCCCATTGTTGGATACCTTGTTTCAAAATGCTGAATCATATGGAGGCAGGTGGAGGGCTTAGAGTTCTGTTATTTGAAATGTATACGGTGACCTGGTTCCTAGGGTAGCAAAGGATGTAAGCAGCTGCAAGAGCCAGCTTCCTGTCATGTATGTCTCTGGACTTAACCAATCTTGGATATATACAGCAAATTTTGTGACTTTCAACAGTTTCCAGCCATAACAAATCTGAGCTGTGTACATGGTGTTAACACACACACTGGCACTGGAAACATAAACATTGCTACAGGTAGCTCACAGAAAGATTTCACACACAGATCATATAAAATGTGCAGGAAATTAGTCATGTTCCATAAACAGCAGCAATCACGTCTGTGCATGAAACACACTTGGCCATTGCTTAAATGTCATAGGACAAGGCTAATTTAGAAGTCTAAAGACATGCTTCCAAACGTTCAAACTATCTGCGGACCGTTTTCCCCAGACTCATAGATAATCAAAGTCAAGTCAACAGGAACTCCAGCGCAAAACATACAAATTACAATGCTACCTTACCGTGACTGCGTCCAAACTACTTTAGTTTGAGCGGCATGTACACCAATTTTCAGAGGAAAACTCACAATTCTGTCACAATCTAATCATTTGTATCTGGCACTCTATATGGCCCTGAAGTACAGATAAGCGTGCAAGACATGTACATGTACCTACTGCATACAAGTGCATAGTAGCAGTACACGGTAGCAGTACAAGCAGGGACCTAGTCCCTGGCACAAGTAATCGGATACTGAACATCTATCTCTAGGCAAACCACAGCGTTTGCTATGTGGACCTCATAGAACGGTGTAGAACTGTAGAAAACGTTCACGTAACTTACCTTTTCAACAATTCCAAGTTCGCCTTTTTTCATGATGTCCCTAATTATAGTGGCTGCTCGGTTTGACACCGAGACTGATGCCGCTAAAATCCGCATGAGGAGAGGAGATGCTGTAGACGCCATTGTTGTAACATAGGTAAACCGGCCGAAAGGCGTATTCAAGTCGCAATCGGTCTCATTCATTGATGTAACATATAAATTAACACAGCTCGTTGTCTTTTAACGTATTGCTACATGTAATTCAGCCCACAGAAATGTTGCTGGTTTATTGATTTCAGAAAGAAACTAAAATTTGCGACAAACTTCTTGGGATATCCCAGTTCTCTCCCTTGATTTCGTCTGCTTTGAGACATTACTGCTGCTGTGTTTTTTGCAAAAAAATATTCCAGCTTCCCTAATCATATCCCTAATCGCACATGTGGCGGCGACATTAAGCCATCACAAGAAGTCTCCAATCACTCAGCGAGTGGCAAGAGACGTTGTTGATTTCACAGCACTTGCTGAGTGACTGTGCCCTCTTTTGGTCCATCTGACCGAACAGATTACAGGGGTGTTGTGTTCTTTTGTTTTGAAGGTGTACGTTGTAACTGAAACTGAGCTGGTAGGAAGCTAGACTTTTAAAAGCTTGGGTCAAAGTTTGATTTGTTGTTGTTGTTGTTTTGTTGTTGTTCTTTTTTTTTTCCCATCACTGAGCTAAATATGTAAATTACACTTGTGTCTGAAAATTTAAGACTGCTGATCCCCAAACAGCCATGCATTCACCCTGAGTATTCATCACGGGTGTTTCTCAAAAACCGTTGCTTCTTCAGCCATCCTCATACACACTGCACCCTGTCATTCACACACAACAAAAGTCAGCTAACCTGATTTACTCTTGAACACTTTATTACAAAACTCACACATAAAAACTGGTCCCTCAGAATTCAGATCATATTTTACAACAAAACAAATAATTTTAACACATTAAGCAAATCCGCTCAGCACTGAACAACAATCCAAAACAAAATGTAAGGATATAACAGATGTACATTTAAAGTAATGATAGATAAATACACGCACAAAAAGTGTTCCTCAAGTCTAATTGCAAATCTCACACTTTCATATACAAAGCAAAAAAACCCAAACCCACTAATCTTTACAAATGATGGGTTAAAACAAACTCAAATCTATATATGTGATTTGATAAAGAGCCCCATCTCTCCACCTCCGGACCCCTTAAAACAACAATACACTAACAAATGACAATTACCCTCTCTGTTATGCATGCAGTTGTTTTCAGCTGATATTTGATGGACTTTCAAGATTTACTTTTTTAGAAACAACATGTAAAACCAACGGCAAAAATTAACAGCAGGGCTGAGGTCAACACGGTAACAAAACACAACAAAGGTATTACAGTAGAGGCTGCTCAATATTTAATTAAGTCACCGAGTCGTCTGCATTTAAAAAATACCCCGATGCATCCTACACACCAGAGCCCTGAAACCAGAGTGTGAAAAGCAGATAATCTCTGCAACTCTCAAATGGCTGAGTAAATGAACAAATGAAATTAAAATGCAAAACTCCCTCCCTTTTAGCACAAAAACCACCACCATTGTACTGTCAATAATGATGTTGTGTGTTTGATTGTGGGTGGAAGGAAAAATGTTTTTTCATTGCACTGTCTACAATATCACTCTTACGAGGTGGGAAAAAGATGATAAACCCATCAACAAAAACAAAATAACCAAAGCATCTAACAAGAAAACAGTCTAGAAAATGTTCTGTCTTCAAGGAGTGAATGTAAAAACTTGCGCAAGGTGATACATGTACATGTATGTAAAATGACTGAAACAATCAAAGCAGGCAAAGCAGTGAGAAGTTTACTTGGACATGCAATACAGTTAATAGTTCTGGACATAAACATATACATGTATACTTTAATATCAAAGACTGACTTTCTGGTGCACAACTTCAGCACAATGACTTCTGTCTCCATTTCTCTCTCTCTCTCTCTCTCTCACACACACACACACACATACACCACACACACACACGGAGACACACACACACAGAGCATCTGTACAATGAATATTTCATACCAAAGGTCAGGATTTGTGAACTTATGGAGCCACACATCAACTGTCGAAGTCCAACGCTTACCAGCTGTAGAATTATAATGAATCTTTGTATTGCTGGGCGAAATGCGCGGTCAACTACACTTGAAAGCCCTATACTGTCAGCTGTGTTGAAGAGGATATATGCCATGTGCAGTAGTTTCATTTTGAATAGTCCGTAAAGTTTTATATTTAAATGTGCACAGCCACGACAGTTACAAGTGCCATACAAATGGAATGAGTCACGTCCGAAATGCTTGTTAGAAGTCCCATTGTGCACGCCATTATGGGATGGATGTGCTTGTCAAGTGGGCACATGTATACAGATAACGAAAAATGAAAAGTCCTGACCCACCAAAGAACAAACACACACACAAAAAAAAACCCCAAAGAAAAAACCCAAACCCAGCAAGTGCTACCTCAAGATGGATTTGACTGGTATGTCCACTGTTTGCTCATGGAACACTTGGAAGTATGCTCCATAGTGGAAGGTTGTACCAGTGTAGCAGCTTATTAATTTTAAGGCGTCAAAGTTTCAAGAGATTGTCTCCATGTACAGTTGGAACATCCATCCTATCACACTTGTCATGTAGCATGCACAGCGGGACTGTGATTTCCTATCCAATTCCTGAAATATCCTTTGTCATGATGCACATGTTAACGGAAAACGAAACAAATCACACCGCTAAAAAGCATTCAAGCATGCTGATTTGCGAATGTCAAATGACATACACTGTAATGTACATGCCAAATAGACTAGACAGATTCTCTCCTTTGTCACATTATAAAAAAAAAGAAAAGAAGAAAATATGTACACTGTTTTTGGTTAAAATGTTCTTACAAATAATATATAACAAAAAACAGCAACAAAGAATATAACTTAAAACTTAAACAGACACTAAAGGTAGTGGTCGTGAAATGCTCATTTGTGGACCAATGCACTATGAACATTTTGTGCAACTGATTTACTTACGACTCCGAATGCTATCTTTGAACCCAACATGAGAGTTTGTCAACTGGTAACTTGAAAATCTGCCTCTCAAAAATCTGCCATTATGCAGTTGTATCTTTGAACACTGGCTGTACGAGTTAAAAGCATTCAGGCAAAATATGTGAGGACAGGAACAGCATTCAACTGGTCTCCAATTCTAAGTACACACTGTACCGTAACACAGTGGAAAACTTGTTTTGAATGTTAAAATGTATGGTGCTTTTATCTAATCAGTCCATACTACAGACGTTTGCTGGCAAACACTGTACATGTCACTCAATGCAGGTCACAGTATGTACAGGTACAGTCATACGATGAAATTACAATCCTGAGATGATGAAACAACATACAAACACATATAACATCAACATGTGAATACGTGCTTGCATGATGCACATAATTATATAGTTAAATAACTTAAACTGGACTTCATGCACATATGACTCCCACCTCTGAAACCTTAATGAAACCTAGGCAGTGTTTACAAAAATGTTTGCTGTCATCAAATATTTCACTCTATTCTGTATGTACCAGCTATGTCATTACCAAGAGGTTACTTTACCCATCGGGCTTCAAAGTTGTCTGTGAAACTTCATTTCCGGCATGGTTACATTCCATTGCTCTCTATGATGAATCACAATGTCTTCTAAAATATTGTGCAAGGGTGGAACCCAACTATCAGCAGTTCTTATGACAAACTATTAGGGAATGGCACACAGGTCATGCATCACAGTTTTGTGACTTTGTAACACTGGATGCTTTTCCATATGCTTTGGCACACTAACGTACCCAAAACACTTACATGTCCTAGGATAAGTGTGATGCAATTCTCTTTCTGGTGGACTTCATACTCACAAGTATATCCAAACTGCACACACCAATCATACAATAATTATATGCTCCTAATTTACATGACAAAAATGGTGAAGCACAGTACATTATCCATGTAAAAAACAACAACAAAAAAACAAAACACACCCACCAGAAAAACCTGCTGGCAACAGTTTTATGATGCACATTCAAAACAAATTTAGCAAGCACACAAAACGAAATAATTTTTGACACATACATCCTGAATGTCATGCCGTTTTTTGTTGTTTTTTTTAACCTGATACACATCAGTATCCACTTAAACACGGACAGTTTGGACTTGGAAAAGTACAGAGAAATAATAAGAAAAAAGGTACCCAAAGACAAATTGGGAAGAAACAGTCAGTAATTATTTACACCATACTGGTCATATGCCATGATTATTGCCTTTCTCTGTACACAACGTCCAGCCATTAAGCTCTGACAGAAACAGAAATCCTCCCAAATATCTTAAGCAGGAAATATAAGCAGTGGCAGTTTTATGGTCCTCAGTCTGGTGCGCTTGCCAGTATGCTGGCGTTTACATGCACATGCAGGTAGACAAGATTTTCACATCAGTATGTTAATACCGTATTCTACTGTGGACAGTGAAAGTTTTCTTGACCAACATAGTTCACCCGCAATACAGGTGCAGAAACGAGATGTTCTTGTTTTCACTGCGGCTCACCGGTGTACTGCTCATAATGGCTGTGACAATCACAATCCATTTTGGTATATTCAGTGTTTTGTTTTGGTACATGTAGTGGCAGGATAAAGAAGAGCCCGATGATTCAGCATTGTCAATACCACATTTTACAAGAGCCATAGCAATGCTTTATGTCCATACCTCTGGATCTGTTGAGATGACATTCATTATGAAGCAGTTAAACATAATTACGAGATCTTGTTTTTCCCTGTAAACTAAATGCCATGATGTACATTATAACCACCTTTTGCAAGCCATTTTCCACTGCATACTTTCCTCCATGGCGCATTTTACGTTTCAAATGTAGGGCATATTCTATCTTCAGTCCTGCATCTGATGAGGAGTACATTGTTACCAGCACTACCCCAGTATTAAACATCGGCACACCATAGTCTCACTGCCTATCCTGCCCAGTATCTGTCAAATGTCCCATGATTATCTGGTCCCACGTGCTAGCTGAGACCTCCAGAGCATCATCTCTCAACTGAACACACACAAAGGTTATTTGATAATTACAGTGTATACATGTATGTCTCCTAACTTTTCACATACTACACAGGTATGTTACTTAACAAAATACTGGAAACAAAATGTTCAATGTTTTCATGTCCATTTTTTTTGTCTTTTTATTTGGACATTTAGTTGCAGGATTATTAAAACCAGCTTTTAAGTTCAATTCTGTTGCTGTTCATCAAACACACAAATCCATTTGGAATGCACATCTTTCTCTACTGCTTCTCCTGCACTCTCTCTCATTCACCATAACGCTGCTGGAATGTCTCCATTACGCTGAGAATCACAACGCCTGCTGTCAGTTTCACACACTTCACACTGTGCACATTATTTTCTCCCCTGTACTCAGTCTGTAGCAGTTCTGAGATGGTCACTCAGCATATCATACACCTTGCCAGCTGGTTCCCGGCAAATGAAAGAATAATTGAAAATCTACCTGTGTGTCCTTGGTTATCATACATACCACTCTTTTACGTCTTTTTTCTTCCCACTTCTCTTGCCAGTGTCGCTAGAACTGAGGAGCGTCCCATTTCCCTGCTGGCCTTTCTTACCGTCTAGTGTGGTGAAGTTCTGACTCTCGTCCACTTTATATGTACCCTCATCGCGCTACGGAATTTGTACAACGCTATGCACAGGATCACCACGGCAACCAGCACGCTGGCTGCTATGCCTATGATGAGTCCGATGTTCAGACCGTTCCCGCCATCTGAGCCAAGTGTCTTGTTGGGGTCACCAGTGGGCTTGACGGAGATTTCCTCATTGGAGGGTTGTTCTGGTGTTGACATGAAGAAGTCCTCCGTCCTTTGTTCCCCTGTCTTTGGCTGGCAGTCATCCCCTTTGCAGGGGATGTTGTCATCTGCTTTTTTACTGGAAATATGAAACAGTTCAGAGGTAAGTTATGCAACTGAAGGAACTGCTTGAAAGCAGACAATGACAAATGACACATACTTTATGCAGTGGAGGCCTGTGGCCAGTGACTGAAGGTGGGCTTCAGAGAAGAAGAGAACCTGGACAGCATATTGCAAAACAGGAGATAAATCACAAACTGGCAACCTGGAAAAACATACCCCCACCACCAAACACACACCAATGCACCCCCCCCCCCCCCCCTTCAAAAAGCAACCACAAAAATCCCAAAAAACCAAAACAACAACAACAACAACTAGAGAGGCAAAAGCCTCCATGGCTCCCTTGTGACAAGGGTCAAGGTCATTCACAAGTGTATGTAAAGCTCTTATCACTATCATCACGGCAAGTAAAGTGTCTCTCACTCTGGTGTTCCAAGTTCCTGGCAATATTACAATTTTCCCCCAAAACAGTTGCATGGCCTTGACCTTGGGTCAAGGTCATTAAAATGAGATCACATCAATGTCTATTATTATGCCAAGTTTGACGCCTCTAGTATTTGTAGTTCCTCCGAAAACGGTAATGTTAAAATTCACAACAGACAGCGTTAATGACCTTGACCTTCAGTCAAGGTCATTCAAAAAGGTAGGTCTCATTGCAGTCTATCATCATGCCCTATTTGGTGCCTCAACTGTTTGTTGTTTCAGAGAAAATGCCAAGGTTAAAGCTTCCCCAAAACAGCTTGCATGGCCTTGACCTTGACTAAAAGTCACTGAACACAGGTATGTCAGTGAAGGTGTTGCCAATGTCTATCATCATGCAAAGTTTGATACTTCTGGTTCTTTTAGATTCCGAAAAAAATGCAAATGTAAAAATTTCCAAACAGACTGCTTTAATGACCTTGACCTTGGGTCAAGGTCATTTAAAATGGTATGTGTGCATAGGTCTTATCACTGTCTATCAGCACGCCAAGTTTGGCGCCTCTGCTGTTTGTTATTTCTGAGAAAATGCCAATGTTAAGGTTTCACAAAAATAGCTTGTATGGCCTTGACCTTGACACAAGGCCATTGCATACATGTATATCATCAATGTCTATCATCATGCAAAGTTTCAAACCTCTGGTCTTTGTAGATTCCGTGAAAATGCCAATGTAAAATTTTCAAACAGACAGCGTTAGTGACCTTGACCTTGAGTCAAGGTCATTCAAAATGATATGTTTTGAAAGGTCTTATGGTTGTCTATCAGCATGCCAATTTTGGTGTCTCTGCTGTTTGTAGTTTCTGAGAAAACGACAACGTTAAAGTTTTCTGGACACACACACATACACACACACACACACACACACACACACACACACACACACACACACACCACACACACAGACAGACGACGGAGGGCTATTACATAGACTCCCATTGTTACACAAGGGAGCCAAAAAGAACACCCACCTCTCCTCCATCCCACCACACACACAAATAAGCACATTCAAAAACATAAAACCCAAACCAGAACTAAACCCCCATACAGTGAGTCAAAACATTATTAACTGGTATAGACATACGTGGTGGTGGTGGGCGGTGTGGAAGTTTTCTTGATCAGCATGGTGGGATTAAAGATGTCTTCCGTTGTACCGGACCCTACCAAACTGCAGTCAGAATCGTCCACAGTTGGTGGACACTCCGGCCCCGCCCCCGAGATGATGATGTCATCATCTGTCACTCCCTCCAGCGATGTTGTCTGTTGTGACACAAAGTATAAATTTCAAAATAACACTGATGAATGAAGTTTCATTATCATGGAATGTAAAGTACGTCTGAGAGAACGGACACAGAAACATCTTTATGTGCAAAGCCACCTCCACTGCTGGTAATTTTCCTTTTGAAACACGCACAAAGAACACAGACATGATTACGAAACCAAAGTGGAGGCAGATGTATCATTTATTTAATCTGAAGAATTATCCAACAGGTGTTAAACAAGCCAGGGAGAAATTTTCAAATTGAGTATGACCATTTTTGACAATGCCAAATCTGCCTTCTTTGATGGGTGTTCTGAATGTACAACTAGAGCAATTAACATCTCACAGAGCATTTAGTTTTCCTTCTGTGCTAAAGAAATTCCATCGTCAAGGATAAATGAATACTCTTGTACACTTAAAATCTAACTCTTTAAAACCACTTTTGGAGGCGAGCAAAAAAAAACAAAAAAAACTGTCAAAAATACTGAAAGGTACTAAAACTGTAGCTCTAAGCATCACTACAGAATAAATGGATGCACGCAGACAACAGACTGCACAGTTTAAACCAATGCCACTGTCACTAGCATGCCATCGTCTGCTTTTGACTAATGGAGTCTCTCCTAGTACTAGTAGTTATAGAATCAATGCAAGTTGTTGAAATCAATTAAGAACAACAATTCATTCTGGAACTGAAAGTGAATTTTGCTTTGCTTATGTGAATAGTACTGTGTAAACATGCTGAAACTTGAAACAGGCAAAAAAGTATTTGAAATTTAAAAAAAAAAATTTCACTTACAGTTGCTTACTTTTACATGCAAATATTTCTACCTTTGCCTATGTGTATCACACCACATATTGCGTACATGTTAACTTTCATTTACAGTAAACACAACTTCAGAAAAACACATTCATTTCTTCGACTCCACTATACACTCTGAAGCTGAGAAACATACTAGAAATAATATTTCCAGCAAGGTACTGACAAAAAGCCTGCTTGAAATAAGGATGAAAAAACTCCAGCGCAAAAAGAAGGCAAGTTAAGAAATCAGGAATGGTTACTTGAGGACCAAACAAAACACAGCATGCATGTAGCTGTTTGCTAGAAAATGGACCAGGCAAATCTTGGCCATCATCTTCAATAGTCTGTACAGTCAGGACAGCCATCAAGAAGTGCAAAGGCAATTTATTCTTGGAAGTGCATTATGAGAGTTTGCAGTTTCACTGCACGGCCAGTTTCTAAAATCAGTCCCTCTATTGTAGGCAAGGGTAGGACAATTTAGCATTTTAATACACTTCAACAGTTTGTCCATTCTAGATAAACAATAAGATGTTGTTTAGCTGAAACAAATATTACAAGCATTTTTTATTAAAAGGGCACTATATGGTTGGGGTGGAGGGTCACTAAATATTACTGATGTGTAAAAAACCTGCATTCATATGCAGCCTAACGGTGGTCAGATCCTGCCAAGAGATGAACATATACATCAATAAGCCAGGAAAGTCAGTCTCACCAAGTAGTTCTGAAAGTGACAGCATTGTCTCAACAAAACCTTTCTGCCAATTTTGTCCTAATGACAGCAATCTCTCAAAATTCCCCATGTCTGTCACATGGGCATCACTTTCACCTCCTTACGGGACAGTGAGAAACTACTGAAAATGGAAAGTATAGCCACAGTTCAAACGATCACTCAGGCACACTGAAACCCACCAAACCCAGAAACTGAAACCAGCCACACAGCACTGGCCACACCAAGACAGCGGTTCTAGGATCCACTGTCCACAATCATGCTAGCTGCTGGACGTAAAGTCTTCACCACATGCTGGGCACATGTAACGTACATTCAGCCCATCACACTCTGCGCTAGCGTACCGTGTGTTCCCAATCCACATGACTTCCTTCCGACGTGACCGTCACATGCAACAGGTTGGACATGGTGGCGCCCTCTGGCACCATGAATGGCAAGATCACTGTCGTGATCTCTTGCTTTTCTCCCTTGGCATCATTTCCTGTTAGGAGCGTAAGCTTGCCGGACGTGGCCGACATGTTGCCTAAAGATAAGTCAGTTTCATCGCTGTCATCATTTTCGTCCCAACCACTGCCCGGTTCACGTAAACCCACTGGTTCATCTTCCCCTTCATCATCCTGGTCGACACTGATTATTTTACCACCGTTTCCAGAGAAAGCGCACCTGTATTCATTGGTTGGTTTCTGCGATGTCGTCTCAACATCCTCTTCATCAAGGAAACCATTACCTATGATCTCTCCTTCCCAATCTGAGTCATCTCCTTTGTCATCCAAGCCTGGATGTGCTGTTGCTGCTGGCTGCTGCTCTCCTTCAAACTCCTCTATAACATTTGAGCTCTCCATCTCAGGATGATCCTGGTCACGTGAAGATCTACTGGATGTGGGATAATGGTGTGGTTCTGGAAACTCTCTCAGCTCATTGACATGAACAGCATTCAAGTGCTTTTTGCGCCTATGTCTTATCCTCTGATGTCCAGACTTTGCAAGGGCTCTCTGTGTGTACAGGTGTGACTTGAGGGAGAACTGTGAAACGTTTCTGGTTTTCTTGAGACTCCCATGGTGTAGTGGGTTACTGGAGTTAGCCCAGTAAAACTTGGACTGCGGGTGTCCATGGTACAGCTGATGCCCAGTGTCTGACAGCTTGCGTTTCTTCCTTCTGCGAGCTTCAGCCAACTCTTTTGACTGGATCAAGTCATGCAAAGCATTTTACACATTCACTCTGCAGATAAATCTACTGAATAAACTCCTTTTATCTGATTATTCCTCAGACCTTCCAATGGGGTGAAGCCAAAAATACTGAAAAAATATCTAGGATTATGTGACGAAGTGGCAAGCAAAGCAGACACGCTTTGCACAGAAACGACCTATTTGAAGTCCAAATTTACGGAAATCCAAGGTCCATGGTAATCCGTAAATTTACGGAAGATTGGAAGGACTGATCCCTAACCCTGTCCAAGAGGATCAAAACTATTTTTGTTTTGCTATGACTGATCCCCTTGATTATATACAATGCAACAGAACTGACTCAGCCTTGACTAAGAACTGAGTTTGCTTGCAGGACACTGTATGCATACTGCACACTTTTGCTTCAGCAATTCTCACTATTGAATTTTGTTTTATTAGGGGAAAGGGGAAGGGGGGGAGACAGTGTTTGCCTACTTTTCCCTTGATAGTACATGTACTTCATTTCCACACTACAGGAAAGAAGAATGTTAGACCCAACTTATGGAAAAGATAATAGGAATTATACTCACTCCAATGCCCATGGTGGACTGCATTTCTGAGATGTCTTCGTCTTTTGGTTTCTTGTTGCCATTCCTGTGAACAATACAAACAGGAATGCCCACTGGTCATTTCAATGATAACTAGTGATGTAAACTAACTAACCACTTACATGTCATGGAAAATGGCAATGTATCCAACCAAAGAAAACAAAATCACGATGGAACTCCCAAATTTCCTATTAACGGCACAGCTATTACATCAACTGACATTTAATTTATTAAATTTTATTTTACAGTATTATCCCTTCTGGGAAATTTGGGCTGATTCCCCTTGGGGGGAAATGTTGCTGCTGTGCTGCACCATCCAGCCTACCTATCCCCCATTTTTATTTTTTTAAAAATAATCTTTTAATTTTTTTATTTATTTATTTTTTTTTTGGGGGGGGAGGGGGGGGGGGGGGCAAAGGACCCAGAGAGAAACCTCCAATAAGCAGCCTGGTAGCCAGGGAAAAACAGCAGTACATGTATCACATTTCACACCTCATCCTGTGCTTGAACCATGCATGCTTTACCATGACAGCGGTGACGGTCTGCTAAAGGTGGACATGTTACGACAGCTCACCCCAACATCGCACCAACCTTATGCCTCTGAAGGAATCTCCTTCTTCCAAGGAAGATTCCTAACCCTGTCTAAAAGGACTTTCAGCACATTCCGTAAATTCAGAGCAATGCTGCATGGTATTTGCTGGGTGTACACTACAAGCTAAGTTATACGAGGCAAGTTATCATCCTATAGTATCTAATAATAATAATAATAAATAATAAATGGTATTTCTAGGGCGCATTTCTTTAAATAAAACTCAATGCGCCTAATACTCACCCTTTCACTGGGCTGCCCTTGGTCAAAAGCGTTACACTGCCATTGATGGTCACTCGCTCGTCACCTTTGCGGGCAAGCTCCAGGATTTTCATTCCGTTCAGCACCAGACCTTTCACAAATTAAGCGACTCTTGAGAACTCACATCTAATGAACGTAAACAGACTCCTCAACATGAACCTGTATTCCTTGTGCAAAGGGGAAACAGCCACTTATAGAATCATTAACAACAACCTGTGATTGTCTGAGGTAGCAATATCGATGTGAAAGGTGAAAATTTCTGGAAACTGAAACTTTGTGGTAATTACTTTTATGGCTGAACAACCAAATAAAATGTGCTGGAAAGCATACACCAAATAATTCTAGTGTAACTTCACCAAAGCATAGTTTCAAATCTTTGTTGCTAGTAAGTATAGCCTTGCTGTGAGTTAACTGTCTCTCACCTGACATGGTGCCTTCAAAAGGACGGACAAATGTTCCATTCTTGTCCTTCTTGCCCCCGATGTAGATAAATGCCTGGTTGTTGAATGTGTGAGCCTGCTGTCCTGTAACAGTACAAATTTTATGCTGCTCAAACCATCACAACAATCGTAACTGCCTCTGTTCTATTTTGAACTGTTTAATTTTTTTTTTCATTAATTCACTAATATTGTAATTACTATATTTGATCTAATTATTCCCATGATTAACTGATTATTTTTTTAAGGAAACAAATTCATTGGTGTACTATGGCAGTGCAAATCTCTCACTGTGTCACATGCTTCCCTGTTGTTTTTGAAAAAATGTATTTAATTTCAGAGTTTATTTTATTTTATTGTTATTATAAATACCTAGAGGTAGGAGTCTGCTCACCATTACAACCTGGTTTATAGACTATGTCCATGCATGCACGCAGAGCAACTGTTTTCAAGTGAGGCAGTATTTTCCTCCTCACTATCTTACATTGCAGAAACCAAACACATTTCTTCCCAGCCTGATGTGAGAAATACAAATACATGTACTCTATCAGACATAATGAGCATAAAACTCATGTGTTGAAAGGTCAGAATGGTAAATTTCTGTAATAAACAAATTTATCACTTGCTCAGATTTTTTTTTTTTTTTTTCAGTGTATGCTCACACAAACTGAAAGTGTCAAAATCAGAAGGTTTCAGTTATGAAGCACACAAAATCATTTGTCTTGTGAAAGCTTATAGAAATCATACTGTGCATCGTAATTCCAACTTTATAACAAGAGTCGAAGCATGAGTTGATGAAAGCTGATGAACAAAAGTGACCCGAATGGACGATCATGCAGAAGAAATAAGCACCTAGACAGCAGTGAAATGTTCAATTTTTGGAGTTTATACGCTGAGTTTGGTGCTCCTTGAGTTGTGAAGCCCAGTTTTATGCACGTAGAATTACCTTCGTCCAACACCTCGTCCCAACTCCATGAGAAGACTTCAATAGTTGCATAGAAAACAGACATTGTCAAAAACTTGCTTTGGTTCCATTACTGCCTCTAACTAAATGTATCAACCGCAGTGGTACCCAACATGTTCTCTGGGCAATACAGGTGATTAACTGACTTTCAAAAGTTGTTTGAATGTATACCCCCCCCCCCCCCCCCCCTCCTTTTTTTTTTCCTTTTTGGAAAAAGCAGAAATATGTGCCTGCTGACAAAGAAAGAAATAGAAATACCAGACAGCCAAGTTTCTGTTCAATATCAAACAGACGGACTTGAAGACAAATTTGTTACATGTCGTAATTTCCCTGGCACATAATAGAAGGGCCAGTATCTTAGAGGCAGTATGGAGGAGGAAGATGCAGCCAATATATGAAAAGGGATGAGGTATGTTACAATTCCAATACATTTCCAGTAATGTGCTAGCAAACCAACTTCCTAAGGTCCAACTTTCTGCTACTGTTTCCTGCCTCTCTCAACATGTAAAATACCCTATTTTCTAATTAACTACTAAATTACTGGAAGATGAAAGTGAACATAAAAAGGTAAGGTTTAGAAATGACCACAGGTAATTATGATAAAAAGAGAAATTTCCATGAATTACTTCCATCTGACACACACACACCGGTCTGGAAGTACATGTACTCTAAAAAAGACATTAGCTGCAACTTCCTCTTTTGTATCACTCAATGAAAATGATACTACAAACAGCCAGGTAAAAAAACAAACAACAAAAACAAAACAACAACAATCAAAAACACCTATGTCAGCTTCATTATCAAGTGTCTTCTAACTCAGTAGAAATGGCCAAGCCCTTCTGCATCACTGAACACAGGGCTTCATATCCGTGGGAATTATGATGGGACAAAGGTCCTGGCTGACAGAAAAAGTATAGGATATTTTAACGACTATCGTGTAGATATTATTTCTAAGTCTAAGCCCTGAAGCAAGTCACTTTGCAGGCCTGCCTCTTTCACGGAGTTTGACTTGACAAATGTCCCCCGAGCAACGGTGTCCCACACTCAGCCGAATACATTGTGTTAGTACACACGTAATGCTTAAGTGTGATCAGAGACGGCAGAGCTTGTGAGTGGGATCCAGATTGCCTTTTTTTTCACCTCCAGTGAAAGAGACCACGCTCACCTCGTTACTAATGGCATGTGAGTCTCGGTACTGTACTAACCCGCACCAGCGTGACTTTCTTCTTCTTTATTTTTTCCCCCCTACTTTTGTGAAAAAACAGAATATCTGTCTGAGAGGATTGTGAAAAAAACCAAAGTTCCGTCACCCACACGGAGGAGTGTCACCCATGGCAATATTAGGATGTGTCCACTTTGGTGACAAAGTGATCGGACATTTCAAAATTTGATCAGTTTATGGGCCAATGTTTTGACACGGACATGAAGCCCCGCAGATCACATACTAACTGAACAAAGAGGACAAAATGTACAAAACCAGCTGCACATGCAGTTTTCAGAACATTTTCACACCACTGCATTTTCACTGAACTGTATCCTTGAAAAACATACTTTGGAAGACTGTGTACCTTATCTCAAACACATTTCTGATGTTTGAAAAAAAATATGGACATCATTTTGTTGCTCATCAATGTCTACCAAGTGTGACAGTGAAAGATAACACCAGGCCAAAGTCAGTGTGATCTTCAAGCAAACTCTGTTTTTTGTTGTTGTTTTTTTGCACCTGGAAGCACTGAGTTTGAACATTACAAAAAATGCAACCAACTTGGCCTGGCCTTCTTAATCACAGTAAAATGTAATGTACATACATGTACACAAAGCCTGTACACAATTTTTTACAGCTCAAGTACTGATAGGTAGCCTAACATGGTACCTTTCATTATAATTTTCTTCTTGTTTTTCTTAGAGAATCTACTTCATGTTCAAATGGACAACCATTCAAAAATGATGCAAACATTGGCCTGGACATGACAGCAAAACTTTAATTCACAATGATTTACGCTCCATGAAGTTGCATTGTATAAAAAGAAAACATAAGAAATGATTAGTACCTGCACAACTGATTTGCTAATAAATGTCAACTGATTTTTCTTCCTTTCCATAGGAGCCATTTTTTTCAAACCAAAAATGATTCTGTTTTGTGACGAAGCATGATATGTGGAATACGGAAAATAACCATGACATCTCTGTCTATTGACTGACACCCTTTTTGTGTTCTGCATGTTTCTATGCACATTTTTATCGATGACATTGTATATTCATTTGCCACTTTGCCTTTTTGTGTTCTGTGTGTTTCTGTGCATATTTTATCGACTACAATGTATATTATTCCTTTGCCATTGTATTTTGGATTCAGTATCATGCGGGTTTGATAAAGTGCTATGAGAAGATTTGACGTACCTGATGGTATTATTTTTGTGCCAAGCACCGGACAACAAACCCATTCACTGTAACTGAAGGTACCAGATCCATCTAAACAGACTGGTGTGTACAATACTTGAGATGAACAAGCAAGTACAGCCCCCCCCCCCCCCCCCCCCCCCCCCCCCCCCCCCCCCCCCCCCCCCCCCCCCCCCCCCCCCCCCCCCCCCCCCCCCCCCCCCCCCCCCCCCCCCCCCCCCCCCCCCCATGCAATGACGATGGTGTTACGACATAATGAAATTCATTTAAACCTGACATCTTTGTTTTGACAGGCCCATACCTATACGGTCAATCTCTGTGACATCTCCTCAGTGTCACCTTTGAAACAAATATAACACATGTCATGCTTTCTCACCTCTTGGCATCTTGGTCTGCATCATGAGATTGTCCACCTGGATGGTGGAGTTGGGTCCGGACCGAGTAAATCGTACCACGTGATAACGACCGTCGTTCACCCGCTCAAACAGCTCTCCGATCGGGTAGTCTCTGGTGCCCATGTTGTAGACTGCATATACATTGCCTTTTACCTGGCAAAAAAGGGACACAAACAGAATTTGTAATCCGATGTGTTCCACATTTACATGGAAGAACAATAATCATTATAGTTTAACCTAAGTAAAAACATAAGCTTCTTTTCTCTGCTTTTTATAAACCTTGTTATAATTTAGAACAGGCAAAAACATCAACATACAGAATAGCAGAAACATACCCATGCAGCATACATTTAACTTACCTCCCTTGATGCACAAGCGTTTCCAAAATTATCTCCCCTGATGTACAACTCATGCTGTTGTTGTTTTTTTAACTGGTGTTGAAAAGACAGTATTCTTCTCAAGTTTTAGTTGATGGACATTTGAAACTTTAAGTAACACTCGCATAGATGAAAATGCTTGAAATGCCTAATAACAAAACCAATAACAAAGAATCACACTATCCGCCCTACTGCGCATGAACATCTCTCACAGCAAACAAACATGCAGTTTACAACTTACCAGTTCTAGCTCTATATAATCGTCGAATGTAGCACTATCAATGCGCACTAGAACAGCATCTGCCAGTTTGGTCTTGAAGCCAAGAGCCAGATTTTCCCGATTGGTGGACGGCAGATTCCCACTGGGATGTGTGAAAGTAATCAGGCCTCGCCCAGGTCCGAAGCGGTATGTTGTACCCTCTATGAGAAGGAAAGCAACTGAATATACACCACTAAGATCTGTCCACAAAACTGACCCCGGCAAGTTTCTTATATTAGCTAATCTCTAAAACAGACTTCCATCATGAATGTGAGACTGGAAGATATTACAGAAACTAACAGTCAAAGCTGTCTACAAAAACCACCATTCACGCTGATCAGACAGTTGGATAATGCAAAATGTTGGTGTGCCTCATTCCAAGCACCATTTCAGGAAAGAGTAAAATGTATGTCATCCTGAAAATGGAGCTGAAAAATTCTTACTATGGCTGTATGAGTTACACCCAACTTCCATGTGATGTTCATATGCAATTGCAGCAGAATAAAATATGAATTTGTCCTTTTTTTTTTTTGGGGGGGGGGGGGGGGTATGACATGATACAGTGCCTAGACAACAGAAAAATGTAAAACAGTATGTTATTCGTGATGACAGTACCATCTTCACATCTGGGTCCAGTGTACGAGGTCATGTCACAGTCACATGAAATGGAATTCCACTGCTGCACACAGCGCCCACCGTTGGCACACGAGGTGTTCTGGCACTGGGAAGTAGGACCTGCAAATATACAATACGCGTTTGTCTCCAGATTGCTGATGTTTAAATTCTCTACTATGACTGCAGATATACAACTCACACTCTTGTCTCTAGATTGCTGACATTAAAACTTTCTGCAATGATGGCTAAATATGGGGAAAATAAATTAATTGGCAATACAGGCTGGCAACAACAGATTGTTAACTACTCAGCAGGTAACCCTGAGATGCCTTCAAACTTTCTTTGAGGCTTCACATAATACAGGACAGAGATGCACAGCAACTATCATCTTTATTTTACTATGGAATGAAAACATGCCAATGCTTTCTCACAGGTGCAAAAATGGCTATCAGTAAATCATATGAGTGCAAACGTTAAGTCTCCAGCGCAGGCAATGCCCAGAAAATTTTGTTAGCCAGCCTGATTTTTGACAAGCCAAGGCTGGGCAGACAAATGCTCAGCAGCGTTGACACTGATGTCTGACCATGAACCATAGCATGATAATGTCTGTCTTCGTTTATTCCATGTCTCTACTATAATTTTATTTGTACCAGCCACAGGGAGAGTCTGTATACTTGCTAAACTATTACAGAACAATGAACAGGCTGGAATACATGACCGTCTGAGGTCATGAAACTAACTGAAACTGTTACTTTTGCAAGATCACATACCCTGACAACCATCTCCAACTGACTCGTGCACTGGACTGGCTTCGCGCAGAATATTGGGCAGGTATCCGTTGAGATCCAGAGAACCTATGCATCCCACAAACCCATACCGAGCTTCAATTTTCTTTGGCAGAGTATGGTACATGGTTTTCTGCACCCCTCCCAGGTACAAGTAGCCCTGGAGGTCAAAGTGAATGGCGTCTGCCCCTGAAAGGTCGTCCACCGTTGGCGTGTTGTCATCAACTCGCAGCAGCTGTTTGTACGTTTCAGTGCGGAGTAGGCGTACTTCGTGCCAGCGGTTGTCGTTTAGCTTCTCATTAACATTAGCGCGAATCCTTTGGGTGCCGGCTCCCATGTTGTAGATGTAATACAGAAACCCGTCGGTCAGCTCCATGGCAAAGAAATCCTGACCAAGACCAGCATTAAACATCAACAATCCATCACTCTCTGTTGTTTTCAGCTGGAATGATACCGAGAACTTGTCGTGAGCCTGAAGTCTTGGCAACACAGCGTATGCGTGCGTAGACTTGAAAGTGACTGGATCTAGCACGTTGAAACCTTCCGAGCTGAGTTGTGCAGTGAGCTGAATGTTCTCCAGCTTCCCGGTCCTGGCCATCTCGAAGAAGAGGTTCCTGTTGAAGATGAACTGTTGCATGGAACCGATGAAACCGGAGAACTTGCCCACTTTGTTGTCGTCCTGCAGGACATTACCAATGTCCACCCTCCGAATTTCAAGCTCCGCTGCTCGTCTGGACATTTCAGCTGAAAGATAGTGGAAGAAAATCTTAGAGGGAATCCTTTGGTAATACAGTTTCTGGTTTTACATTTGAAACTAACTTGTACAATTTTCGTTAAATGTTCATTTTACTGTGCAATAATGACAGATCTGATGCAGGCGAAACATTCTTTGAAATATGCAAAGACATGTACATAATTATCCTTTCTGTACAATTTTCACATGGGGTGAAAATTCCTTTCATCAAATACTTGCACCAGTATGTGCCATTGTATGAATTACGAATTATTTCAAGCAAGAGTATTTGAAAATGCATACAATGGTATCTTGACTAAACCATATACCATATCAACTGCCAGTAAAAAAAAAAAAAAAAAAAATCAGCAAATCACCAGCTCTTGGAGAAAAAGTCACCCTAAAGCTAGCCAACAAACTAACAAATTACAAAAATCAGAAGAACAGATAATAAATAGCCACAGAAAAAAACCAACAACAGTGGCACCATATGATAACAAAACTGCCTTCTACAGAGTTAAATAATAAACAAGCAAAAGTGAGCGAGTCAGATGGATTAGACTCCAGTAAAATTAAGTCCTAAAGACAAGAAGCAGGCAAATCAAATCAACACATATAACTGTGTGCCCATCATGGTACATACAGTGTATAAAAAGCTGTGATTGAACAAAACACAACTGCAACAAAATACACACACACAAAATTCTACAGGTTTTTCACTGTGGCTTGAAATAAAGATATGCCACACTGACCTAAAACCTGAATTTTACACAAGAAGCAAAGTAATTCGAAAAATGAAAATGGCAAAGCAGTGCATGTGACAACTGGCTGCTGGAACAAAAAGTGCAGTACTGCATTAGCTGTGAATACATCAGCATGCTTATGTCTGCCGCCAGTACCCGGGTAAGACTTGGCTACTGCATGATATCCGATATAGAAAGCTTTGATGGACAACGTGGCTTCCTGGCCAGGCAGCAAGTCTGCAAGGAAAAGTACTGTCAGCCTACAAGAGCCCACATCACAAGCCTATATTCTAAATAATGGTATCGATTCAAAACATGATCTGATCCTTGAATGCGCTAGCAGTGTCCATAAATGATACTTACCGATGGACAAAAAGAGGCTTATGTACATAAAATACCATTCCAGAATGTTTATAAACAGAAAATGATCCATGAGAAGTGTCAGGAACATGGTCCAGCTGCAAAGTGCGTTGGTGTACTGACTGCTACAGACCTAGATCCAGATATCTAATGGCACATTTTGGAGTATGAGAATTGATTTTTACATAGGCTTGGATAACTACCAATTCCACATCCAAAACATACATGCACACATTTTTTAATTTTTTTTTTTTTTTTTAAAGAGGGATGAAAGTGCTTTGTAGCAAGCATACGACTTCATGCTCGGATTCTACCACATGTACTGCATAAGTTTACTTCCAACCTTCTCACTCCCTCCCCCTCATCCCCCATTCCTTCAGCCTCCATTTTAACAACCCCTCCCAAAATATCCCAGTCAGTGTATTGTGCGGATACACACCTGTGACTGGACGGAGCTGATCGATTTTGAGTTCCACTGTCTGTGCCCTGCGCTTGATGTAGACGGTGTGCCAACGGTCGTCGTGAAGCATGTGACCAACTGACAGTTTCTGCACAAAAAAGAAGCAGAATTTTGAAAGTTTACTAAAACACGGCACATTTTAAAAAGGAAGTGCTTCTGTAAAATAAAACATATTAATGCAGAATCAGAATAGGCGTTTGCAAAATTCCTTAAATAATAATAATCATAATAATGACATATATTGTGTAGATTTACCAACTCAAACCAATAAGGGTGTGGGTAGGTGTTTGGGAGTTTAACATCCTTTTCCACCACATACGCGTGATATCAAAGACGGGGCAACGAGAAAAAAGGCCAGCACAAATATTTGGTCCCAGCCGGCGGGATTCGAACTCACGACCTGAGCATTGAGAGTCCAACGCTCTACCATTCGGCCACCCCGGCTCCCCTCAAACCAATAAACTGTCCGGGGAATGAATTAAGCAAAAGAGGATTTGATAATGTTTTTGAAGATTTCAACTTGACCTGTCACCAATAAAATTAATCCTTTATTATTTAAAAAACAAAAAAGACATCTGATCAGGATATTCCATCCACAGGAACACTGCAATCTAATCATGAACAGGGAAAGTTAATTATTCCCACCTTTTCCCCACTGCCAACGTCAGCGCCCAGGTAAATTATTCCTCCCTCCAGGTAGAGTTCCATTTTGTCCTTGGATTCGTCCGACGTTGTCATAAACAGCAGGCCATTGGGATGCATGGTGCGGAATCGCAGGGAGATATCCTCGGCCTGGGTGTGAGACTCCTCTGGCATCGTAACCTTGACAAACTGGGTGCCATCAAATTGCATGGTAGCAGCCGCTGAAATACAGAAAAAAACTCCAATGCAAACAGCTGTGCTTTTCTGTAATGTACTGCTACTGCATTGTGAAAATACACTAAGTATATATAAGGAATGAGATGAGTCTAAAAAGTGAACTGACTGTTGTAAAGCCAGTACGGAGACTGATTACAAATACAAGTAACTATATAGAAGGGCTGTAGGGCCACCTGTTTCAAAGAAGCAATGGGCTGGTAAAATGAGGGTGAAGACACAGCTTTGTTCCAAACCAAGCCTGCCCCACAAAGAAAGACCTACATGTTAACCACGATGTGCAGTTAAGTTTGTGATGAGGCAACCACAATGTACAGTTAAATTTGCAGTGAGGAGTAATTAAGCACATCAGACATGATTCATTTAAAAAAGAAAAGGAGGCCAATCAAAACCCCCACAAAAAAACCATCCCTCAGACTGAAAAATCTAAATTAAATCTACATGTACTGGTGTTCACTGAGCATGAGTATCTTCTACTCCCTGATGACAAATGTAAATATTAACCACCACGTATCAGTACAATGCCATTTCCCCAGACAACTTCAGATGACTACTTCATGGTCTTTCCGCTTTTCAATAAATCAAAGCTGCCATGGCCGGCGCACCTCAAATCTCCCAGAACCGCCAGACCCAATTTGTATCACCAGCTTTCCGCCCCCTTTTCATAGGCAAATCTTCGTTTACAATACTCCGGCTCCTCTGGGAGTGAGCCTGATCAATACCATGTCAAAACTGTGATGAACACGCCAGCAAATAGCAAGTGAGGGATGAAGGCTGGGATACAGGCCAACCAGGCACTTCCCTGACTGCATGACAGCATCGCACTTTACAGAATATTGGCTGGCATAGTTTAGGGGATGTTTGTTGATTGGCCACGTACGTATTGGGTTGTATGCTTTGGATATTGAACGGCCAGATAGTGAATCAGCACATTGTTGGGTAATGTGCTTGTGGGAAACATGTATGTAACGTTACTGATTACCATGGTGTACATTGAAACAGTCACTGAACAATGATAGATTGTGTTGGTGAACACTGTTATTCACTTATACTAAGCACAGACTGCACTAGGAGTGGTAAGCGCAAGCTCTTTAAGACAATGCAGACGAATCAATGTCGTGATTCACAAGAATGGCAGCAAGAATGAACAGGGAGTAGAGGCAAGATCTAGAATGCTGACAATTACATTGACCAGTTTAATTGAAACTACATAGGGACTGAATGAACCCGTTAGTGACATATAATGTAAGAACTCTTCTGAGGCTTAGTGGATAGACTAATAGAGTGACATCTGAAGGTAGCCTACACTAATGGACACATGACAGCTGTAAGGACCTCGTAGCTGTCTGGATGAACAAACAGTATTCACCAAAATGGACTGTTGTCCATAACTAACCCAGAAATATAAACTAAAAATGTTGCAAACAACATATATAAAAACCTACCATGACAATCAGCTTTTAGATATATGGGGGACACTGACGACAGACTGAGCAATTATTTCCCACTTACCTGTCTGACACACGAAGTCGATGAAGCCAGTGGCCCGACAGTCGCAGGTGAAGCGGTTCCATCCCTCCACACACACACCCTGGTGCATGCATGGGTGACTGAGACAGTGGGGCTCCATCACCTGACAGTACTCAGCCAGTCCTGCCACACCTTGAATCTGTGCTGCTGTCATCAGATCTATCTTGTTGCCGTTGACGATCATGTCCTCCAGACACCCGACAAAGCCATACCCCAACATCCCCGCCCAAATTTCCTTGGGTAGTGATGTTTCATGCTCCAGGTTCTTATTAATACCACCGATGCACAAAGATCCATCTAGGTCAAAACGATCCAACCGTGAAAGTGACGTAAACATTTGTTTCTGTCCATCCACCGTGATATAACCTTGGTGTCCTTGGTATTCAAAGTAAACATTATGAGGCTGTCCATCACTGACTGGCTGATTACTGGCTTTTAACCTGATTGGCTCAAGCCCTTGTTTGAGGACGAGGTGCAGATATCCGTCTAACAGCTCCAGAGCGAAGAAATCAGAATTTCCAGCAGACATCCCAGTACTGTACATAACCACACCATTCTGCTCCACCGTCTGGAACTGAAAGGCAAGAGAGCCACGGTTGAGTGACCTGTCCCAGGTGGGGATGGTGAGGTAGGACTGTGAAGTAGTGAAAGTAATGGGGCGTGACTCGGTCAGTTCCTGGCATTTGTCGTAGATCACCTCCCCCGATACTCTCATCAGTGGGTGTTCTGAACGAGCCAGCTCCGTCAGGTCCAGCTGTACACTGTCCGCTCTGTACCGCACCTGGAGAAAACAATAATAAAAGTATGCATACATGTGTCATTTTATCATTACTATGATACTTGCTTACTGTTTGGGAGGAACTGGGACAGTTAAGCGGTACAGCATTGGACTTTCAATGCTTTGGTCATGAGTCTAATTCTCAGCTATGGCCAAGTATTTGTGCTGGCCTTTTTCTCATTGCCTCATCTTTGCTATCACCTGTATGTGGTGGAAAAGGACGCAAAACCCTCACTCACACATGCATACTGTTAGACTGATACATTACAGCCCATATCAACTGTATGAATTGTAGTAATGACATGGATGGAAAGTAAGGATTAAATACCATAAATGTTTTTGACTGTCACCTAACCTATTCTTAGCCTATGAAGCAAGTATTCTAGCTATCATAATTTGTTGTTTATGGTATTGTGTCTTTTTGAAAAGTGATTTTATGTTGTGTGCTCTGTTTGTTTGCCCCACCGCCAAATGACCTCAGTCTGCACAAGTAAGTCTCCACCGATACCATATAATGGCAACGACTTTAAACTGACCTGAAAAATTGCCAGAACAAAGCATCAGACTTTTATGGTTCTGAAGAGACGCCAGTGGCAATGGGAACAGTGTAACACCAAGCGCCACAAACACACTCAACACTGATTAAATATTTGCAATAGTTCCTTGAGTCAATACATTGCATGGCCAGGGCTTTGAGTGGGAGACTCTCTCCCTAATTGGGACAGTTCATGTAGTTCAAGTCATCAGTTTCAAATTGACAGAACAGAAAGAAGCCACTTGATTCAATGAAGGATTGACTTTTCACTTAATTACAGGTGCAAATCACTCCTGCGTATCTGTTCCAGTTTAAAGGATCTCCTGTAAAGGTATAATGCTGCAATCGAAAGCAACATCAAAGCCTTGGACAAAATCAACCTGACAGGATGAGATTTGTTTGTATTCCCCATGCTTGCAACTAATTCTTCATGCCTGCCAGTGTAGCTTGTGTTGTCTGTGCACAGGGATTACGGTCCGACAGCCGCATTCTGTGAGTGATGTGGGGACGCTGATCAAAGAGCACTGTGTGAATAGCACTGAAAAGAGTCTCCAGTAGCTAATGAAGTCTTCTGCTACCTAGCAATTTTTCCTCTCCAGTACTCCTGTGGGTCTCCTTAGATTTAGACAATATAGGGCCATAACCGTGACAACTGAATGTTAAAAATACATGTACTCCCATGTGTATTTCTTTCACTGTCATAAGAAATAAAAGTCTGCCTCAGGACAGTCTAATGGTTTTGGCCATGACCATTTTAATTCCTAGAGATATAATTACAGCAGAAGCAGCACTGGAGAACTCAGAAAGATAAAGTGTGTCTACATAACAAACACACTCTCAATTCAATTCAGGACAAGTACACCTTTTAAATGAACATTGCAAACATGGAAACAAGACAAAAGGTTTGGTATGCAGGAGCATGATCCTTTTAGAATCTGAAGTGTATTCAGACTTTTCAAATACAAGCCATTCAGATCAACAGAAGTTAGAGGGTCACATCCAACAATGAAGATGCCCCCTCCTAATCGAGTGCATGGGATCACAACCATTTGCTCTCCTTGTCACGCCAATGCGTTGCCTGGCTCAGAATAAACATAGCTGGAGATCCATGAACCCCTAAAATCCCCTGTCTATTTGATTGTCTTCAACTTGTTCGCATTTCTTGGGACAGAGGGAGATGATCGCTAGAGTGAGCTGTTTGTTTGCACTGACCTTCCGCATGCATCCCTTAAAGTTGCTGCGGACGCGTGAGCCCAGTAAGCTGGCGGGGTCAGGGCTGCCAGCCACGTACAGGATCTTGCTGGACAGCAGCGTGAATTTCCCTGTTGTGCTGCCCGTGCGACGATGGATGCCGTCAACCTCCAGGGAGATCTAACCAGACAAAAGAGTGCAAAGTGCATAAGCATACAAAGATCAGGTCACTTTGAGCCTGGTATTTTAGTCCAAGGACAACTTGCATTGATGACAAAATTTTCCATTCTCAGGTACCTGTCCCTGAGCTGATTAGAGAATTACAACTGCACACTGAAACTCTCTGAACTGTCAACCACAACATGCTTCTTCATATTGTAATACTGAACGGACCTTTGCATCAAGCACATGTTTAAGAACCTAAGGTGTAACTGTTGATGACTCTCACGATGATTCCATATATAACCATCTCCTTGAAAACAAACACACACACACACACACACACACACACACACACACACACACGCCACAGTACATACAGTAATATACACCATGAACAAAATAAACATAAATGTCAACATTTGTATCACCCACATGCCAACATACATACGGGACACTGTATTCAGTTCTGGTCTTTGTATACTTGAACAAGCAAACATACACCTGTCTGAACTGAAAATTGTTCCTGAAACTGACCGGGAAACAGAGAGATGCATGGTTGTCTGCATACTTTAATATCAGAACAGAGTTTTCACAAACCATCTTTGTCCACAAAAACATTCCAGGACAAGTTTTTAATACTCTCACTATTTATATTTTATGCAGGAATCAATACAGTGTATTAGTGTTGTCACCTGATCAATGCAGCACCTGACAGTCTGATCAATAAGAGCAATGTTGGATGCATCAGGTGATTAAGCTTTGGAGGGGGGAGGGGTTTGGGGGGTGGGGACCAAACTGTTGCATTCTTCTGTATCCTGGCTCTAACATGCCATAATACACACACGTTTACTGAAATTAGACTTATGTCAGAAATGTTCAGCTGTATTGGAGAATTCCAGTGCATCTGGTGCTGGTGGGTGTGCAGTTTTGATTGTTTTGATTCAATGCACTGGTTGAGAGAGAGAGAGAGAGAGAGAGAGACAGAGAGACAGAGTGAGAGGCAGAGAGAACCGTTCTGGAACCTTAGCAAAAGCCTGACAGAGCAAAATGGTGGACCACCATAGTGTTGTCTTTTGACTGTATACTGACATATACATCAGTCAAACAGTACATTGGAGGACAAACTGAAAAATGACAGAAACAAAGACACACCTCAGAAACCAACAGAAATGAGCCAGCATTACTGTGTGAATACAAAAGACAATATGCGCCAAGCACCCAAAGACACAGACAACAGCATCTCCGGAGTGGACATGGTGAAAGTACATTTCTGGACATCCATCCAGGGTCCACCTGAGCACGTACAGCCTGTGCACATGTACATGTTTATATATATTTGTTCCACCAGGAAAGTGAGGCACAATGTGAACCATGACCAGCACAAGACTCAGGTGGTCAAGTCACACAATGGGAAGCGGACCACAACGTGAACCATGACCAACACAAAACTCAGGTGGTCAAGTCACACAATGGGAAGCGGGCCACCAAGCACAAAACAGAGTCACCAAAGCATTATTGTTTCCACAGCATAGGACACAGGCAAGGCAGCTGCAATCCTTCATGACCTACCCATTTTAGTGTCTAGTTTTCACCTACATATATATATTAATCAGTACTACGGAGTATGTATGTTCTTTCAGCTAACAATTCACAACCCCTTGCTACAAGCCCCATCCTCATCCTTAACTTGATGATAAACCAAGGACTGAATCAGTCATGCACAAAATGTTTTTAAGATTAGAAACTGTCATAAACGTATAAGAAAATGTACACTTCACCTGCCCATCAGGGTTCAACATTTTTCACGCTGTAACAGGTAAAGCTAACAGTATCTCAAATTTGACCACAGCAAGCATACAACCAAAGCCACATTAACGTCAGACTTCATTTGAAAGGAAAACAGCTAAACAATCAGGGTGTTTCTGCTTAAGCACCTGAAATATCAGCTGAGTGCAGTTTCTGACATCTGGTTTCAGTTTCGGTAATTCAACTACACATATTTTTTACTATCTGGTGTACAATGAAGATCAAAAGCAGACAGGGATGGGGGGGGGGGGGGGAGCAGAATACTGTCTTCAGGCATGTCTGAAATTCCTTGCAAAAAGAGTATTTCACTTTGGACGACATATGTCTATGTATCGATTCTATAGCCAGCATCCAATTTAGCCTGTTCAGATCACGCTGACAGTTTTGCGTACAGCCTCCGGCTAATGGTCTCGAACAAAATTGATCTGGACATCGCGTCAATCTGGACAGACTGTGACTTGATGCACTCTCATGATTCAATCAGCTGCCTTCCAGGCTTGGCCAGCTCAGGAAAGTTTGAGTAAAGACTACGGCAGAAGTCCACCAAGCCTATAACACTCTGTGTGTGTGTGTGTGTGTGTGTGTGTGTGTGTGTGTGTGTGTGTGTGTGTGTGTGTGTGTGTGTGTGTGTGTGTGTTTGCATGCATGCGTATATATATATGTTTGTGCACAAGCATGCCTACATTTGTACGTTGATGTGCCTGTGTGCTTGCCCATATACACATAAATAACATACAAAATTTGATGGCATGTAACGGACTGAAATGAAATTGCCCGTAACTGCTGAGTTTCCGCAGCATGGCCACACATCATGCTGTCAACATCTCCTTCAATGGCTCCCTGACTTTGGTTCATGTACAGCCTGAAGTTCGTGCTCTTTTTAAAAATATGGCACGGATTGTTTGGGCGCGATTCCACATTAGTGAATTCTACAATTTTCATGACTGTAAAACTGTATACAGCTTTCTTTGCAATGTAATCAGACTGGATACCAGATATTCAGAAACTACCTGCACCACGCATGAGAGGATACAACATGGGGGAAAGCACAGACTGCCACTCATAAGGGTCAGGGTTACACGGAACAGGGTGAGGGTGAGGTCTACACTGCACATGCCCACTAAGCATGCAACATTACTTACAGAACACACACCCCTGTCCCTAGTAAGCTGTTGTTTTGAACACAGAAAGTGAAAACAAGCCACATCAACAAACAAGTTAGGTTTGGTTAGAACAGTGTTGTCATATAGTCATGTTACAAATATGCTAGACACTCTAAGCCTGTCAATGCAGATTGTCGGCTCGGCTTACAGTACACTGGTGATTTTAGCATGAGCAAAAGGAAGTGACACGGATGTGATTTATAAGGAAGGCAATATGAAACAACACTGAAATCAATGCCATGCAAGCAACAACCTGTTCTGCTTGTAATGTTACGTGAAAGATAAAAACATACAAATAGTCATGATGAATTGATCTAGCATCAATGATATCTAAAATGTGCACCAGTTCTGGAAGCTACTACATTTCTGCATAAATTAACAAATCATGCTGTGGGAAAACACTCAAAAACTGATGTGCAAAATGTGCAGTAGAAATTACATGGCACTGTGGGACAGTGAAATGGCACAGTACAGGTGGTGGTATCTAACTGGCCAATGATTTTTTTTTCTTCTCTTCTATGGCACAGCACACACAGAAGGGAGACTTGTGTAAAAAAAAGAAGCCTGTTACTCTTACACCATTTACTTTTTCGAGGGGGTAAAAACCCAAAGCATAGGAGACAAAGTGTGTGCATGTTTGTGTGTGTGTGTGTGTGTGTGGGGGGGGGGGGGGGGGGTGAGAGGTCGGGGGCAGGGGGTTAGGGGTGGGGGTGTTAAGATGGCTTTGGTGTTGGAAAACAATGCATACTTGTTGTCTGCTACTTTTATATTTCAAGGGCAATTTAAAGAAATCTATAACTGAAAGTACTTATCTGATTTCTTGAGGAAAAAATTAGAAAACGTAATTTGAACAACTGAAAATTTGAGACCAAACGCAAGAGGATGGAGACACATGACTCAAATAAAGAGATGACACAAACTCCAGACAGAGCTTGAAAACGGTGTACTGTAATCTGGCATTAGTTGCCATTAGCACTACCGGTATGAAGAAGCATTTTCACTTCACACTAAATAATTATATGGTGTTAATTTGGGCCAGGCGGGGAATAAGAGAGTGAAAACTATCAAGATGGTGGTATAATTTGATTCTATGGATTTATGATAACTGTATGTATGGCATGCTAAATAAAATACTGGTGATGGCATGGAGCGAACATGAAGTGATGGAGTAACAGACTTCTTTGATGACACAGACAGCTTGGGTGAAAGTAAAAATGAGGGAGAAACGTGAAGTAACATCTGAGTCTACGTGTCAAACTGTCAAACATTGTCACATACCTCTCTAGCCTCTCGCCGAACCATAATGTGGTGCCACCTGTTGTCATCAAAGCGCGACTGAGCCGGCAAAACTTCATCTTCATAAGTTCCTGATCCAAGGTTTATGGTAAGAACAATGCCGCCATCACGAATAGCAATGTTCAGGTAATCTTTGGCGTTTCCTGCAATGAACAAAACAAGAGAGAGAAAACAGAGAGATATATTGCACCAGCATACCAAATGGCAAGCACAATCTCTAGTAGACCAGAATCTCTAGTAGACCAAACTGTTTTACTGGCATGAGATGTCTGCCCAGTGTGATTTCCCTGGAAAACCTTAATGATGGACGGAATACACCCTCCTACAAAAAACGTACAATCACACAACCATCCACCCCCCACGACCATAATACAACACACAGTAGTGTACAAAGTTTGGAATTGGTTTTTAAACAGGGACCTTTATAAACATCTTACCTGGATAAAACCAACAACAAAAACAACCAACCAAACCAACCAACCAACCACAACCACAACAACAACAACAACAACAACAAAATAAGAAAACCCTGTATGGCATCAAACAAGCAAGAGTGATGAAGACTACCTGTGTAGAAGAGAAGACCGTTGGGTTGCTTGGTGCGGAAATCCAAGGACACTTGATCACGGTTGCTCACTAGGGCGTCACCCCTACTGGACAGATTGTAACTGAGGTACTGGGCTCCAAAGAAGGTGGCATCTGATGGCACTTTTTCTGCAAGACAATGTAAATAGCAATTTTCATACTGTTGGTGTTTGCAGCTAGTGTCGCTCAATTACACTTTACCTTGTGTATCAGGGAAAACAATTTACAGGATAAAGCATAAAAATAAACTGAATAAGCAGATTAACTCTACAACACACTTACACTGACCTACTTTCAGAACCCCTGACAAGTGGCAAATACCTCAATCTGTAGCCTGGTGGTGGGAGGTGGAGGGATGAGATACAGACAGGTTGTGCATCAAGGGAGACAATTTCATGGGAATGAAAGTGACATAGAGAGAGTCAGCAACATCATGACTTTCTAAGCATTCAAGACATTTGATTACATTGTTTTTGTTTTTTTGTTTTGTTTGTTATTTTTACAAAGAACTCACACAAAGCAGCAATCACAAGCTGCTGATTTCTACTTTTCTTTCAGCTGAAAATCATGCCTTGTGCATCAGGGGAGACAATTTCACTGAACATGCACAAAATTTATTTTAGTACAAAATTACGTACACAATACACAGTTTCTACTTTACAATAATGTCGTAATCATAAAACTTGTTAGTATTATGTTACCTAATATCTATTTTTGCTCTAGTTTGAGACGTTTAACAAGGTTTCCTTGCAAGTCCTACACACTGAATTTTGCAAAACTTTCTGTTCCATTTACTCTTATCACACATTTAGTTTTCCTGTCTGCTGCAATAATCTGCAGACGTGTTCATTTCTGCTCGAAAATAATTGTCTAAAATAAGAGAAAAACAGCATCAGACTGTAACAATAACGATTTTTTTTTTCCTTTAAATAATCTGTCAAGCTGTTCACGCGGGTGGCGGTGGGAGGTTGGATTTCATTTTTATTTTTGCTTTGCTTTTTTTTTTCTTGCATTGCATGTACAACAAAGCAGAAGGCATTTTAACCTGGCTGTACTCATATATAAGACAAAGCTAACTAAAAGGGGGGGGGAGGAGGGGGGGGCTTGTGCTTAACAAACCAACCATTTCCTTATTTGCCAAAGACTACCAACTAGTAGAGAGTGTTGCCATGGTTACTGCGATGCATAATCAATGTTCTCCCGATCCATCAGTGGAGCCAGACCTGCTAATGATCTGTTAACACCAGATTTATGAGATGAACTTTGTGCTATGTTTGCTTTAATCTGTTCAACAACACATTGCACAGCAGGTCGTACGCATGGAAACATTTACATACTGAAACCCAGTCTTCCTCATCCTGTCATCAAGGAGTATTTGTGTGTGTGTGTGTGTGTGTGTGTGTGTGTGTGTGTGTGTGTGTGTACAATGTTTAAAATGTGGCACCAGAACATAGTCCTTAGTGCTGAAACAGGTAAGAATAAATCCTAGTTCATCTAGAGTATGAACTGTAATAGAGACAGATGACCTTAACATATAATGTTTTTGCCACTGCCCAGCATCTTTCATCAATATTCATGTGCAGCAATATGGATGCAGCAGGTAAATACTACTAACTCTCCTTCATTTAAACTTTTCCTTTGCAGATCCGCATATATATATAGACGGATGCAAGAGCTACCGTTTTCAGCAGTGTGGGAATCACGGGGAAGCCGTTGTTATATGGTGTGGGTTTCCCTTCCATTAAAACGGCGTGGGTTTGAATGATGTCAGTTTGCCAGTTTTGCAGCCTTGTTTTTCGTAACTTCAGATGTTCGTATCAACAAGACAATGATGGCGGCGCGATCATTACGTAATGGGGATAATTATCGAATTCTGTTTGATATTGCGGGGAATGGTGCAGAAAGTGAAGATTAGAGTGTGGTAGATTTGGACTGACAGCGGTTTTCATGATACCATCGGACATGTAGAAGAGTTGGAAGAAAATGACTGATGATGGGATGGAGAAGGTGATCAATCAACGATAATTAATTTCCAGTGGGGGTGGCAGATGTGTACTGTGAGGGGCGGCCAGGAAAGTCGGAGAGGGGTGAGTAGAGGCAGTACTGGGAGGCAACCGAGTGAAACTAGAGTGAGTGCTGCATTAGATTCAGACTCGCACGGCTGTTTGGATATGACATACACAGACAGTAACCAGTCTACGAAGGTGAGAATGGTCCTACTGTGTTTCCCCCTGCTGACGGTGACTTGATAGACTTTTAGGATATTCTTTTCTCGGAACTTTGTCATGTTGTTGCAGAGCACTGTGAAAAACCTGTATGCTAGGCAGAGAGGTGTGTATTGGTGCAGCAGGAAGGGGGATGGGGGGGGGAAGTGGGAAGGCTGAAAAACAGGCTACACTGTGCATTTTGCTGTGTCACATGTGCTCAGTGGTCTATACATAGGTGTTTCAAGTATGATCTTACGTAGTGTACGGATAGATCTCATGAAAGACATCACCAGCAGCTATTTCAGTAAGCCTGCAGTACAAGTCAGTTGCATACCAAAGTGTTCTCTGTGTGTTTGAACAGTCTATGAAATATCATTCAAGGTCAGTACAAATGAGGACTAAACAGAAACCATGCACAGCATCACAAAACGTTTTATCTTTTGGAACTGATTTGCAGGGTAAATCTGCACACTGGTTGATAAAATGTACATGACAAGGTTCCGTTCAACTTTTATTTTCACAGCTTCAGGATGGATATTTCCATAAAACTGGTGTGCAACAATATGGATATGCTTTGAAAATCAAACATGAGGCTAGAAAAAAATGAATGATCTCCCTTCGGGATACAGTTGTCTCTCCATTTGTTTCCCTTGATGATAATTTTCTGCTCATTGCATTCTGTATTCAATATCCTTTCAGATATTGTACAGTTATTAATATAAAAAATGAGAGGTATGTGTACAGTAAGCCTAAAACTGATTGTACCCAAACTGTCATTTTTTGAACTAATCCTGCAAAGGAAAGGGTTGAAAAAAGAAAAAGGAAAAAAAAAGGAGACCTGAAACATGAAACACTGTAGACACGAACACTGAAACCTCCACTGCACAAGAATCTCTGGATGGGTTTGGCATATATACATGTATTATTATGCAGATGAAAAATTGCTTTAGACTCTGAATGCCCTACAGACAGACGCTGGTGGGGAAAACCTGCTGGACATGTATCTAGACATTCTATGACCAATAGCTGCTACCACCAGTATGGGGAAATACACATATACCCAGAACTGCTTTATCCAATTTTTGTGCCCTGAAAGCGCTTGAGTTTGTATCCTATCCCAAGATGTCAAGTGAGGATTGCTACACAGAGATGGGTAAAAAAATTTGCAGTGACACTCTCCTAACTATGATCCAATATTTTGACACCTTTTTCTTTCCCCAAGGGAGTTTGCTGGCTGATGTAAGAGTCAGGCCATCCCTCCCCCCCCCCCCCCCCCAGCAGCCCCGCTACTCAGGGCTGGGAGATGGAGGCAGGGAACCTGTGTATTGATTTCCAATACTCCCCAGACCTCTACTCCTCCTTTCTACAGCTCTACTCTGTCTCCCTTCTCTGTTGCCCAAGTCGCTTTGACTGTAGGGTGTTGCATGCCGCCCTCAGCTGCCTTGTGATCCGAATTGATGGAATGCTGATGCTTCATTTCTGGTATGAAGTGTTTGTTCAAACAGGCAAACCGTGTTGTTTGCTATTCTACGCTGCCTTTCAGTGACAATAAATCAAACAGAAAACCATCAGATCTGAACTGGCTGGAGCAAATCTACAGGCTAAGTCCACTATATTGCACCCAGTTTTAACATTAGAAATAGATAAAAGAAAAAAGACAGAAAAAAAGGTTTATGTATTAGGACCACCGGTATTTCTTCAACATCAGAAGAAAATCCACACACTAGACATGGTCACCATTATGTTTCACTTTTGTTTTTCCTGCACTTAGCTTTAACTCGTTTTACTTAACTTCAGGATGGAACAGATCTATCCTAAGAACTAAGTGCACACACTCACACTGTGTCTAATTTTCCTTCTGCTTCCGTCTTCTACTGTGTATACTCACCTATATCACATCTTTCTCCTTTATACTCTGTTTTGGCACAGTCGCACATCAAACCATCATCAGTTGTGAGGCAAACACCACCGTTCAAACATGGATTCCCACGCTCACACAAATCTACATCTGAAGATAAAATGCCGTGAGAATCGAGCATTTCTGGTCGTTCTGATTCTCCACCACAATCTCTATAAAATAAATTCCTAATGGATCCTTTGAATCTTGGCTCAAACACAACTGAGGGAAGAGCTAGAGACAGAAGTTTATTGTCGTATTCGCTGGGCAGACCCCCAATAAACAGGAAGGTCTCCTCCGCAGAGCCTTCACTAAAATCTGTCACCTTTCCAGGTGCAGTCCTGCTGTGTGAAACACCATCCACTGTGAGGATAGTCCTCTCATTGTCCTGTCTCACTTCTACGGTGTGCCAGGTGGAGTCGTCTAGTTTTTCACCAGCGCGAACAATAACTGTACCTTCCCCGAGGTTCACCCTGAGCCGTATATTACCTTCCACCAACTTCAGCTCAAAGAAGTTAAACTTGCCATAATCCAGATACACAAGCAGCGCATTAGGCTGCATGGTCTTGAACTCAAAACTGAAGGAGCCGTTGAAGCAAGGCTCCCATGACGGAAACTTTGCATAGGAACCCGGTGTGGGTGTACCATCCAGGTTGAATGTCCAGCATGTCTGCAGTACAGACCACACAATGAAGAGGACGTGGGTGTGAAACATTGTAATCACTATCCGAAGAAGATGCATGATGGCAAAAATCTACAGAATCGTTAGCACCTATGGATAAATATCCAGTGGAAGGGGCCTCAGATGCACATCTATGAGTGAAGATGATGCTGTTTGCTACACGGCCATCTTAGTTGAAGCCAGCCAGAGGTCCGTCCCTGGCAACACCTCCACAGCAGCCAGAGAATCGGCTCTGACTCAGCCAGCCAGGCTCCACGCTCCTTCATCATGTCATGGGTGATTCTTCCTTCCGTCTGACTCTGAAAAACGAAAGGAAAAAAATCAGTAAAACCATGGCATTTAAAAAAAAAATTGTCTCATGCAGCTAAAAAATGGTGCTTGCTGAAATCCTTCCCCATATGATGAGAGTATTAAGACTAAGGATTATAAAGGAAACAACCACCTGGAGCATTCAACAAGTAGCTGGTGTGTAACAAGTATATGTATGCTTTTACACTGTGAGGTATGAATACTCTGCACAGGGACATGACATTCTCCACGAAGAAACATTGTACATGCCACTATTGTTCTGCAAATGTGAATCATGGTACAGTAACAAACTCCATATATATACATGTACAAAGAATATGTAGCAATACCCAGTTACACAGCTGCTTGAACAATCAAACCATTGATTATTAGCAGCTCAATACCATTTTGGGGCCTGTGGAAACTGCTCTAACTGGCCAAACTATATTGAGTTGGCTCGAGAGGAGAATGGGGCAGGGGTAGAGTGGAAGGAGGGAGGAATTTTTAAATGTTCGAGGAACATAAGAACATCCTCACACACAATTACACAATGTGAGAGGGGGGGGGGGGGGCAACCTGCGGCATCAGCTGTCCCCGCTAGGCAGTCAGGGAAAAAGCAATTGCAGCATCTCACGTGCGAGGTGACAAGGGAGGAAAATCAATACCGGACCCCTAATACTCACTCCTTTTATTTAAAAGCTGCCCTTTTCCGGACGTGTAAGAGCTAATTAGCAGCTTTCTTGCCACACACCAAGCTAGGACAGAAGCAGCAACGGATCGGGGGAAAAAAGTTCAACGACAATTTTCAAACAGCTCACACAGTCACACTGCTCCAACGATCTGCATTCTCTGGACTTTTATTCTTTTTCCTTTAGGTTGTTGGCGCAAGAATTGGATTGAGTGGGTGAGTTTGCTTGGAAAGGAATGGGGATGGGCTGTGCTAGAAATACGGGCCAGGGTGTTAAGACGACTGGGCGGGAACGTTGTGGAGATCGAAAGAAATAAATTTTCAAGGGATCCGATGGAAAGACTAAGGTTTGGGAGGAGGCGAATTGGGCAGGGGAAGTCTGGAAAACAGAGCGACGTGTGAATAGAGCGCTGGAGGGGGAAAGGCACTTGTTTGCACACCGACCATTTAAGGGAGAGGAGGAGTGTAGAGCGGCATGTTTCCCCTGGCCCAATCGATACTAATCCCGGCTGCGAGTTTCCGTGAAATCATAGTTATCAGATCACCACGACAGGCACTCTTGACACCCCGCCGTTCGCTCTCCCCCCCGCCCCCCCTCCCTCGCATCAAGTCGGCATCATTTCAGAGCCAACTGGATGCTGAAACACGGGAACTAACGAGTGCAATGTCAATTCCAGCCGAGTTTGCTCTTGGTGGTTTGTCATTGCAAACAACAAAAAGATTAGAATTGTGGTGGTTGTGTGTGTGTGTGGGGGGGGGGGGGGGCGGAGGGGGGATCATCGTTCTCATCTTGAAACTCTCTACCATCCCCACTCACTCGGCGCCAGGCTCGAGTCAGACTCATTTCAGATCCAACATGACGCTCCACAATTCGGAAACTAACTGGCAAAAATGTTCCAGCCGTGTTTGCTCTACTGACACGGTTTGTCATTGTCACAGCTAACAAAAAGATCAGAAGTGTGTGTGTGAGTGTGGTGTGTGTGTGTGGTGTGTGTGTGTGTGTGTGTGGTTGGGGGGGGGGTGTGGTGGTGGTAGGGCCTCTATGCCCCCCCCCCCCCAAGTCAGACTCATTTCACTTGAACATGACGCTGAAATACGGGAACTAACCGACAAAATGATCCATCCGAGTTTGCTGCGGATGGTTTGTCATCGCAGACAGAAAGATTAGTACTGAAGGTGGGGGGGGGGGGGGCATAGAGGCTATCGTAAGTTAACTTTCTCATCCTGAAGCAGTCGATCATTGTGTCATGATGTGTCAGTGTTTGCTGTCTGTGGCTCAAGTTCCGAGCCAGGCCTGGGAAATCAAACTGAATCCAGAATGTGTGTACTAGTATAACTCAGTGTCTTGTTTTTTTAACTCTCTCTCTCTCTCTCTCTTTCCAAATCAGTCTGCTTGCTAGATGGTAAGCATTGCTGAATGCTACGGTACTAACTGGAGACTGAATGGCTCTTTGATCAAACCGCTTTTATTCATTTGACTGATTTAGAAACATGACTGAAGTCTAAAACAAAGTCCTTAAATTTAAAAGAGGAGAAGCAGACAAGTTTCAAGATATCATTTCAGTTAGCACACAATATGTTGGCTAACCTCCAGCTACAACTGACAAGTGAACAGAAAATTGTAAAACATAACATACTCCTAATTCAGTATCAGTCAAAGAACATGTCACATAAATATTTGATTTGTCTATGATCCATTTTAATTTTTTCTTTAAAGACTGTGCAGAATGCAAATTTCATACATACACAAACACTGAAAAACAGCAAAAATACATATTGTGTAAGTAGTATCTTCTAGTAGTTAAGCCGGCTTTCACCACCGAGCACACAGGCACCCGGTCATCGAGACTGACGCAAGTACGGCCAACGTTTCATGTTCGTAGTTGACGTAGTTTACGTTGATACAGGCTTCACGTTTTGTCAGTCTTGAGCTACCAAACCGACCCGGCGTTGAACGGTACTTCAGTTGCAGCAACTGGTTGCCAGCGCCCGCTACGCCGGGCCGGCTTCTAGTGAAGCAAGAGGCAACAAATTCAAGTTACAGTGGCTGCCGTAATTCCAGCATACAGCATGGCTCGCAGTACTGAAGGTCAATAATTCAGTGTCAGTCTGCCACGGCCGTGCTCAGTGCCTGACATTGACATGCACAGGAGTCAGACGGCAATGTAACCGTTTCACCTTGCACGTGCACCCAGCTAAAAAAAAAAAAAAAAAAACCGGAGCCGGGCCGGTTTGTCACAGTAGAACTGATCATAGCCGCCTGGTGTAAGTCAGTGCTATCCGGCGAACACACCGTCGTTGCCAACTGAAAAAAAACAAAACAACAACACAAAAAACCCCTTGACTTACACGCACTGAGGCCCGGTACATCACGTAACGCTTTGTCAGTTCTGACTAATTCAAACGAACATGCACTAGTGTTATCCCTGTTGTACAAGATCGGAAGCTTTTTCTGCCGGCGGGTGACAAGTGTAACCACATTACGCATGACTGAAACCGCGGCTGTGAGCAGTCCGGCCCTACAAATGACTCGGTCGGGTAAGGTGCGCGAAAACACGAAACATTTACTGCCGACATCAGTTACACACCGGCAAAAGAACAAAAACACTGAAACAAAACAAACACCCCCCCCCCCAAAAAAAAAAAAAAAAAAAAAGGTTGACACGAGCCCGCACACCAGCTTGCCGGCCAGTGTGATACGGACATCAACTCGCGATGCTGATCAATGCGAGCGACAGCATTTGCAAACCCACACTGCGCCTTCCACTACTAGTGCTCTGTGAATGACCAACCTGACTTCGCCGATGGATCAAGTCGTCTGCTACTGTCACCGAAGCAAGAATCCAACACTATTTCACCACACACACAAAAATCACTCTCAAGCATACCGTGCTGATGTCGGTTGCGGTCTTGCGAGCACCCTCCAAGACAGGATCTGTTGACTTAATCCCAACGTAACCGCAGCAGACGACGTATCACAACAAACGCCGCAACAGCGCGCCACCGGCTCCGCTGCCTGCCATTCATTTGCTGCTTCTGCAACCGCGCAGCGACCTCCAGCGGCGCCCGACGACACACAAGGGCGAGCAACCCTGTCATTCTGGCATCGACAGAGCCCCGTTCAGCGGTTCAGGCCTACAGATTTTGCGTTTCACGGTTTGTAATGGTCCGATGTCATGGCAGGGTAACACTGCACAAAAAAGCAAAACGATTTTTTTTTTGAGGGGGGGGGGGGGGTATCACAGGTTCCTTTCAGTTCAAGTCTAACCCAAGCCGGAGCCTACCGCAGGCTGTCTGTGAAGGCGATGTCACACTGAAAACAAGTTTCCCTAAAACATGTTTTATAAAAAACGCCCGAAACATGCTTTCGGAAACAATACATGACACACGTGACTGAAAAGATGTTTTGCGAAACAACATCGAAACATGCAGAAAATCGAACAGTGATCTTTTGTGATGTCATTTTCTTTCAAACTCACGTCACTGAAAATCTGACGTATACACGCCCGCCAAACACAGCCATTTTGAAGCAACAACGCTAGGTGAGGTATTTCCCTAAACATATTTGCTTATTCTCACTTTCACTCATCCTCCATGTTAAGCATTCAGTCACGGTATTTCCGAAATATATTTTACCTATTCTTCCCGCTCTGTCTTGGCCTAAGGTGGCTGATGAGCCGGTGAAATTCCGGCGAAACGCGTCCCGCTACGGTCAAGACTTTCCTACCTTACTAGACACCATTTTCTTGTATGTAGAACATCAATGTTTTCAAGTGTTTTTGCCCTCTCGTGTGACATGGCCTTAACTGATAAACCGCACCGGCCGGCTCAGTGTCGTCCGAGTAGTCACTGATACTGATGCGGAACGACCAGGTAAACATGCTCTGGTGTGGATGTCGTTTTAGCCGGACAGGTCGGTCGGTCGGTCACAAAACTTTAAAAATTTGTCACTGAGTAAGAGCTTTCCGCTAAACTGAGTAAAACAACCGGTCAAGCCGCCTGAAACACTGCAACAACAACTGACACAGTAACTGAATGAGAAAGGCGGCCAGATGACTGCGCCGGGCTGCGCGCCGGGTCAACTGAGTTTTGTGCTCACGGTCAGCCGGTGCCGGTGCCAGTTACTGAAAAAAAAATGCCTTCACTGAACCGACTTGGGCAAAATTAAAGTTCGTCGAACATCCAAGCGGCGCCGACAAATGAACTGAACTCAGTCAGTGAATGTCCGTCATTCAGTTTATAACGGCCGTTTCGATCATCGGCGGAAAACAAAATCTCAGTTCAGTTTCCCCTTTGTATGCCCAACTCAGTGAAGACTGAACTGACTTGACGCTATGGGTGACCCCGATCGGTTTAGAATTTGCATATAGAAGAAAACTCCACTTGAATTCTTGCCGAACAAAAAAATTTAAGTGAGGGTAATCAGATTAGCTGGGCAGTTCCATTAAGCCGCAACTCGGGGTATCCGGGTTTTTTTCCTCTAAATATTTTTCAGTGTTCGGGCCTACTGACCTCAGCCCGTACGTACCACGTCAAAACAAAAACAAAATAAAGGAGCGGAGGGATGGGGGGGGGGGGGGCTCGTCTCCCACTGTCATCCCGGCTGCCTCTTCCCCCATCCCCTCCCCCCCCCCCCGTAAATACCACCCACCCATTGATCACATGTCGTCTTTATACGACGCACAATTCCTAATTTTTCCATCGTCAACAAACCATCCGTGTGGCGAACGGAAGAGGGTTCTCCGGAGCGGATACACACGGACACCTCGCTGCATGAGATGAGGGAATTGCAGGAGATTGTGGGAAATATTACCCTGAACTGGCGAAGCACGTTGATCCTCCGGTGCAAAGTGCAGGCACACGCGTATTGTTCACGCACACTGCCCATTTTCAGCGCTTTTCCCCAAATTTGTTGCTGATAGAACCTGGGCCTTATTGATTGTTCGCATGCGGCCGTTCCCATGGATGGCCGGCCCGGGCAGCCGGCGCGGCGGGGGCTGAAAGTGCGTTTCTACGTGCCATCCGACCCCACGTTTCACTCCTCAGGCTTTGGGATTTTGTCTTTCGCAAGACAGGACAGTTAGAAAGTTGCTTCGGTAAGCGTTATTTTCCCTGTATTTTACCGAAGTACACTGGCATGCTCATTGCCGGCCATATTTATGCATGTGTATGAGATTATCAAATTTTGTACAGAGGGCTCCCAACTTACAGGGTTGGTTAAGATGAACAATTTTTACATTACTTATTTTATCGATCGATTTTTTTTGTTGTTCAGCTCAACCGGCAGTTTATTTTGATTACTCTATGTTATGGTTTTAAATAATTTCTCTTCTCTGTCCTCATCAGTTTGTATTATGAATTTTAAGGCCGGGGGAGGGGGGGGGGTAGCAAACGGAATGTTAGCATACCGGTTTGATGGTGTAAATTCAAATGATGACCCCTGTAATAAGCAGTGGATATTGATGTAACTTCTTTTCTTTTTTTTTGAGGTCAAGTGACAACATGGACGGATATATCTAGTTCTAGTAAAACCCGGAAAAATATTATTCACAACATTTTGACCTTCTGATGAAGGCAACACGTTTTGCCGAAAAATCAAAAGGCGTGAAGGGCGGTATGTTGTTTTTATTATTCTTTAAAATTAACATTCAGTTCGCCGAAATGACTTCTTACGTTCCCAAATGCTGCCACCCGCGACCCACCTCCCACGCAGAGTTCCCCCACCCTCAGTTCCCCCACCCTCCCCGCATGAAGCTTACCCACGCCCGCTAAAACCCACACCCACTATAAAACGTAAACAAATGTCCCTATAATTGTTATCATACAAATGCAGTCACCGTTTTTAGATCATAAAAATACTGCCCTACCCAGACTAATCATTCATGAGTTCCCACTTCCCACAGCCTCTAGACAGCTACTGTTTCATCACCATTGACGAGTCATTGTCTCCGGCTTAACTGGAATGTTGGCATTGTACTGTCCCCATTATTACTTGGATCTGTTCCTGATTGATTTTTCACTTCTCGTGAGTAAAAGGCTGACATTTGACATTTCCTGCTGTTGTTGTCTGCTTTTCCCGCCTTAATGCGTAATGTGGTATTGATGAAATCTTCAGATGTCCTGACATTTTCTCTTTACTGACTTGTTTTATGCAGTCATGATAGGCATTCGCTGAGAGACGAAAACTTCCGGCACGAAACAAAAGTTATAACCCACTGAGAATGTTAAATGCACAACGTCAAGTTTTAAGGGAGATCACTTTCACCTCTGCCATTAAATTTTCAAAATAAAAATGCACGTAAACTCTCACAGCGTTTCCAATGTTATCAAACCTTCAGTTTATAACAATCGCTAGTTTGCTCAATAGTTCCTATTGTTACGACCTGAGTGGTCGAACGTTCCGAAATTTACTTCCCTTGGCTGAAGGTCCACCTCGTGTAGCATTCCCTAAAGAATTCACCAATATAATAATGAGTTATGAATTATATAATAGTGAGCTATGAATTTTGAAAGTCCTTAGTAAACCAACAGCCGGGAAGAAACTGCAAAAATTAATGCTGTATAATTTGTCTGCCACGACTTTGCGGAACAATGGAATATTGGTGTTTGTTGTTGTTGTTGTTATTGTTTTCGGGTGTTTTTTTTTTTTTTTTTTTTTTGGGGGGGGGGGGGGGTGGGGGGGGGGGGTGTTTGTTTTTTGCTTTCGAATATTGTTGACCCATTATCAGATTTACGGTCATATTAACAAACTCTGAAATAACTCTGAATGTTTGTACTCTGAATGTTTTTTGTTTCTCTCTCTCTCTCTCTCTGTGTGTGTGTGTGTGTGTGTGTGTGTGTGTGTGTGTGTGTGTGTGTGTGTGTGTGTGTGTGTGTGTGTGTTAAAAAAGTGTTCTGTTCATTCAGCGGAATTCTTTCTTTTTTTCCCCCCTGCACACGAAAAATCACCAGTGATTGACTTGATCACCAGTGATCCGCACTTGACTGCCTCTGGCAAACCTGACCTCAATATCCCCAACTCCGCTGAACTCTGAGTTTGCAGAGCGCAGAAATAACACAAAAAAAAAAAAAAAATGTTTGTGCACGGGAAAATATTGATTAAACCTTCTGAGAAGGTATTCATCATCTAGGGAGATATTCTGCCTTCGCTGCATTTCCACCCCAACATGACGTTCAGAGGAATAAACCAGACGGGGAAATGGAAAGAAGTTAAATTTTCGCTACAAGACGGCCAAACGTTTTATTGTTCTTTGATGTGACGTGGCATCGACTCGCAGAAGCAAACCAAACGATCTGTCGATAAGTCGATCCTGAAGCTGGAAACTGGTGGTGTTTCTCCTTTTTATTCATGGAAGTTCAAAGAACGAAGTCGATTCGTAACAGCTAAATGACGACCAAGTCTAGTTCCTGTACAACCCCAAAGTGTTCCTCAAATATATCTTTTGTAGACTTACATTCTTTATTTTCCTTAAACTTCATTAACCCCTTGTTATTTCTCTCTCTCTCTCTCTCTCTCTCACACACACACACACACACACACACACACACACACACACACACACACACACACACACACACACACACACACACACACACACACACACACACGCACGCACGCACGCACGCACGCACACAGATGTATGTAAGCTTATATGTAGAGTAGGCATAAAGGGGTAAATGCTACCACCTTTATGCTCACAGATTTTGCTGATCTGTTTTCGTGGTATCTGACGTCACACCACTTAAACACCTGGTCAGTGACAGCGTCTGTGATGCTGGCACTGAGCCTGCAGAAGCGTACTCGATGACGCCGCCACCACACTGAGCGTACAGGCGCAATCACGAGCGAAACTGTTCCAAAACATAAGCTAGACTGGCAAAGATGCAATTAGCCCGCTGAATGGATTCAACAGTAGAAATGGAACTTGAAGAGCAAGTCAAACGACCCTTGAAATGTAACAGCTGATCAGACGTCCTGTGTTTGGCCGTTTTAAACCTGTCTCCCTCTCCATCGCTAAACGTGAAAGATGATACTGAGCCGGGAACGTGACTGGAATTAACTTACTGAGTTAAATGCAGCGATTGAGTGGTCAGTGGTCACTGATTGCAATCGGCCATGTGGACAACAACAACAACAACAAACAACAACAACAAACCCAGCAAAAAAACCAAACACACACACACACACAAAAATCCCAACAACCAACATTTGCCGAACAAAGAAACAAGGAGTTCCAGAGCACATGTTTTCTGGTCACGTGTTTCAGACGACATACATGGAATGCTCTTGAGACACAGCGTAGGTGGTGTAAGCGCTCAGATTTCAGTAAAATTTCGCAAGAGTTTTTAAAAAAAGAAAGAAAAAAGACTGAATATGGGATCCTAAGGAAAGCACCAGAGATTTACAACCATTAACGCGAAACGATCCCTTTTGTAATCGAGGTAAAAAAAAAAAAAAAAAAAAAAGCTTATGCTGAAATACACATTACGCCAAACAGACACATGTGACTGACACCATCTTGAAGTGTTGCTGCTGCAGCTGCTGCTGATTTTGTATTCGAAGGGTTTTCGATTTTTAAAATAAGTCCATTTAATCAGTTGTTTCATGGAAAAAAAGGATATATGTAGCTGGAGGAAAGCATTCAAATTTGCGTAATGGCCGTTGTTGTGAGGGAGACAAAAGAAAAAAAAATCCAGAATGACGTCAGATAATTCCAAGAGCCTCAGGAAAACAAGAAGGCTGTCGCACAGCCTCGTTGCGAAGGGACAGAGAGAAGTCCGGTGCATAAATCTTTGGGGAGGGCTTGCTTTCCCCCAGCGTTAGCAGTTGCCATTGATTGCACTGCTCTTCATTTCCGAACGGTCTCAAGGGGCCGGTGTCATTATTCTTAAATTACCCCCCCCCCCCTACTTAATTTTCCACCCGTGCTGCCATTATCTTCAGTCGTGGATTGTATAGGTCTGAAGAAAATCTCCAACGAGAGAGAGAGAGAGAGAGAGAGATGGCTTCAAATACTGCACTGGTAGAGAGGGAAGGAAACGCACCACCAAACCAAACATAATAAAAATGACAAAACAAGAATCTTTTATTTGAAAGAAAAGACAAGGCATCCTGATAAAGAACAGGAAAGGAAGACCTGGGAAACATTCAACCGGCATTTGGTAATAGGGACTACGCACCATGGGTTTGGACGAGCACGTAGACCCTTTTACCTCTTGACAGTAGAATTGAAAACTGAAATAGGAAAGAGGTGAGATTGGAAAACGAGAAAAAGAGGACAGCACAAGAAAAAGCCCCGGCCATCAGCAAAATAAGAGAGAGAGAGAGAGAGACAGACAGACAGACAGACGAGCCGAGCCGAGCCGAGCCGAGGCGAGCCAAAGTATACTCCAATTCAGCTCCAGTTCCCATGTTGATTGACTGATGTTTATCTCCATTGCTTTTCCCCCTCTCCAACCCCCCCCCCCCCCCCCCCCCCCCCCCCCCCCCATCCTCAAAAGCAAAATACCAACCAGTCAAACAAACAAACAACAACTTTAAAAAGTCCAATACAAGCGTTTTCCCTTTGCTGTTTCCAACAAACATCAGAAAATAACAAATGAAACAAAAATGAATACCAAGACCCATCAGATCGAAATAGGGGAGGGGTCCTTGAGAAGGGAGAAAACTCCCTCCTCTCTCCCGCCAACTGTCTTTCCATCTCCTCCCCGCCTTGGCCTACATTAACAGACGTAAGTCTAGATCGGAAGACGCGACGAATCAAGCAAAGTTTCGATCGGCACCGGAAAGCCAGCAGGCCGAAAAGCGTGCAAGAGGTCTGGCTGATTAGCACGCTTGAATGAAAATGGTCTCGGCACCGGACATAAATAAGTCACAAACAGGGAGAGGTCGGGTGGTCAAACTTTTACCACACCAATCTGACGGTAATTGTGAAAAAAAAAAAAAAAAAACCTGTTCTTTGAGACTTGGCGGCTGCTTCTTTTAAAGGACTATCTGTACCGCTACATCTAGGTTTTATAAACCTTTCTGAGCAGTTCTGCTGGTGTCTAGAATCATGATCGTACCACTTATAGACGCCTGCACAGTTTCAGCATCTGACAGACTGGCACTGAGCAAACAGAAGGCTACATGCAAAGAGAGAGAACCCCCCCCCCCCCAAAAAAAAAAAAAAAAAAAACCAACAGCAAGTGACTGCCATAATGTTGCGGACACTCGCTGCGTAGAGGACAATCGGGCCGTTTGAAATTTCGTTCGCATAGCCAACAAACATTAATGTTTTGCATTCAGAGCTCTCCTAATTATTGAGAAATAATATTTCGTCGACTTTCAGGCGCACTCAAAAAGCAACTGTTCCAGAACAAGTTGAGCTCTGTGAAATTTTAGCACAGCGACTTTAAAGCGGGAACACTGTGTCCGGCAACTTAGGCTTTTCCAAGCAACGGGAGCACAGCACCCACAGGACTGATTTCAATTCCAGCAAGATGCGCAACGAAATTAGGCCATCACCACGGATGCACGTGCAACGAATATAAACGGGGCAGGCTGCTGTAATTTAGGACGGTTTGCCGAAGGTTTGGCTGGTCAATGAACGGTCATAAAACTTCGCCGGCAATATCGTCTGTGATTGGTCAACTTTTTTATTTTTATTAAAAGCCGTGAGGAAACCGATGACTCAGCGATATTCATGCACATAATTTGATATTGCAATTTTTTCACTAGCAATAGCATGATGTGTCGCATACCTCCATGAAAAAATGCCCCTAACCAGTTTGTATTTTTTGTTTTGTTTTTAGCTGCCCCAGCTCTGTCAGTGCCATCTCCAGCGGTATTCTTCCCAAACTATGGGTGGAAGCCATGAAGGGATCGGACGCTGGGGCAATAGTTTTATTGTGCATGAGGATGAAGATGAGGATGGTTGTATGACAATGCTATGGAGGTCCATGTGGTTTGAGACTTTTGACATCAGAATACGATGTCTATACTATGTCGGCAGCGACATTGCACACAACGAAGCAAAACCACGAGGCAGTCGCCATTTTAGCGCCAGTTGACAGATTTACAGTGAGACTCGTCCGTCCTTTCCACCACATCAAAGACAATCAAACATGTACAATCATGAACTCTGAATGGCACGCAGCTTCATCACTGCTCCGTTGCCAATCCGCCGCATGAATTTTGCACCGTGGCTTCGCAAACAGTGTCACGTTCAGTGAGAAACGATACAATTTAACAACAGCCACTCTCGGTCAGGGTGACCCAAGCTTCCAAATCCATCCTTGTCACAAATCGATCATACAAACTACAGTTATATTACAATGACCTGAATTACCGCCCATTTACGGATTGCAGCTGGGGCTATGACATCGAATATCTGTCCCTCTGGGGTCGGATGCATGAAACGAGACTAGGCTAGCTATTCCGAGGCTCAGATCTAGCCTCAGACGTATGGCGTCGGGACTATCATCATCATGCGTTACTGTTTAGCCCCTGAAATAGTCGCAGAGTTGCCTTAGTCTCCGTTTGTGCACCTGGAGCTAATGTTTTAGTTTATTCTCAGTCAAGTTAGTCTGGGCCTTACGCCATAGGCTCTCTCCATGCATACCGCTCTTTACAGTGCTCTGTACTATAAAAGTCCTCTTTCTCTCTCTCGTGCGCGCGGGGGAGTCGGTGGCTCAACGGTTTGAGCGTTGGACTCGAGATCGAAAGGTCCCGGGTTCGAATCCCGACAGGGCCAAAATTTGTACAGGCCTTTTTCACGTTGCCCCGCTTCCACTGACTGTGAACTGGATCTGTTTGTGAAACTTGTCCATCACAGTCAAGGATACATAAAATGTGGCCGACCTGGCAGTCTGACTGGATTGAATAAGTGTTCAGCTGGGCTGTACAGTTAGGGTAGCTATCCCCGTCTCCCATAACCTGCCCCCCTAGGGCCGTCTGCAATCACCTCGTTGTGGCGTGGACGATAAACCCCAGCTAACCAACCAACCAATCTCGTGCGCGCGAGCCGGGATAGCTGAGCGGTAGAGCGTTGGACTTTCAATGCTCGGGTCGTGAGTTCGAATCTCGGCTGGAGCCAAATATTTATGCTGGTCCTTTCTCGTCAACCCGTCTTTGATGTCATCCATGCGTGGTGGAAAGACGTTAAACCCCACCCCACCCACCAGACCAGTCTCTCTCTCTCTCTCGCTCTCTCTCTCTGGGAGAGTGTTTTTGACCCCCCACGTGAACGAATTCTCGTTCAAGTAATACAGCAACGCCGTGGCGGGCGTTGTCATTAGCAATTCATGAATGGCACAGGGCTGGAGACGGTTGACTTCCCTCATCACACAATCAGCTTCGATTACTCGTATTTCCAGCGGCCGGCTCACTTCTCAACGGAGATAGCTCCGGCTATCGGCAGTGCCAAAGTAGGTTGGGGAAAAAAAAGGAAGGAAAAAAAGAAAAGCTTATATATACATGTATATTCATTCACTCGTCCATTTGGCAGGGAGCATAAACACGTGACCGGTGTAACACGCGGGATGTACTCCCAAGTGTGAAATGCCCCGGTGTAGCATCCGGTCCGGTCCCCCCTCTGAAGCAGTCCCCCGGGGGACCAATTCGTGGCAAAAACTGCTCTATAATGGTCCCCCCCTTAGACATCCAGCCTCGTTTTCGACTGGTCCCCCTGGGCGATTTTGGTCCCCCCTCGCATCCAAAATAGGCCCCCTCTCGAACTGGTCCCCCTTTTCTAACCAATGTAGAGCTATGTCAGTATTTATTTTTAACTTTATTGTTACAAAACTTTATTGTCCCCAAAAGCACAGGGCCATAGGAACATTTTTTTTCTTTTTTTCCGATTTATGTGCTTGTTGTTATTTTTGTGTGTGAGATATATTTGTTTGGTTGTGTTCTTGTTTCTTTCAGTTGTTTTTTGCATTGGTTGTTTTTTGCTGTCCACATTTCCTGTCATTTTTTTAAAACTGGAAATAGCATTTAGAGAATAACATCAAAGACCAAGTATCTAATATTTTCTATACAACGCCATAGAAAAATATTTCTTCAAAATTAAGTAAGTGTCCATGACATGAAAACTAGTTGCCACCTTTGGCTTTCAGCGTACTTCAAGTAGACAGTCAAGACTGAGTACCAGTGTCTCAAATCATGACCCTTGAAACAACAAAAACAGCAGAAGACTAACAGTTCTGGTCTAAGGAGTGACACAAAAAACAGGAGCAAAGTGATGTCCAAGATTCATTATATAAATTACTCTGTCTGTTTTCAATGGGGCCGATTGCCAAACTGGCCCGTATTTCAGCCACCTAGGTTGTCGGCCTGGAGCCTCTCTTGTGCACATACACGGGCGTGTCCAAGAGGGTGGCTGCAGCAAATATCTCAACCTCGGTGGCCCAAGTACGGAATGAATTGTCGTGTACTTATAATTATAGGCATGTTTGACACGAGTCACGTGACGTGTCAAGAAGCGTGGCGACCGTTTTCTCATCCCACAAAAAAAATAAATAAAAGAAAAGAGAAAACAAATCTAAACTTTTAAAAGTGATTTAACTTCGTAGATTTGCCGTTCTATGTAGCCTATACTTTTGTTTTTTAGTGGCGACCGTTTCCTCATCCCACAAAAAAAAAAGAAGAGAAAATAAAAAAAACAAAAGTATAGGCTACATAGAACGGCAAATCTACGAAGTTAAATCACTTTTAAAAGTTTAGATTTGACACTGTAACCTTGACCCAGTTCAAGATCATCTTGAATAACATCTCTGTACAAAAATGAAAATAATTATACATATAACGAAAGAGGTGTGTGTGTGTGTGTGTGTGCGCGTGTGTGTTTGCGTGCGTGCGTGCGTGAGTGAGTGTGCACGCGTGCGTGCGTGCGTGCATAATGTTGTGTGTGTGTGTTTGAGAGATGGGGGGAGGAGAGAAAGTGTGGGGGGCGAGAGAGAGAGAGAGAGAGAGTGAGAGAGATCCAGAGTCACGTTTTCTACTGAGTTGACACACACTATAACAATAAAGTTAAAAATAAATACTGACATAGCTCTACATTGGTTAGAAAAAGAGGGGGACCAGTTCGAGAGGGGGCCTATTTTGGATGCGAGGGGGGACCAAAATCGCCCAGGGGGACCAGTCGAAAACGAGGCTGGATGTCTAAGGGGGGACCATTATAGAGCAGTTTTTGCCACGAATTGGTCCCCCGGGGGACTGCTTCAGAGGGGGGACCGGACCGGATCCTACACCGGGTCAAACCGAGGCGGGACTGAGGTTAGAAGTGCCCCGGGTGCTTAGGCAGCTTGAGTCTGAGAGTGCAACGGGTTAATGTGGCTTGAGGCTAAAAGTGCCCCGGGTCAAACGAGCTGGGGAGCACATCTGGCTTATTACTCCGGCTCAGTATGATGAGCAGTGGGCGGTATGATGAGCAGTGGGCGGTATGTTGAGCAGTGGGCAGTGTGATGAGCAATGGGCAGTATGATAAGCAGTGGGCAGTATGATGAGCAGTGGGCAGTATGATGAGCAGTGGGCAGTGTGATGAGCAGTGTGATGAGCAGTGTGCAGTGATGAGCAATGGGCGGTGTAATGAGCAGTGGGCAGTGTGATGAGCAGTGGGCAGTGTGATGAGCAGTGAGCAGTGTGATGAGCAGTGGGCCGTACCATGAGCGGTGGACAATGTGATGAGCAGTGCAGTGGGCAGCATGAACGTAGGTGGGTGTTTGAGGGTTTGATGCCTTTTTTTCCAGCTAAAATGGGTGATATCAAAGGCGAAAAAAAAGGCCATCACAAATATTTGGTCCCGGCCAGGATTCGAACTCACATATCGAGCAGTCAGAGTCCAACGCTCCACCGCTCGGTTATCGAGGCTCCACTGGGCAAGATGAGGAAAGGTCACCGAAATCAGCCTACGAAAAGCCCCCCCCCCCCGCCCCCCATCACCACCCCCCAATTTACACGAGATAGGACCCGCCCGAGATGACAATTCACAGATCGAAAGCGATAAACATAGGTAGACAAATGTTGCAAGACACATTAGATCGATCAACCGCCCAAAAGTAAAGGTGAAAAACTATTCACACAACCTCGCCCTGTGAAGTATCTCGATCGTCCCTATCTCGCGAAATTAAACGGGTCCGTTTCATCGGCCATCTCAAGTTACTGGTGTAGGTCACGTGTATAATTATATCCCCCGTGCTTGGTGGGTGAGCATTAAACATTGGGGGTACGTGCACCAAGAGAGACCGAACGCCATGGAATGTCCCCATACTGTCCCAATAAAGTGTATATTCCTGAATTATAGCACTGACATATGCAGCGTGTCTGAGGTGATTAGTGTACAAGTGGTAGCTAATACTATGCCTTGTGCAAGTTAGCCTGATGGTCGTTATGGCTAACCCATGACTGCGTGATCGGGGAAGTCACATCCTGGAATACTAGTCTGATGGGTGCCACAATAGGGGAAAAGCAAACTCCCGAAATCGGAAGGTCTTGGGTATGAGACACCACGACGTTCAAAGAAATGTCCGCCCCCCCCCTCCCCCCCCCCCGGAACTCCCGAGTGACCATCTTGAAAATTCCAGCGGGCAAACAACAAACAAACAAACAAAGAAACAAACAGGCAAACATGGAGCCCCGAAACACCGACGCTCTGTAATTCTAGAAGTATTACTCCTGGCAAACTCAGTCCGGCCTCCGTAAATGGCGCCCCCGGTTTTAGAGTCCTGCCCAACTTTAGCGCTGTACCGGTCTACGAAACATGATGTCGTGCACACCAGAAAGTAACCAGTAAAGAAGAAACGGGTGTTGCTTCACAGCTGCGTCAGACACGACTGACGCAGGTTCCGAAATTAATCTTATCTTCCCTTCCTGACTTCCTGTTGTAACGTGTGGGCCCGCGAAACTGATTGCGCAATACCCGTAAACTAATGTAAAAGCCGGTCCCATCAGATATTTGCCAGAGAAAAAAAAAAGGGGGGGGGGAGGGGGAGAAAAATCCTGCACTCTTGTGTACAGCATTGACACAGTCCACCCGCAACACTCTCTCTAAGGGCTCCACTGAGCGGCGTATGTGAATGTAATCCCCTGATACCATTACACTATCGATTAGTTGTCTCCATGTTGTAAACTGCCCCGTACCTTTGCTCCTGAGTGTGTGTTAGGAGTTCGCGACAAGCATTGTCACACCGAAGTTCAGCAAACAATGAACACACACTCCCGCGAACAAGAAAGAAACTGAGTGTAGATTTTGTAATTATGTGCGACGCTGTATGGGACAATCTTACTGCCACATTTTTCTCGTGTGGGCATACATTAAGATGGTGTTTTTTTTTTTTAGTGTACGCCGGGTATCTGGGCTGCTTCGGAGTAACATCTTAATGTTGTTTCACGTGGATGCACTGAATTATTTTGTGACCCACGGGATATGCTGTGAATCAAGAAAATCGTTGTGGAATCACGGAGAGTAAAATTAGTAAGTTAAATTATTTCTTAACTGTGAGGTGACGTGAAGGACGAGTTACAATGACAAACGGCCAAGTTCACACAGCTAGAGGAACAGGCAACGATAACAGTCGGTACAAAACAGTTGACCTTTTCTGTAAATCTGCCCCTAAACCTTTTATTATTTTATAATGTATTTTATTTTAACAAAAAAAACAACAACAAAAAAACAAAAAAAAACAACAACAACCCATATTGCGACAGATTCTGGGCATCGAACAGCATCTTTTGAGAATGTATCTCAAAAGTAACCATTCTTCTCTTGTTCCTGAAAATTGAAATTATAACTGAAAACAACGTCACTTTCTGTCACTAAACTTGAAACTAGGCTTGCATCTGCAGTGGCCGATTGATGTTTACCAACACTCTATCTTTGTAGAAGCTTTGTAAATCACCAGAGAAATTCCGCTTCAGTGTTCGCACCAATCTGGGTCAGACGCAGAATTCTTCTTGGTGCCGGACCACGACAAGCAAAGAAATCGGATAACAGTTTCTTAGCGCCCGGAAAAAGACAGGAGGTTTAGGAGAGCACAGGGAAGTAGGCGGACGAGTGGTGTACACAGAATCCTCTCCGTCTGCCTGATTGATACGTGACCTAAAGACTGGAGAACCGTTTAGCACTGTTGGTGTTGATACAGGCTACATCCAGCGCTAGATACAGTCGTGTAGGGTGAGTTTATTATGCCGGCGAGTATTGAGGCGCGCGCGCGCGCGCGCGTGTGTGTGTGTGTGTGTGTGTGTGTGTGTGTGTGTGTGTGTGTGTGTGTGTGTAAATTTATTTCACACTGAGCACTGCATCGCCGTACAACAAATCGCGAACATAAATTTGATTTAAGAAGAGGGCATGTAAATTACACGTCTGACTGTGTTTGGTGGTTGACATCTTCGGCCCGGCGGTGGCACGGTCGTGGTGGTAAAAGCTATGGTGGTTGTAAATATGTGTGTGTGTGTTTGGTGTGTGTGTGTGTGTGTGTGTGTGTGTGTGTGTGTGTGTGTGTGTGTGTGTGTGTGTGTGTGTGAGAGAGAGAGAGAGAGAGAGAGAGAGAGACAGACAGACAGACTGGACAGACTGGACAGACAGACAGACAGACAGAGAGCCGCCGCGGGCAGTTCATCAGTCTATCAAACGGAAATGACGAAAATTCGAGGTGAAAAGAAAAGTCTGAGCCGCAGAAAGGCTGGTAATGTGAGCTAGTTATGGACCACGCTCTCGCAGCCCCCTCTCCCTTCTCCCCCCCCCCCCCCCCAGCCCAGAGGACAAGACAGTGGATTGAGATGAGAACAAGATACAAGTTGATGAACACAGCACGTGCACAGACGACCTCCTGCTTCCTCGTCATTACCGTGAGTAGCAGGTGGCCCTCTGGCGGCCTGGCATCAGCCAGGGCAGATTACACGCCCACTTGTTCAACACTAAGAAGTCAGGAATATGCCGGTTTTGTATATGACGGTCTCTGCAGTAAAGGAAAGAAGAAGGGGGTGTTGGAGGGGAGGCCGGGGGTATGATGGTGGTGGAGGAGGGGGGTGGGTGCATTTTACATGCTTATGAGGGACGTCTTCAGTCATTCTAAACACCAGTCAACCAACCAACCGACCAACCAAACTTAATCTTTGGACTAAACCGAAAACTCACATGCTGTTTTGTGTAAGCACAGATTAGGTACAGTGCTGCAGGCTACCTCACGGCTGAGGTGGATTTTTCGGATTAGTTCCTGTACTGCTTACTGACGTTCAATTTCACTGGTGACACTCTGTCTTGCTTCATGCTGACTGTAATGATAATAATATCCACAGCGCAACCCCTCACCTCACCTCACCCCACCCCACCCCAACCTCCAGCCCCCGAAAACGGAAAACACACACACACACACACACACACACACACACACACACACACACACACACACACACACACACACACACACACAAAAGAAGAAGTGAAGAAAACAACAGCAACAATAAGCAAATGAAATACACCGAGCAGGTCAGTAGATTTCTCGGCCGAAATCCGGAGACGAATGATGACCTTAAACCTTCTTGACTTAAAGTCTCTATGTTCGTAATGAAATCTGAGCGGAAAACTGTCGCTTACAAAATTCTGCAGCTGTTTGCTAATGAAGTAGACGTTCCTTTTGGCCACTGCGCCCATTTTCGTGACTTTGTGGCTTCTGATAGTAGAGAAATGTGACTATCTTTGGCCTAACGCTTCCATACCTGTACTACACGTCGATACGATCAAGTCGCTAAACATAATCAACAATCAGCGTTGTCTATTTGGTGTTCAGCCTGCAACCAAATAACGTCATCGTCTGCTCAGCACGCGGTGCGCTTCTACGTACGTAGAACAACATATACGCCAACCCGAGTCACCACAATGGTTTCAGATGCTGTATTGTGTCCCAAGTGACTGATTCTGATGTTCGGATTAAAGCACATTCAATAGAAAGTTCTCCACAGCGTTGTTGTATGCGTGACAAACGTGTTTAGAAACTGGGGATGGTGTGGAGGGGAGGAGGGGGTAAGGGCTGGTGGGTGTGTTGTGGCGATGGTGGTGACATAGGAGGGGGCAAAAAAAGGAGTGTGCGTGTGTGTGTGTGTTGGGGGGGGGGGGGGAGGGTGTAGGCGGAGTTGAGAAGATTGGCTGAGGAGTTAGAAAAGAAAAATAAGGCGTCGTGCGAATTCACTCGTCCACCATCCCAGATTTAAATATCCTTGTGTTACATCGAAGAGCGACTGGTGTGTGTTTTTTTTCCTCCTCCCACACGCTGAGGCCGAGCTATTGATTTTTCCTCAGTGTACCCACGTGTGTGTGAAACTTGCTCGAAAATTGGAACTGTCGATAAGAACAGCATGCTTTAACAACTTGCGACAAGATGTGGGCGTCGACTTGGACACGTGAGGCTGGAAGAATGTTCTCTGATATATTGTCTGGCAGTGTAAAAATGGGCAGTAGGTGAAATGTTCGTGTGTGATTACACTCGTAAGGAGCATGTAATGACCCATAAAGTTCACGATCAAGTATCACGCGTGGGAAAAGCATGCAAATGTCAGCTCTGTCATTAACTGTGGAAGTGCAGGGGAAAAAAAACAACAAAGTAACAATTAGAAGCAATTTAGTTCATGATACAGGTTTTATATTCAAAGGGAAATGTTATGGGAAAAGGTTTTATGGTCGGCTATTATTATGTTTAGCAACGGAACTGGCATATTATTCCTGAAGGATGTGATGCAGCGTTACTTCAACTATGATATAACAGATTCATATATTTATTAGTGAACTTTTAATTTTGAATAGGGGAAATCAATTCTGAGATGATGCATCAAATAAATTCACGTGGAACCCTCAGTACATGCAAAGGCTTCTGCAAGACCATACCAATAATTATACATGTAATGTCATACGTACAGTCAGTTGATAAAAGGGTATGAGAGGCATGGATTTGATACGTAAGTACTTAGAAACGATTGGGTTTTTTTGTTTGTTTGTTTTCTGTTGTTATCCTACACCCAGAACAACAGGTCTTATGCGGGTGGGTGGGTGGGTGGTGCTTGGGAGTTTAACGTCCTTTTCCACCATGCATGGGTGATATCAAAGACGTGGCAACGAGAAAAAGGTCAGCACAAATATTTGGCCCCAGCCAGATTCGAACACACGACCCGAGATTGAAAGTCCAACGCGCTACCATTCGGCTATGCCGGCTCCCAAGGTCTTATGCAAATACGTATTGGCGTACAGTTTTATAAGTGGCTATTGGTACCATTTCTAGGTTTAATATAGGGAGACTTGAGTTTTGGAGCACTTGCGCATGTGATTGCGCTGTGCGCTCGGATTAGTCTATCTTCAGTAGATATTAGTAGAGCTCCAAATGCAACACACTGACGTTTGATGGCCGTGTAAACGGTGAAAACTCAGCTTCAAGGTCGAGTATTGTAACCACACTGTCGCCGGCCTGAATCAGCTGCGGAACGCAAGCCCGCGTATACATGCATTCGCTTCAGTACGTGTCTTAGTTGTGTGATACTAGCCACCACCAAAACAGGGCCTTTAAACAAAGAACAACGTGTCTACGCAAAGATCTATAGCCGGCACACCTGAGTTCATGCAATGCCGCCTTTAATACAACAAGAACAAAAACACAAGACATACAGGCCGCTAACCGAGCTCAGTGCTCAGGCAAGCAGGGAATACTGAGAAACTGGCGGCCGATTTGATTTCCATGGACTGTCGGTGCCAATTTCCTGCAAACAAACTATTTCTTCCCAGAAAAGGACAGCTTGCATCAGACACCAGGCTAATTTTCATGAGATGGAGGACGCGACCAGTTGCCTTCATCTCCGTCCGCCACATTCCCGGCATGCTTCAGCCACGTCGTGAAACAACCAATCGGTATCCGCGTAGGCATTCAGCGCGTACACTAAACTAATTTGCATGCGTTACGTCAAAGGGGCTGGCGCGGGGAGAGAGGCCTGTGATTGATGCTCAGCACAGTGAAACCCATTACGTTGATCAACACTCAGATCGCCTTAGGCGGCCCCAAAAAATCTACTTCATAGGGCATTGCGTCGTGCTCTAGCCCTACAAAGATAACAGAGACGTGTTTGCAGAAAAGAAGAAGAGGGGAAAATAAAAAGCCTTTCGTTTGGTGTTGCAAGCTCTGAAGAGATTTGGCTTTTTCACCCATAGTCGCCTGCAGACAGACCAGGGACAAAAAGTGTCTGAAAAAAGAAATCCTGTCTGAAAGGGCAGTGTAGGAGAGGTTGCATAGCGTGTGTAAGCATCCTTTGGTGCAAACCTGCTTATGCACCCTCCTTCTTATGCAAGAACACTGAGCCGAACAAATGTACGGAGGCGGGGAGGGCGGGGGTGGGGGTGTGTTTTGAAGGAAGCTGCAGATTAGAGGTGCGGTGATCAGCGGAGAAGCGGGAAAGGAGGTCGGGGTGGATGGGGGTGAGTTGAACGGGGCACGTGCAGAGAAAGGTGGCACGGTGGGGATGGGGGTGGATGTGACTTAACTCAGAGGAGGGGTAAAATACTACAGATGAAAGTAGACAGCCTACGTTCTACAACTTTCCAAGCCTTCCAACCATCGAAGGATACGGGAAACCGGCATATATTGTAGTTGAACTGACAGAGCCATGGACTGCAAGTGCCGGCTTGGGTTGTGGGTTTGATTCCAAAGCCAGTGATTGTGAAGCAGAACACTTTTTTTTTACTTTTTTTGCATTTTTCCCCTCGTTTCCCCGAGTTTCAAATCATCGTTACATCGTTACAGAACAGATCTCTAACTCCACCAACAATTCTGATGAAATAAGCCACTGTCTCCTAAACAATGAAAATTGTTTCACGAAAGGAGACTGCAGTCATTTCCTACACACTGACTTGAGACTAACCACGATATGGCAATTTTCCAGAGGGGAGATTCATGCATGTACATTTTGTATTGAAAAAAAAAAAAACCCAAAAAAAACCTATACCGTTCATCGTAATTTGCTTTGGTATTCCCTATAAAACACACCCAGAATCAAAGACAGCCTCAGGGGGACAGTATCATTGGCAATAATGGAACATCTCTGCAGACGTACCGAAAACCATTGCTCCACCAGCCAGTGCGGCCGGACATCCGTTCGGTTTATGCAAAGAAACACATTCTGTGCTGGGACACGCGTGACTGAGCATAACCTCCGTTCACCGGCAGTGTGCGTGTGGACTATTGATTAGCACTGACAGTCATTACAGACGAGACATGACCGTTATGACAGCGCAAAAAAACCCCGTAAAACTGTCTCCATGCAATCTGGGCAGCCAGATTTCTTTCTGCGTCTCATTTCTGCCCACTTACCGAGAAGTGGTGTTGTCGGTGAAGAAGGCTTGATGAAATCGCACGGAGATACACTCTTTCCAATGATTAATCCGTGCTTGCGTTTCCTGTATCCAAATGCAGGTGCATGGGAAGGTTTGAAGCTTCAATTCAATTCAATTTCATTCAAATTACTTTGATTCCCCGAGGTTCGTTTGGATTGCTCGAAACAATGCAATAGACACGCAGAGACACCACAGACACACACACACAGGTACAGACACACACACACACACACACACACACACACACACACACACACACACTCCAAACCTTTTCGTAAGTGGCAGTAATCTTAGTGTTCAAGTTATGTGACAAGTGTAGGACGATACAAGAAGAACGTCTTGTTCAGTAATAAGCTTCCTGCATCCTTTGAAAGGAAAGGTCTCACAATATTTGAAAAAGAAGCAGTGAAATTAATGACTTTACTGAATATGTGTCACACTTTTGCGCAAAGCAGTCATTGCTTGAACTTATTGCAGAGGTACGCCCAGTGCTTTGGTGGGCAGAAGTCAGCTGCAGGAAGAAAATTAATATCGCTTCCCGGCCAAACAGAATGTGGCATCGATACACGGCGCTGTTGGATTTCTGCTGTCAGGACAGAAAATCTGATTACATTTGACCGGGGCTTGAACGCCTCTACAGGGCTGATCAATTTTGCTGACAGTCAAACTAAGTCTGCCTCCTGGTTGTTTGCGAAATATTTGAGTAAACAAGCACGAGGCATAGAAAAAATACCGCAGTGTGCAGGCTTGGCTGAACTGTCAATGGTAATGTGAGACGTGTGGGTGCAAGCTACCCGATTTTGAAAGCCCAATAAAAATAATCGAAACGATTCAAGTTAAACAAGTAACGAGGCAGGCAAGCGGGAGAAAAAGCACAACTATGATAGACAAATGTCAGGACGACCAGACGAGGGAATGTGAACATCCAAGCGCACACCGTTCTGTGTCGGTAATGGAAGCAGAGTATTACACTATTTGTCGAACCATCATGGAATAGGAATTAGCTCTGTTGCAAACTTAATAAAATCAATACTGCATTTACCATTCCCACTGCAAGGAACAAGGTATAACAGGCTCGTGCATTTACCATATCGAACAAAAACAAACAACACAAATCAAGAAAAAAAACAAAAAAACCACGGGGGGGGGGGGGGGGGGCGGGGGGGGGGGGAGGGGGGGGGGAGGGGTGGGGGGGGGGTTAACCTTTGCCTTTGAGGGTTTACCTCTCTCTCTCTCTCTCTCTCTCTCTCTCACACACACACACACACACACACACACACACACACACACCCCGACAGACGCACGCTCGCACCCCTCAACGTAATTACTCACCTCTTTATTTACACACTAAAAGGAACTGGTTTTAAGAGAGTCCATCTTGCGATTGCCCTTGCTAAAACTAAGAGAGAGAGAGAGAGAGAGAGAGAGAGAGCGCTATAGATTATCAGAGCTCATCCACCGGAAGAGACAACAAGCCCCCAAGTCATCTTTTAGTCCGTGATGTAGAAGCTGGCTGCCGGAGAATGTCATCAATAATGAAAATGGCCGGGTCTGCACCGTGTCTTGGCGTAAGCGGACCTTAATGTTCCACAAATGGCACATGATTGAGTCAGCATGGCTGTTGGTGGCCGGAGTAGGGACACGGAGCATCCACAAAATGGTCTTCCTGATGGTAATGACTTTTGCACCGTCAGTCTGTTTATTGCTCTCTTTGTTGGACCCTTGTGACGTCTTGTGTAAATGCACAAACATAGCGCGAGTTCTGTCACTGCTGGTAGATCCCCAGGGAAGGGGAATTACTGAGCGGGGTGAAGGACGGGGAGGGGCCGGAGCTGGGGTGTGGTTGGGGCTTTCTACGGCCTCCGCTAGATAGATCGTTCATAATTTAGTTAACCGGCATACGTGTTCCAGTTTCTCGATTTTGTCTTGTCAGTTGGGTCATGACGAGTCAATCTTTGAAGCATACACTGAGTGCACAGAGAGAGAGAGAGAGAGAGAGAGAAACCCGTTTTAGTTTTGATTTTGCAAATAGGGCTGTGACGTATGCATACATTTGCAACCGGAGAATCAAGCTTTATCTGGGCCAGATCCGTCCGTCCGGTCACGGACTGAATCAGAACACTTTTTACCTTGAAATTTTAATGTTAAGAGAGGTGTGGGATGTCTTATCAGCATATTCTGTAACAATCAAATCAGTTGTAACATTCTGCCAGCGTACTGATTCCTTCAACTGGAATATCATATACACTGATTTCAAAAGTTACCTCCCTCACCCGAAGGCCGGCCAACACTCGATAACCGTGCTTTGAAGACACTGCACTGCCTTCCGCCTCCACTGACAACCACAACTTGAAGATGTCTTGTCCATTGCCCGACCCTCGTCCAAGCGGCCATTATGTACTAGCTGTCGCGAGGCGGAAATGACAGGTTTAGTAGCCTCTGAGGGTCCATTACAAGTCCGCCATGGGTTTTTAGTGAAACTGGGCCTGTGTTTCGGTCTCCCCTGCCATTAGTCTACACCCGCTAACAACACACTTCAGCTGTCGTCTGCAAGTTCGCGCCAAATCTGTCACGTGAAAGCGAGTTCTTGCTACGTCACTCCTTGTACGCAACCTCTGGTGTGTTCGAGTTCGACTCGTAACCGGCATCTTTGCCTGCATTCAAATTTAGATCGATCGACCTTTCTAGAATCTGTTCGCAATGGTATTGCAACCCCCCCCCCCCCCCTCCACCCCCGGGTCTTGTGTAGCTAAATTTCTGAATTTCTTCCTTCGATTATAAAATATTCATTAACATTAGAGCGCACACACACATACCGTCACACACACACACACACACACACACACACACACACACACAGACAGAGTGCCAGTACTTCTCAGTAACTAAGCGGCTTACCGGTAAATGATAAAAGGGGCCGAATTTTTATCAAATCAATGGGGCGGAGCAACTTGTTCTTTCTCTTTGAATTATTAATTTTCTAATCGCATGCAGTTTGCATGTCTTTTCTACGGGTCACTAGCACTGTCAATTTCACTGTCTAAAAAAACAACAACAAAAAACCCCTGTTCATAAGTAAAAGTTTATTAGGGGGTCGACTCAACCCGACGTTTCAGTAAATGCTGGTGCTTCTTTCGAAGACACAAAACAGCCACAAAAAATGTGCAAGAATGAAGTTCAGGGCTGCGCGTAGGTCCGTTTATGAAAAAATACACTTGGTAAGTACCAAGCGGCAGCCACCAAAACTGAAAACAAAGAAGACATTATCAAGCTCAAAACAGGAGGCGGTGGTGCGACTGATATACATGTATTATGTATGGCCTATAATCTTTTCGAGGGGGTGGGTGGGTGTTTGAGAGCTTAGCGTCATTTGTGTGAAATTAAAGACGAGGCAACGAGAAAAAAAGGCCAGCACAAATATTTCACCCCGGCCGGGATTCGAACTCAAGACACAAGCACTGAAAGTCCAAGGCACTATCATTCGGCTTTTCAAGAATGATGACGCTGTTTATGTTACGTCATAACTGCACGTCATCAATGAGCCCCAAAGCATCACGAACTGGATTCAGCCAACGAAAGTTCAGCCTCTAACCGCCTCAGAATCCTCGCCACTGTTGAACGCCATGAAGAGAACGTGACAATTGCTAACAATGTTTTCAAATCATGCTCAACACACTGTTTATGTTTACGTCATAACTGCACGTCATCAAGGAGCCCAAAAGCATCATGAACTGAATTCAGCCAACTAACGTTCAGCCTCTAACCGCCTCAGAATCCTCGCCACTGTTGCACGCCTTGAAGAGAACGTGACAATTGCCAGCAGTGTTTCCCAACTATGCCCAACACACTCAACCCAGGCCCCGAAACACTCCAGCAACCCTCCGTTCGATACAAATGTTTGATCAGTTGGCGTCAAATTCACAGGCTGCCGACCCCCCGACATATAATCTGGCCCGGAGGAGAAAAAAAATTGCACCTGGAGCAAGCAAAACAAACCGGAGCCCGGCGCTTAGCGAGGCTTGTGTGTCAGCAGAGCCGAGGGCGTGTCAATATGCACGTAATTTGGCGCGCATGCTGCATAAAAGGCACGTGTAAGTGGCATCACAAAACAACAGGACAAATCACTGGGTGTGATAAACCAAGACTCGTGTTGCGTTGGCGGAGGTTGGCACGCTATGACCAGCTGGAGGTGTTTGTGTAGCTAATAGGATACACGAGGTGAAGAACCTCCACCACCACCAGCACCACCACCATCACCACCACCACCACCAACAACAACATCAACGACGACGACGACGGTTCAGGGAAATAAAGGGACTTCGACTTGTGTGGAAAGCTGGAAATAGTTTACAGACGAAGAATTTGGATTAAAAAAATGTATTTGTTGAAAAGGTCTCGTCCAGTGTGGTTGGGCTGTTATCTGGTAGGTGGAAGTACTGACCGATTTCTTTCACACACACACACACACACACACACACACACACACACACACACACACACGATGACAAACGCACTATTTATAAGCACAGATTCAATAGTTTCTCAACTGGGAAACAAACAACAACCTGTAGGTTCCTGTAGTCCGGGAAGAGTATGGATTTACGCTCGGAGGTTGGTCTTCAGGGTGGATGATGGTACTACAACAACAACAACAGTGGAGCAGCAAAACATGCCAGTATTACGGCCTTTACACATCACACAACACTGGATGTTTCTCGTATTTGGAAATGCCGCATTTGGCAAACAATTACCGGAAGCCTGAAAATCGAGCTACTGCCAATAAAATCTAGGACAGCATGTCACAGGAGACACAGAAAGCCAGGGCTGCCCCTCCCCTCTCCCCCCCCCCATCTCCCTCTTCTACCACCCCCTCCCCCATAGAAGTAAGGAAGAGGGGAAAAAACAGCACTTAACGGCAAGCGATCGGAGAACCCTCGGAAAGCACGAGGACGATGGTAAATGGCGTGTTGGATGTAGTGGAGTGTTGATACACGGTGTGGCCTGAGAGCCGTATTGACTTCCACAAGTGTGAGAGCTCTTGCATGTCAGGCGGTCCGTGTATCTACCACAACACTGTATTGGGCCATTGTTGAGAGAGACGTGCAATGAGTGTGGGTATTGATTGTTCGACACCGACCTCCGTTATCGCACCAGTGGCCGCGGGGGTCTTGTTGAAAGCTTCGGTCACACTGGCGATTTTTAGAGTTGCGGAATTGCAAGGCGTAGGGAAGGATGGGAAAATCTAGAAAAAAAAGGGTCTGAAACCAAGGTAGATAATTTTCAACGGGAAGTGACTCTATAAACACACATACAAACACAAATCACGGTGGGCAATTCCAAAATATTTGTTCGAGACTGAGAAAGATGCGTAACTGAATGTCCATTTTCGAATATTGTTGGAATTGCCCAGATGGAGTTTGGGTCGAGACAGGTGAACCCTGCCAAGTTTCAAACACAAGACTGATGATCCACATCTTACCAGTGACCCACCCGCCTTTTGACAAAGTGGCTAGATAGGCAGGTTTGAGGTTCGAGCATTTTGCACAAACATGACTTCCAAGACGGGGTATGCTGGAAAAGGTGTGAACAAATCTGGATCTTGTCGAGATTCCAAACCACAATCTCTTGATTTAGATTGCAAATCTTAGCCACCATAACTACCCCGACCCTCGCCAGCCTCTGGAAATGAACTGGAGATCGGAAAGGCCAGGTTCACAACCCCGAAGAAACCTAAACATTCGGTTTTTTTAAAAAATTTTATTGTCCTTGTCTTTGGAATCCCCCAAGGTGGACAAAACCCTCACAAACCAATTGGACAGAAAATATGGACACTGCTTTGCCGACAAACCGGTACAATCACACGTCAGGACTCAGTGTAGGGGTGTCCCAGACAGACGGAGGATGAACTGAAACTGTAAATTTGTTTAGCGGAGGAAAAGATGGCCGGCCTGGCAAGAGACAATGGACTCCAATCGTAGAGAAGGTCAAAAGGAAATGCACTGACTGCCTAGTGTCTGAGTGATGTCCCCGGATCCTAGTGTCCTATTTCCGTTCTGTAAGTCTGGTCTGTCCCAGGCTGGCAAGCTATTAACACGTAGACCCGACACTTATCTGCCAAGGTAAAGTGTGATGAGTAGGACGTTATGTATGCAGATTGAATGTCCGCCGGAGAAATGAACCGATAGAGCTTTTTTGAAGAGAACATGGGACATCTTCATCATAAACGTAAACAGATTTCTCCATGGCTGAAAAAGTATGCGGACGCAGGATCACGTGTGCCTATTTCGTCGTTTGATTGGTTGATTGATTGACGCTTGGAGCAAATGTCCACGAGACTGAGAGAAATCTACAAGAAAATTAATTAACTGTGCATATTTTCAAAAGACGAGAAAATCTTGAAAAAGAGGTTTTGTGTGTGTTGTAGAGATCGCGAAAAGTCACTGCATTTCGATGGAAATTTCTAGACCATCCCAGAACATGCGAGTGCAGTAACGTCAGCAGATTACGTGACCTCGGAAAGATTCCGTACTTGCCAGTATGTTACAGAATGTTCTAGATCTGACCTGTTAGTATATAAGCAGCACTGCACAGCGTTCTGGGTTCTTCTTCCTCTTTCATGAGTTTGTTCTTGCGCATCTTCTGTTAATAAAGTATTGGAGTTCCAGCCTGTTGTATCCCGTGTCTTCTCTGCGAGTGCACCGAGAGAGCGACATAGCAGGAGAAAAATACAACAGTGTGACCATATATTTTTCATATGATCCGACAGAGGCAATGTGACTGCAAATGAAAAGATAATGTCTTGTACACCTGTCAACGAACTAGTTGACTTTCAGTCCGTTTTACTGCGTGTGTATTCCCCATGTGTGTGTGTGTGTGTGTGTGTGTGTGTGTATGTGTGCTCGCGACTACCGACTCCTGTTAAAAGGGCCTGAGCGCCTTTGATTTGATAATGACCCAAGCCCCATTACCATTTGGCGAAGAAGAACTGGCGACTAACAAATTTGTGTACCTCAATCAGACAGAGCCAAGAGAGACACGATGTCCTCAGTCTACAGCGACCCAAACCAGTTTGCTTAATGAATGTCCGCCGTGTGGCCAAGGATTCCGGGGAAAGTGGACATCTCAAGGGGAACTAATTATAGATCCCACTATATGTAGACAGTCAGCAGACGACAGTCCAGTTTCCCGACGTTCTGGCGACAGTGCGGGGGTGGAGACGGCCCCCGGGGGTAGGAGCTACTTTAGATGCAATTTGCAACTCCGCAGAGGCTTCTCATCACCTCCGGTTTCATCTCCGAGAACGTTAGTGTCGTCGTTAATGCCTCTCTCCAATTCTCACTGTGACCGGAATAGAACCACCCATAATCCTTTGATACAGCCCTGACAAGTTTCCGGTCCTCAAGGGCACTAACTCTGTCGTCACTCCGGCTGTTTAACATCTCACTGTGCTGTAGCACTGTTACTCAGGGCCTTTCTCACGTAAACTGAATCCACGGTGTTACGGTGTAACACCGGAATTAGAATTTAAACCCTCTGCATACCAACGAACGAAAAAGCGATCTGAAAAGTCACCAATGAGCTTCATTTTTTTGAAACATCCAGCATCTAGTGAACGTTACTGGTTCAAGATGTTTATTCATTATTTAGCTTTAGTCCGTCCGACTGCATTTAAATGCCTTTTTCACCGATGCAGATACACCCTTACGTGGTGGAAAAGGACGTTAAACTCCCAAACACCTACCCACCCACTCACTCTCACCGATGCAGTATAGGAACGAAGCCGAGAAATCCACCTCTGCCGGGAGTGGCCTGCACACTGTGCTGCACAGCAAAAAAAAAAACAAAAAAACCGTGTTGCTTCGGCTTAGTCCCAAGGCTGGATAGTCACAGTTTTCCCCACTGCCGTCTACCTTTCTAATCTTGACAGATGTAATCTGTCTCATTAGACTGCTTTCAACTCGGTGTCTGCCTGTACGACAAGACCACTATTCTATCACTATGCTGTATCTATTTCTTTCGCTCTTTGTTGCTGGACAAATATTTGAAACACTTCTGACGTCACTGCCATGATTCGCAGATTTTTTTCTCTAATCACTTGAATCGCGGAAATACCTAAAGCAGCAGGAAGTTGCTTCTCTTAAACAAGGGGTAATAAACGCACTTTACAGTTTACAATGCCATCTACATCGTCCTGAAACTCCACAGGCGCATTACACAAATGATTAAAGCTAACAAATCGACTCCAATAAGTTCCCATTTCAGCTTTGTCACACACACACAGAACGTTTTCAAGAGAACATAATCAGCAGCTCTCAAAACGTGTTCACGTAGAAGATTCATGAATCCATGTTTACGGTTCTCAGCACTCTTTTGCGGAGTCTCTACGTGAATGCTGGATTGCAGAGTAGAACAATAGTGTCAAGACACAGAAGGGTTTACACAAAGTAACGTTTTGTGGTGAATGATAGCGGCGGATTCCCTGCTGACGTGCTAGGGCGGTATATGGATTCTTCTGGATCTTATATCAAATGATATCAACCCCCTCAACGTAAAGAGAGTAGAACAACGGGCACATTTCCCCTGGTCTTCCAAATTCAGATTCAGTTTCAGGTGTTGGGTTGTTGTTCTTGTCGTTGTTTTGTTTTGTTTTGTTGTTTGTGTTACTGAATTTGTTTTAATACCGCGCATACAGTTGCCAGCTCAAGCATGAGCTGTACAGCGATATACATAGAGTGATCATAATTACGTAAGATATGTGGCAGTAAGGACACGTGTACAAGCGGTACAAGTGAACGTAACGCTGGGTAAACAGTGAACTCTCGTCAATTCTCCTTTTCCTTTCAGGCTCCAGCTCTTTGGAACCAACTTCCTAAACCGCTTAGACACACAGAGTCCAGTGCCAGCTTCAAACGCTGCCTCAAAACCCACTTATTTAAAACTGATTACTGATTTACTCTGCCCTTCCACACCTGTGTCAGTCTGCTTGTTGTGAGTTATTGTTTAACTTTGAATGTTCCCTGTGAGTCTGTGTATGAAAGTGGTGTATGTATTTATGATGTATGGCGCTTAGAGCCTGTTTCATTTCATGTATAGGCGCCTTATAAGTCGTCCTTATTATTATTATTATTATTAATGCTCGTCGGTGAGACTTGGCGATGGGTCAAAGTGACATGATGGCGTGTCAGTCAAGTCGCTCACACATACGTTTGCTGCTGTTGATTTCCAACTGACTGGTACGTACACACATAGGTGAGCGTGCTACAAACACATGGATACTGTCACAGTTCTTCTCCTACACGAGAAAATGCCAGCATTAGGTATGTCAGGGTTTTCAGAATATCGGAGTTAGCATTTTGGTTTTTTTAGCTTTCCCGCAGATTGCCCGGTGAGTGTGTTTTCGACTTGGACGTAGTACCTGATGTTGAATATTGTAGACTGAAGTGCACATGCTGATGATTCACGAACGTTTACGTTTTAGGCTTATGTCCCTGGTAACTTTGTTTTCAAACAAGGAGGGTCAATGGGGGAGGGGTAGGGGGCGTGGAGGGTGGATCACTGCAGTGTTTCAATCAAAGGGGAATGAAGGGACAGGGAAGGGTACGAGACGCGAATGAATAGATCCAATCAGATTAAAACGTAGATTGACGTGAACAATGTTTTAAAAATGTTTTCAGGCAAAATGTTATTTTAATTTTTGAAAAACAACTGGTTTCTGAAGGAATGAATATCCTTGAAATTAGCATGCTACATTTACAGCGCAGAATCTGTTATACGTATAATTTATGAAACAAAACAGCAAAATTGCTATGATGCTGATTTACGGCATCCGATCGCATGCAGGAGCTTGTGTACTGCCAAGTCGTCAGTACATCTTTCGTCGGAAGGTAACCAGCGGTAAGTCGAAGTGTCAATGCAGCGGGGGGGGGGGGGGGGGGGGGGGGGGAGGGGGGTAGGGTCACACAACCAGTTGATGCCAATACTGGCGACTCTCAGTTTGAGGTCTCTGGGGGGAGCCTTCGTGTGTATTCTGCTCGCACGCCCTGTGCCACTCGGCTGAGTTATATCCTGGACTACGGTCCACGATGCTGCGTTCACTGGACAGGGTCGGAGGCTTTCACACGGGTCAATGGCTCTTGTGTGTGATCTCGTTGAACTTAAAATGTTCAAACCATTTCTTCTAGTACACCTAATTCATTCCTCTCGAGCCAGTTACAGTTTAGAGCGATCTGTCTGTGACAGTAACTCACAGATGAGGGGGTTGGGGTGGGGGGGGGATTGGGTGGGTTGGAGGGTCGTTTGATGTGTTCATCACACATCTCTTACAACCTGTCTCCGCTACCAGTGCACCGGAAACACACACAAATAATAATAATAATATCATTATTATCAATAATAGTGTATTGTGTAGGCGATTTACGCAATTTCTTCAAAGTGAACCCAGTACGCACGCTCACGTGAATCACACGCGTTTTCTCACACAATAGACATGAACACAGACATTACAACCACATGGTGCAAAGGGTCATCTCCGGATTCAGCAGTTTAACCCTTTCACTGCCAGACGCGTTTCGGTTCACTCACGGATAACATCTCGTCACGTCACTGCTGTAGACAGGAATCAAAACCTGCCGTATTGCATTCAAAGAGCTTTTTCCCCCCAACTACTGGAAAATCTAGATTTAACATTTTGACTAATTTGACAGGGGGTCTGCTGGTGCGATTCATGAAATCCTGCGACGGCGGCAGTGAAAAGGTTAAAGTTCGGAATTTTTCTACATCTGTAGCGTGAACATTTCCGGCCGAAGCGGAGGGGCAGGAAGCAGGAGTACGCAGTGAGACCCCCCGACGATCGGCCCGAATGAACGGTGCCATATACGAAAGAGAAAAATTCTTTGCCCCAAGTGGGATTCAAAACTAACCTCTCGCATTGGTGACGAAGTCTTAACCACTAGACCACCGACCATCTTTTTCAGAAGAGTGATGAGTGTAATTAATTCCAGCAATAAGCTTGTTTTGACCAGGGGAAATAAATTGTCGGTGTCTAAACCGAATCTGGGGGGTCGGAATGGGTGCAACTCGCTTAGCTCGAAACCCTTTTTGAAAATCGACCGTATCCGTCATGACAGATAAAACAAACTTCGGATAAGTCGAACAGAAGTCCATTTCCCCTGCGAATTCGACTGAAGCCTGTTCGACTGTACATAGTTCTTAACACTGAATTTGTAACATGTGTAGGCGTGATGGTAAATAGGACCAACCTTTCTCGCCTACACGTGTCATTAAGGCCACACTCGTTCACCCATGAAGCGCCGTACAACCTCGTTTAGCCTCTGCGACTCGTCGCTGAGGAAGGTCGACCACGTTGTCATAACTCATACACCTCCAAAGCTCACGCCCTGCACAGTGACTTGAGGATCCGCGCGTGCAGCAAATCCCCTTGGGTTTACTGAGAGCACGGGTGGTGACATTCGCTGAACAGCGGACTAAGTGTTATGCAAAGATCGATAAACGGAAGACAGGTCTATCAGACATGCTGACTGCAGCTATTTTGGACGTCTACATCTACTGGGTGAGGCAGGGATATACCTTGAAACCATCCCATTTTGTGTGAAATCTTTTTTCCCGTGAGATTTGGGAGATGCTGTCACGTCAGCATGCTCGGTAGCAATATGAAAATGTCTGGAGTACTAGTCATACAATTTTTACCGCTAACCTTAGCAGAAGTTCGATTCATCAAACTCAGGACAGAACCTAGTCTACAGAGTTTGTAGTACACGAACTACCTTATTTGTACATGTGACATAACAATCGGACTCATCGTAGCCTTCTCAGAGATGGGGATTAAACGTATATCGGGGTTTCTGAGCGCTGATTGGACGCTATTTTGAGCTGTGTAGCTGTTTCGCGGCTACAAGGTAAGAAGTGTGTCGATGACTCGTCAGGATGTGGCGTGTTACAGTTGAGGCGGTACAGGACAAAACTCGCACTCAGACGTAGCATCCACGCACACTCACGCACTCACACCACCCAGGAAACAATGAACAACATGCAGGTGACCAGATAGGAGGCAGGGTAGAGGTTCCGTCCATCCAGGGGTTTACTCTCCAGATCACACACACACACACACACACACACACACACACACACACACACACGCTATGCTCACACGTCATGCAAACATAGTCATGACAACAATGCCATAGTTACATTGCTGGACAACAACAACTGAACCGACTCTAACATTGTGAAAACTGACTTATCTCGACAAAGGCTTGGATTTTCACCACGGTCTTTGGTCGTCATTCTGAAAATATTATACTCAACCGGTCCCCGTAGTGTAATGTTTAGCAGTTCGGACGATTGGCAAGCGGGATGCCTCCTACCTACGTCCGGCGACTTCTACCCAGAGCGGGTATGCTATGGAACCAGTTAGGAGGCTGTTGCCACACAGCCGAGATTCACCCATTTCACGGGTGCGACTTTGAAGGTGCTTCCCTTTTTATGATACACACCTCATTATATGCGTGATTATAGGGCCGGCACCGTATGTGCCGTAGTTCCCAGGCCTAGTTAACGTCGGGATACTTATAACGGGAAACGTGGAATACGACCCTGTCACTCAGTCTCAAGCCACACGGACCCCCACATCATCATCATACCATCATCCACAATCTCATCATCGTGCTTAGTGAAAATTGCCCCAGCTTCCCAGCCCTTCGTGCATTCAACCAATGACCTGGGAGGAATATGACTAGAGCTGGAAAAGAGTTGGGCCCGGAAAAAGAAGAAAAAGAAGAAAGTATTATACTGCATAATTATTATTGAGGAATTCCAACAATCACCCGCCCTCCTCTATCGCAGAGCTACATCTGTTGCCCTCAAACTAACTACACATAGTTCACCCAAACTACAGATAATATCAGTAGTCCACTAGACACGTCACACCTCTGTTTCCTGCACGTGCCGAGTAGCGGGCGACAGAAAGGGATCAGGCCAAATCTGCCCAGGATCAGCAGGCACGTCTGGGATCTTGCGCAGCTTCCTAATACGGCTCGGCCACATGTGGCGTGGGGTCATGTGCATAGCCGTCCTCGCAGCACGGTTCTGTCCGCTTTTGGCGCGTCTGTGACGCAGGGAGTGACTATTCTGGTCTTTAAGTGTGCATTTAGAGACACCCCTCTACCGTCATTTGATAAACGTGCTTTAAATAATAAATAAATAATAATTAAAAGGAAAAACGCCATGGATTTGTTAAATGCCTTTTAGCCCTTTTACCATTTGACGGAAGAAGCAGGCAGGTAGATCACGTGGTCAGATCGCTGTTGCCTGTTTCTGATTTGATTGATCAAAGTAATGATCGATACAAACAACTTTCACGTTTACCGTAACTGCCAAAACTCAAGTTTCAAACAACACTGCTGATCATGTACATACCGTCTGATTTCTGTAATTTCATGCATGGAGAGAGTGAAAGTTCCGAAGTTGTTTCTGTTTTCCTCTACCTTCGGAAACTTGGCTTCTACGGATGTTTAAGCTTTTATTTAGGACTTTGAGTGGTGATTTTAAAACTTTGCATGTCTGAGCCATTTGCCAGCTTTTCGGCCTCTTTTAACGTCGGAATCAGTAATCTGTTGTGACAGTACAGTCCGTTTCCAGTGTCGCTAGTGATAAGGTACGCGGCGTTCACTGACACTGGCGACAATACGGCTGGTACAGCATGACCAACACAATACGATAGTACGATAATAACCATTTCAGCGCGAGTCCCAGATGTGTGCATTGTCTCGCCGATTCATTTCTTTTGTTTTGTTTTGTGGGGCAAAGTCATTTGACTCTTGTAATAATGTAAAAGCAATATTGTTGTTCATTTTAAAAGCTTCTGAGGTAAGTGCACTGAAACCCTCAGGTGGATTTCAAATGCCACACATTGCTGCCAAACAACCCTCCTTAATGCTAAAACTCTTAAGGTCAAATGACAGCTTGGAATCTTGCTTCGTCGGCACTTTCTATTGGCCTTGAGGGAGCTTTCAGAACGCCCACACAAACAGTCTAGGGCTGGGCTCAGGGGAATCTCAGGTAGCAAACATCAGCTTACGCTTAATGACAGGACGAGTGGAAAATAACCACCATCAGAGATCCCACTTGTTTTACGTGTCTTAAGTGTTGGCTTTAGTGGAATGACAGTCCTACAGGGACTGATGCTGCAGGATAATTGGACAGTCTGGGCGGCCATCTCAATCATGACACCGGCGTGGACAATGGTACGTTAATTGCCAAAAGAGACTAAGCGCCATTGATTTTATAAGCACTTAGGCCCTTTTAGATGGAATTGTATACTGCAGCGAGCTGGGGCAGCAAGGGTCATTTCGCTATTCGTTTGTCTTGTACACTCCAGTTTTATCCACTCAAAGGATTAAACATTACAAAAATGATAACAGTAAATAGTGTAATGTGGAGCACTACTCAGTGCAGAAATGAACTGGATGGAGGACTTTCGATCTGTGCTGAAGGTAAAAATAAATGGATGAGCGCGTGAGTGATAAAGGCAACAAACGAAACGCTTTTATATTCACGATTGAAAGTTGATACATAATCTTCATCTATGACTGGTTCACGCGGGAGACTTACGTGAGCGTACAGTCTGTTCCAGTGGCGAAAAAGAACGTTAAACACCCAAACACCCACCCCCACCCTCTTCCAATCTAAACTCTCCTTGCGATCAAGCACAGTTCATTGATCGAGCCTGCGCTAACTGTGTAGTACTGTTTGAACCTCAACGGGTTGAAACGGTTTTTTTAACGACACCCAACCATTAACACGTGACACAAAATCCATCCCACTTCCGGCAATGAGATCAAAGAAAATGGCGGCCGTGGTGTCACAGTTGACGCCCTCGCTGATCCAAAACGAGCTGAATGGACAACATGGTCCTGACAGGAGAGGCACTGAGAGCTGCGCGCAATATTCATTTGCGTCTACGCGGGGGTCAGTCAGGATGGCGAAGATTTTCCGGTGCTACTTCGAATCAAAAGTGTTTGGCGAGGATTGTTCTTAGGTAAAACCACGCGTTTGAAATACAAGCATGCACACATCTTTAAATGTTAATACCGTTTTAAGTTTGTGAGTCGTTTTCTGTTTGATAAACGGCCGGGTTTTTTTTTTTAAAGCCGCGAAATAATCTTTGTTACATGCGCGGATCAAAGCCATAATAACTAACCGTTTCTTTCACGCAGACCAAACGAAATCCAAGATGTGTTTCCGGTGCTACTTGCAATTGAAACTGGGAAGGCAAAAAAACCCAAACTCGGTGCTACCTGTTAAATGGATTTAGTTGCGTCTGTATGAATGAAATGTTTCAAAAAGAAAACGGCTTAAAACAGAACTAATGTGTGAAGAAGGGTGCATACTCTATTTCAAATATGTGGCTTTAATCGTTAACTACTTTTGAATTGTAGTAGCACGGGGAACACTCCGGGCCACCTCGACTGCTCCCCGTTGTAGGCAGAGCAGGAAGATAGACAAGGCAGCGCCATTATCATTTTGCGTGTAATTAGGGCAAGAAAATATCGCGCCATTCCAATTCAGCTGGGCCGGCGATTTAGTAGACCTCGAGCCGTCAGGATGGTCACGTCTCTCCATAAAGTCTGCAGCAACATGAAGATGCCATCAAGCTGTGCCATTCCGTCCTGTGAGGCGTAGTCAGTGACATCAGCACCAAAAATCGACTCCAAGGACTGTGCTCAGCACCTGGTCGTTCGGAGACTACCGGCACATCTCCTTGCAATGCAATACTCTACTTACGAGGGTGGGTGGGTGCTTGGGAGCTTAACGTCCTTTTCCACCACGTAAGGGTGATATCAAAGACGGGGCAACGAGAGAAAGGTCAGCAAAAATATTTGGCCCCGGGCGGAATTCGAACCCACGACCCGAGCACTGGAAGTCCAACGCTCTACCATTTAGGTATCCCGGCTTCACCAGAAGTTACCAGAAACGCATTCTTACGACAGTGCAGCAAGACCGTCAGTGCATCAAGTTCTCTCTCTTTCTGGACTAAACACACTTTTGTTGAGCTCTGAAGCGCTCTGGTGCTAAGCCTCGGCAACCCCCCCCCCCCCCACAAAAAAAAACAAAAAAACAAACAAACAAACAAACAAACAAACAAACAAACAAAAACCCAAAAAACAAAACAAAGAAAAAACAAACAAACAACACACAAGAATAAACAAAAACAAACAAACAAGCAAACAAAAAACAAACAAACAATTAGCAGTTCCAACCTTTCTGGACTATACACACTTTTGTTGAGCTCTGATGCGCTTGGAGAGCACGATATGTGGAGAAGCAAAAATCCAAACAATTGAAACCGGCCCGTCGAATCCAGAACAATCAAACATTTATATGAGGTAAGTATCCCGATTCCGAGTCCTTGGCATCGTCCAGAGAGAGTCTAAAACGAAAAGGCAACAACAGAAATATTATTATGTCTAATTTTTTTTTCTCTGGCATAATCGGGTGGGGTTTTTTTGTTTTAGTTTTAGTTTTTTCTTGTGTTTTTTTTTTCATTTTTTTTTTTCATTTTTTTTCCTATGTTCCCAGAGGGTTGGAATAAATAAACTTGACTTGCAGGCTACGAGCGCAGCAGCAACAACAACAACAACAAAAACACCATCACCACACACACACACACACACACACACACACACACACACACACACACACACACACACACACACACACACACACACACACACTGTTTTTCTTCTTGGCCTCCTTGGAAAGTTGCAGCAACTGTTGCTTTGCGACATGACAAAGAATTAATGTCACGCAAACTCCAAAAGGAAGTCTCCGCCAAAAGGTTTCCGTATGCCTTTCCATTTGGCAGGATACATTTCGAAATTGAATCCTTTTCGACAGAAAACTTGCAAAAAGTGCAACAAAATAAATGGATTTGAATAGAAAGCTGATACTAGTCAGTTACCATTCTCCTGACAATAGATGGACAAACAATTACAAAAACATCACATGCAATATAATAGCCATACAAAAATTGTGCTGTAATGAATTATCTTCAGGAACTGAATCAGCTCAGATTCATCTTGAATTTTCTCGAACTCTGATGAAGAAACCGGCTTAAAACTCAATTTTAACAAAGATTAAATGTGTTTGTGTTTTGTTTTTTTTAAATCATTTCCTTCTTCGGGATTGTGTTAACGTGAAAAAAGATGGAGTGACATTTTCACCTACTTCGCTTTGAAAAACAACAACAACAACAACACTTTAAACTGATTGAGTTTTCTCTTTCTCCTGTCATTTAAATGGGTTCGTTTTGGGCGAATACATGTAAAAACGCTGGCCTTTCATTTTTCAAAATTTCCCAACATTTGCGTTGGCGTGGATTAATTTTTTCCGTCTTTCACACGAATACAAAATCAGTGACCTTTCACGTTTTGATGTCTTTGAAAACAGCCAGCGTTCGCGTAGGTGTGGTTTCGTTTTGGGTGGCTTTGATATGAATCACAGCATTAGTGACCTTCCATTTCAAGTTTTGGTCTTTGAAAGTGAGGAACATTCGTGAAGGTGCTGTCCTCACCCGCGATTCTGCCGTCGAAGAAAATGAGACGAAGATGAAAGGCATTGATAGCATTAATTTCAGACCACATCGTTACATTTCCGATCTTTCCCGCCCGGGGAGGGGAAGGGGGAGTGGGGGGGGGGGGGGGGGTAAAAACGCGAGACATAATGTCTGACCGATCTCTGGCCTCTGGTATTTCGTGATTTGTTAGATCTCTCAACTGACAGTCCCGACAGAATTTCTCTCTTTTAAGCTGGTCTATAATCTTCTCTTCAATATGACTGCTCTGATTCCGTAATCTTCTCCCACTTGAAGCGAGTTGCCTAATCAGGTCAAACAGAGTTCAGTTGTCAAGAACATTCGTGTGCTCTCGCTGACAATTACGACTTCAATGCGATGCAGGCTATATTTAGTGGTGGACTGATCGGGAGCTTGTATAGTGCATTTGGTAATCCACTGGCCAAAGTTTTTCGGAAACTTTTTTTTTTTTTTTTTGCTGCTATTTTTGTACAGATTTATTGGAAATAGATGTTTGAAAATTTATGACCTAAATAATAATAATACTAATTTATTAACTGAATAATAATAATAACAATAATAACAATAATAAGGGACGCCCTCCCTCCCGCAGGAGCTCTTACAATCAACACGCAGTCACCCAGAAACACACGCAACATTCCTCAACACATACATTTAACTACAAACACTTAATGTGCAGCATCGCACACGGCCTACCAGGCACCCGGCTTCTACACACACACACACACACACACACACACACACGACCAGCAAGATGATCTGGCAACAGCTATTGGTTGAGGGCCGCGAAGAGGTGGGTTTTCAGATTTGCTTGAAGGGTGGTTTTGTGTCTGCATATCTGACTGATGCTGGGAGATCATTCCAACAAGTCGGACCCTGGTATGAAAAACTACACTGTCCAAAGGTCTTTGTTCTGACACTGATGATGGATACGGAGTTTCCGATTGTCAACGGCAGAACGAAGCATGAAGGCATAGGGTGGGGGTGGGGGGGGGTGGTTAACGTCCTTTTCCACCACATACGGGTGATATCAAAGACGGGGCAACAATGAAAAAGCCAGCACAAATATTTGGCCCCAGCCGGGATACGAACTCACGACCCGAGCATTAGAAGTCCAACGCTCTACCATTCGGCCACCCCGGCTCCATATGAAGGCATGAACTTAACAACAAGGGAACAAACACATAAACAAACAAAAGGGAATCAGCACTTCGTCCCTAGACTACAATTCAGGCAAAGGTGGGTTAACCTCCATGCGCCCACCCATTTCTTCTAGTTCTGCCCTCCTCCCTCCAGACTCTAGTCATCACGACCTTGCCATTTGTGCAGCTTCAGCAAGCACTTTCCGTCCGAGTGGCCAGCACAGGCAACACGTGAAGCGCTATCTGGCAATATCTGGCGGCTGTTCCAGACGGTGTCCGGTACTGACCAGACAAGCTGACCGGTCTGACAGGACAGGCCGCCGGACACCGCTCCATCACGTGACCGGTCGATTGCTGGCGGAATAGAAAGTGTGATGGGGTCGCCATCGATCCAATGCCCAGATCTGACCATCACTCGCTGGGCTTGGGGTGGGGGAGTGGGGGGTTGGGGGGTGGGTGGTGCCGGTAGCGATTGGCGGAATGGGTTGGGGTGAGAGGGCGGGGTCACAGTATGTACGTACGTGTGTTTGCGTGTGTGTGTGTGTGGGGGGGGGGGGGGGTAGAAGGAGGGCGTTGAGGAGAGGGCAGGAGGGTATGTGTAACGACTGGACATGGTTTAGTTCAGTCACACTGTGTACACAAAACAGTCATTCCGAAATCCCGGCAGGGGGCGGATCTGGCCTTTACTTGCTACCAGTGCGTAGGGTGCCGAGGAGGTAGTTGCAGGGGAGGTTGAGGGGGGGGGGGGGAGCGTAGTAGCAGAGTTTGTGTAACGATTGGACACTGTTAAGTCAACACGTTCATTTCGTGCACACGGCTGGCACCAGCGTACACAATAGTCCGTATATTCCGATATCCTGTGGACAGATCTGTCATCACTCGCTGGGCTGGGGGTGGGAGCTAGTAGCGAAGGGGCACCGGTGGGTGGGGGTGGGGGGCGGGAAACGATCGAACACGGTTTAGTCAACACGCACATTTCGTGCACACGTGCAACCGCAGTAAGGCTAGGTATGAACACACTGTGTGAACTTTCACTCATACCACTACCGGTCTTGAACAGAGTGCTTCAATGTGCGGAAAATGCAATATCAGGATGACTGAATAATAATAATAATAATAATAATAAATGGTATTTGTAGGGCGCATTTCTGTAAATAAAACTCAGTGCGCCTATCACTCACTCACACTCACGCACATTATACAACCATGAACAGACATGCACACACTGACCATAAAGTTGACACCCACATGTGTGCATGCATTCAGAAATGGTTACTCAGTCAAGGACGGGTCGCGGGTGTCATGTCTGCGACAGTAATTGTAGACAACACTGGCATGCGTCATTTACAATTATAGTAATTTGCTAATTTCCTAGATATTGTTACAGTAATTGTACACAAGGTTATGTAAGTGTTACAATTAATGTGTAGGAGATTCAGGTGACATTTCAGTGCGTGATACTCCACCCTAAAGCTTGAATAATATATGGGCCTATGCTACGATTGCATAACAGCACACTAACACTGATGTCACACGAGAGTTTTGTTGTTGATGTTGTTGTTGTTGTTTTAGCCCGAACTAACAGCGAACATGGTGCTTTTTCCCATGTTTCTCGTGTGACATGCAGCTACAACGTCCCCTCGTCCTTACGTTCCCGGAGCGTGTTTTGAGCTGTTTTGCGTGTTTGTTCGAACAAAAACGTCTCCCTTGTGTCATGAGCCTGACGGCCACACAACGATTTTAAGTTCTTACGAGTGAGTGGCACACACGTAGGTAATTAAGTGAAGGTTGAATTGTGTAGCTGAACGTAACTCTGAGGCCCGCTGAAGCCTATTAGAGCGAAAAGGATTTGCAATAAGCGTGTGGTAGTGTTACAGAGAACTGGATAATGGGTGGACACTCCAGGTTGAGAGAGGGCATCACACGGGTAATTTCCGTCAGCAATACAACGCAATTGGTGCATGAAATTAATGGCGATCGACAAAGTGCAGAGCATGAAACAGCTGGGTAGATAAACCTTCACTGTGTGCTTAACCTAATCGAGTCCCCTGCAAGTTTCTGGGATTTTTTTTTTTTTTTGGGGGGGGGGGGGGGGGCGCGTACGCAGGAAGGATAGACGTGTGTGTGTGTGTGTGTGTGTGTGTGTGTGTGTGTGTGTGTGTGTGTGTGTGTGTGTGTCTCTCTCTCTCTCTCTCTCGCTCTGTCTCTCTCTCATTTTTCTCGTTGCCCCGTCTTTAATATCACCCTTACGTGGTGGAAAAGGGCGTTAAACTCCCAGACACCCTGCCGTGTGTGTGTGTGTGTGTGTGTGTGTGTGTGTGTGTGTGTGTGTGTGTGTGTGTGTGCGTGTGTGTGTGTGTTTGAACTTCACCTGTTGGTTGTTTGGTGGCTGTTTTCGCCACTCCGATTTACAGAGTCTTAAAAGCGAAATCGCATTCAAAAGTATCCCGTAGACGTTCCTGCGTATTCCAAAAGTGCCCCGGAGTCGTTACCCCTGGGGAGTGAATTCCACGTGTAACACCGGCATTAATATTTATAGTTGTAGATCGTAAAAGTGGGTGAGGGTAGGCAGTACAGCTGTATCGGCAATGCGATTACAGGAAAATGACAAATACAGTGCAACACACTCCGTACGCCAGGCCCCGTAACGATTTTACCGCGCCATTCAGTCCACACAGGGTACACTCATGCTACGGCCACGCCTGTTCAAGCGGCCACCTGTAAATAGCGCCCCGTGGTAAAACAGAAGATATTCAACGTGCAAAGACCTACCTACCCGGGCAAATATTTCACACGTTTCATTGATGTATTACTATTGCTTATGGGGACTACTGCTACTATTTTTTATGCTCAGCGATCGCTCTTAGCTGTTTACGTGGTATATATATCATCACACCACTTGGACACCTGGTCAGTGACAGCGTCTGTAATGCTGGCACTGAGCCAACAGACGCGTATTCAATGACGCGGCGACCACACCGAGCGCTCCAGTGGTGTAACAACAATCTTGGAATTTGATTGTTCGACCTCTCGCGCAAAATGTAAACAATATTGTATCACATTAGGTGTACTAAGATAGAGTATTTCGAACGTACAGGCGCACTTACGAGCGAAACAGTTTCAGAACATAAGTAGGCTTAGCAAAGATGGAATTAGCCAGCAAACAGCTCAGAACAATCTGTGAGCATAAAACCGGTGGCATTAGCTCCTGTAGAAACTAGCAACTCAAGCACCCGGGCTCATAGATAACGTGATCCGACTCAGCACACACTGAGAACTATACGCAAACACATTGCAAGGGTGGGTGGGTGTTTCACGTCCTTGTCCACCATATACGGGTAACATCAAAATTGAATCTGGCTTTAAGTTTGACATCACCCTTCTGTTAAATGTTTCCTGCATGAAATGAAATGGGCAGTATAGAGAGGTTTGCCTGTGCGGCGTAACGGACGGTAGAGTATTGGCAAGAGGGTGGGGTGGCCATTCGAATGAGTGGGTGTGGTTAGGCGCCGGCTGAGAGGGGGAAATCCGTGATATACGTAGGGTTGTACGGTAAGTAATTAGACCGTTTATAATGGATGAACTGCAGCGCTCTTAAAGCAGCCGGTGCTACACGCCAGGGTACCTCCCCCCATGCCTCAACCCCCCCCCCTCCCCCACCCCCACACACACTACAATTACTCAGGTGCATGTTTCGCGTACGCAAGAACGAGCCAGGGTACGATTTGTGTGGGCAGCCAGTTCATCTTCCACAAAGCCGATTAATAGTGGTTGAGAATCTCGGTCTGGTGTATTATTATAGACTTCTGTACGCAGAAAGTATCCCGGACCATTCCTGCATACGCGAAAGAAATCTCAGAATCATTCATGCGACGCCAGGCTACGCGAATACTCCGAGCATACGTAGCTTCTGGCATACTAAATGATTAAAGTAAATCCTGCCAGGCATGCACCAGTTCTATTCATGAAATAGATGAGAAACCATTCTGTTCACTCAGAGTCCAGGATATCAGTGGTAGGCTAGTTTGATGAGGCATACAGCAGCACTTTGAAGGAATGGGTGACGTGCGGTATGGAGTAATAATAATAATAATAATAAATGATAATGTATAGCGCAGTATCCCCACAAAGTGAGTTCAGGGCGCTTCACAAATACAGTCTAAACCATAACACAAAAGTACATAACGCGTACTGACACAACACACACACACACACACACACACACACACACACACACACACACACACACACACACACACACACACACACACAGCCTGCCATTCCACCAGCACGAGGGCTCAGAACGGTGGAAGATCTATGGTAAACTAGTCATCGGACAGTCTGAGTAAGGTTTTCAGTTTGGCTTTAAAATCAAGCAAGGGTTAAAATAGGAAACAGACATTTAAAAAGCCAGTATCAACTGAGAAGTCGCTGAATAGCGATTTTTCAAGAACCGGCTGGCTTGTGGTGCGAATACCTCGGCAGTAAACCAGTAATGATTTAACAGATAGGTAACGAATAGCAGAAAAGACAGAAGCTTACAGCTGTCAACTTCAAGCCTTGCCAGTAACACAAATAAGATTTTACAGTATTGTACACGTCCTCAGTCATCAAGCAGATCTACAATCATACGCCGTCCCTTCTGCCCTGAGACAAACACTAGAAAGATGTTTGGACCTCACTTGTTATTGCACGCACCCACTCCCGCCCGCTTAAACTAATTTCTTTACGCATGCCACTGAAAGCAAATCAAAGTTACTGTTGCGCTAACTTAATTCTGACGCAGCTGCTTTCTGTCCGCTGGTGTTTTTCTCTCAGAAGGGGGGTGGGGGGGGGGGAGACAGCTTTCCTACTGTCAAGAGCCGTGGGCCCGGAAACATTGCCTACTGCCTTTTGTTGGCCAAATCCCTGCGGTATTGTGTTTGTGGCTGGTGCTTCTGTGGAGGAATACAAAACTAGGGAACACAACACCGCCAGCTCTGGAAGCACAACAAGATTGAATCAGAGAAAACTCATTAGAAAAGACATTCATCTTTGTTTTCTTGGCGCTTGGGAATCTTTTTCTCACACACACACACACACACACACACACACACACACACACACACACACACACACACACACACACACACACACACACACACACACACACACACACACACCACTCTGAGAGAGAGAGAGAGAGAGAGAGAGAGAGAGAGAGAGAGAGAGAGAGCAACAAAGAACTTTTGTTTTTCGTTGTCCTGGCCAGTCATGCTTCTCTTATAAAGATATCTTTCCGAAGACATCAGTGCATCTCAATATGAAGGCCCTGGCATTTATTTGGAAATGTTCAGCCCACCAAGTTTGAAAAATAAATGCATATCTAAATTCCGAAATTTGAATAGCTGAGCTGACCCTTCGCACCACGTGATTGTAATACGTTTATGTCCTGTGTGTGAGAGAATGCGTGTGATTCACGTGAGCGTGCGTGTTGGGTTTAGCTCGCGGCGCTTTGAGCCAAAATATTTGGGATAAAGCGCCTATATTAATGCGATTATTATTATTATTATTATTATTATTTCTAAACTAGGTAAGCAATGTAATATTTCTAGATAATTATACCTTTGTATATATTACGTGTATGAGCTCAAAGACACAATTCTTCAACGTTCTTCAATACAACGAAACGTTTTATGTAAATTTATCTCAGTGCCTCTTTGCCACATTGAACAAGCAGGAACTACAATTTCAACATGTTATTACCAGGAAGTCGACCATGCATGAGACGGAAATCAAGTGGTGACTGATTTTTCTGCCCCAGACAATGGAACCATGGGCATGTGTCCTTCGTGTGCCCAATCCGCATGTGACGTCAAGGGCACCAGTCTGTCGTGCTGCCCTCTGGATTATTCCCCTGACAAATCAGGAGAGAGGGCATGCGCTCCAGCCAATCAACTGTCAATTAAATGAAGTTTGAACGAAACCGAGGCCAAGCCACAGAAATTTCAAGCAAATGCATGGATATCTAATTTTCTGTAACTGGTATCGATTGTTCCTGACAATGTGGGTTGGCCTTTCGCTGATTCCCCTGTGACTCATCTGTATTGTGATACGCAGGGTTTGCATTGCGTCTCGATCACCTAGCTGTATTCACAAGGCATTGTAACAATCTGTATACCACTCTTCTACTACTTCAGGTCATGGTTTCAAAACCCGTAATTCACCACGCATGGTTTAACATTGTTTATCTTTTGCTGAGTTTTATCCACGATTGGTCTATTTCTAACAATCGTAAGCCCAGTTCAAGTTTCTTTTTCTTCTTCTTCTTTCTTCTCTTTTTTTCCTTCTCTTTCTTTTTTCTTTTTTTTTCATCTATACACATCCAATATATCCAGATAGATTGTGGTACACTCATGGGTACCGGAAGGTATATATAGTAGAAGCCGTGGAGCGGTTGCCAGGTTACATCAGTTCTGACTTCTTGCCATGTGAACACAGATAAACTGATTCAGTGATTATTCGAGTGATATGTACCGTATTACGAGCATCAAACAAAACTAAATCAGTAATTATGAAATTATTATTCTAATTGTTTGTTTGTTTGTGCTGCTATGACTTATTCATTGATTTTTTTCTCTCTTTTCTTGCTCAAACTGAGGTTTCAAAGCGGACCTGCTGACTTTTCCCAGCCTGTAGATAACGCGAAGTAAAGCACCTCAGTCTGACATGCCACCTGAAGCACTTGCATTGCCGATGTCAGTTTTCAAATCAAAGGAATACAGATACCGAAGTGGTATAAATAATTTTCCCAATTCCTAATTACGTAAATACACTACACTCGTTAAAACTCGCAGTTTTTCGGTCGAAATCAACAAATTCGTGTAGTGTATTTTCCACCATCGGGGACACGAACTCACTGTGAAAACTCTATTTACCATGCTTGTTGCAGTAAATTAAGCTAGCTCCACCCACTTAATCTGGTGTAAGTTTTCACTGGGAGCTCTGTTCTTCATTTTTGGCTTGGTGTACGACAAATGCAGTCAGTTCATTATTAGCGGGGAGGCTTGTGTCAGTTTTGTCGTGGTTACTTAAGGGTAGCGTATTTTGTCCCAGTTATTATCACATCTAATAATTATGTTTTGTCCAAACATTTGCCAGTTTGTTCTTTTCTTTCTGAATGTTTTTGCCTGTGAAATAATTACGTCAATTTTCTCTTTGTGCCTGTGAAGTCACCGCCAAACGCAAAAACGAGCCACACATTAATTTAATGAAGCAGACAACTGTTTTTGTCTGGTGACCTCTAGGCCTGTTCTGGACCTTATTTTTCTACTCTGACAACTGTCTCTGGTTTGTAGGATGGGGAAATATTTTTTGCACTATTAACGTGTGTGAAAAACCAAAGGGAAAAGCGACAGACAGAAACCTGCGAGATTAATCACTGGTTGGATCTGCTCAAGTGTCCTCAAGGTCATTCTGGAGACGGAACAATCGATGGCACAGCCGCTGGCCATCCCGTCAACCGCCATCCCTCCCTCCACCAGTTCTCACCGAAACCTCGTGTAAATTGTTTCCAGCACCACTGTCCCCGACTGAAGGGGAGACAAAACAATATTCTCTCCCTTGCTGAAGAGGTCATCCCCTGCTCTTCACAGTGAATGGGTGTGTGACAGTCTGGAACTGAAGGTGCTGGCGGCCATGATGGGTGGAGGGTGCAGGGCGCGCCCCATTTCTTGCCACCACTTGCCTGTCGGCATAATGTCATTACGGTCAGCTGAACCAAAATATGACGCCTTCCAAGCGACTCTGTTGTCGTGGGGACGGAAGGAGGTTTGGCCAAAAAGGAAAAAAAAAAGGAGAAAAAAGATTAAAAGATTAAAAAAAAAAAATGTGTGCAAAACGGACGAAAACATGTCCAGGAAAAACATAACGCGGCAAGGCCGTCACCCGCCCACACGTTTTGCAAATACGCGCCCACAAACATTCCCTTCAAACCACACACACACACACACACACACACACACACACACACACACACACACACACACACATCGATAAAATACGACAAGGCGATTGAAGAGAGCTGGAGGGATCCACACGCCCACAAAGATCAGGAGGGAAAGTCTGATGCTTTTCAAGAAAACGAAAGATCGTCTCGAGGGCACCATTCATCTTGAACGCGACACATCTACGGCAAAAATAGAGAAAGATCCGCGATACCTCGGCCAAAGCCAATAAATATTCAGGACATGTAGTTTGCAAACTCCATTCTACACTGGAGTCTTTTCCTCGTCTGAGATCATGATAAGGAAAAATTCCGTTTACGCAGAAAGATTTGGAGGTCGGCATCTCCTGTTCTCTTCTTTATTTCTTTTAGGTGGGAGGGGAGGGTGGGATGGTGGTGGAGGGTGGAGGATGGGGGACGAAGGGGAGGGGGGGGGGGGTAGAGGCATAGCTCATGTATACCGGCAGGGGTAAATGCACTTTAAAATCGGCAAACGAACGGCTTTTTAATGCGACCAACCAGCGGATCGGGCGGGGGACGACAGTTGAGGTAATTTGTTCTGGTCCGTCTGAGTGTCTGCCCGTGTGAATGGTATGGTATGGTAGACTTCTCCTCGGCGCACATATCCATCTCTACTGAGATGCTCATGGCGCCGCAGGGCTGGAGGACGAAGCAGTGTAAGCCTGCTGCCGCTAAGCGCTACTTTATGTGCAAACCTCCACCCTGCTATTCACTCTGGTGCGACAGTATTTCTGCTTTAACACGTCACCGGCCACAGCCTACTCTTCTTCGAAAGATGAACGTGGGATTTTGTGGGACTTGATATTTGTGAATGCGTGTGTACACGAAGGCGAGACAGGCACCGTAAACGAGTCCTCACATGGATTTGACTCGATATGGTGTGGAAAAAACAACCATATTCCTGCCCACCGGGGACTCGAACCATGCAGCTCAGGATCCGAAGTCGGATGCCTTAACCACTAGGCCAAATCTCAAATATGTCTGCTAGTCTGTGAACCCCTCAAACTCTGTGTGTGTGTGTGTGTGTGTGTGTGTGTGTGTGTGTGTGTGTGTGTGTGTGTGTGTGTGTGTGTGTGTGTGTGTGTGCCCTTCTCTCTGTGTGTTTTGTTGATCGCTGGAAAAAAAAATCGATGGTGAAAAGCTAGGTTAGGTCGGTTAACTAGACCTACAGATATTCCTTAATGCAGTTATATTCTACAGCACAGATTTGCGACCTCCATTGACTGAATTACGAATAATAACGACATAATGAATGGTACACAAGGAAATGCGTACAGCTGCAGCCATCATTAGATACGTGGTATGACAGCAAATTTATTGTAAATAATTAATAACGGGTAATTTCTGCCAGGCTGGCGGAAGACTGACACTGATGATAGAGTCTAGGGTCTGTTATCACATCCTGTCCAAACAATCGTCTGATGATTCAGGCACACACACACACACACACACACACACACACACACACACACACACACACACACACACACACACACACTGGAGACTCACACGAGCAACAGATCAATGCTTCACCCTTTTCACGCTATTCATGTCTCCATTGCAGCAGCAACAGAAAAACAGGTCCCCAAATTCCTGATGAAGCCCTCTTTATCCTTTCCCCATCAGTTTCGCGAGGGAAGACGGCTCTTCCAACAATTAATTCTACCCCAAAGAAAGAGCCGGCAAGCGGCCGTGACGTTGTCCTTGAAGCCTGTCATCAATAGCAGGGTATGGGGGGTGAGGGGTGTGGGGGGGGGATGGGGGGTGGGGGGCATGGTTTTCAATAATGACGAGCTGGGTTGAAGGGTTTGTGTTCAATAATGACGAGCTGGGTTCAGTAATGATCGTTCCCTAGCCTGGAGCCTGTGCAACGAGTTAAAACTGGGCGACACTGGTTGAACGTGCAAGATGATTCTGTGAATATTTGTTCTTTTTTATGATCCCTTTAGGGTAACCAAACGGCGCAAAGGCCATTTAGCTCAAAGGTTTTCTTGGCCCAAACTGCTGACAATTTAACACAACGGTACATAGAATTTGTTTTAGGTCAACGCAGTTTCAGATTCTAGAGCAAAGGACAGCAATTAATTCGTGAGACGACCAACCGTGCTCGCAGGTCTGAATATTCTTTTCTGAGTCAGGGAATCAAGGAGATGATGATGGGAGCTATACTGTATAGAGCGCTGGGAGAAGCAGTGGATTAAAAGGATCATGTTTTGGGTACTTTTTGTAAGCTGTCAGGTCTGTCAAAACCAGCACCACAAACACTTGAACGCCCGAGGAAATGACTGAATCCTGCGCCAGCTTGACAGCTAATGAAGCGACTAAGCGAATCTCTCCAGCTTATAAAAAATATCGGCTGGTAGACGTGGTGGGCATTGCGCCTCCGCCACTCCCTTCAACCTTGTAAAGGTAGACGACAGAAGACAAAACAGAGGACAGGGTTGATAGGATCAAAGTGCAGTTTCAGGCAATTTCTGCTCCAAAAGGCTTAACATTTCGTACCGCTGACGAGTACCCCACGTTTTTGACTCTTTTTTTTTCGGTTTTGGTCCTGTACAGACAAGATTTGCGGTTCCTTAACGACTCTTACAGAAGCAAACATGAGTATAAACAAAGTGTAACACTCCCACTAAGCCAAATTTGATTCCATGAATACGTGAATTATTATTATTATTATTATTTCTAGTGAGGCCGCTTGGCAAGAATTGGGTTAAACTAGCACTAGCTTAAGCTCTTTTCAGCCTTGAAAACCCCACAAAACACAACAACAACAAAGCCTTCAGCTCAAGTTACAGAACAAACTAAGCCCTGTAGGTTGATACACAGTATTGCAAGGAAGGCTGCATATTTCTGATATGTTTGTATCGGCTAATGCACACCCGCTTTCCATATTTGCCCGGGCATTAATCTTTGATAACAAACGCCAAACAACTGGTTTGCGACAGAAACGACAACCACATAATGGATCACAAAAACACACTCACGCTTCAAATCCTTGTCAGATCTCACAAATACCACAAAAAGGGGGGGCTGCAGACATAATTTGCGCATTTGCCTCTGAGGACGTTAAATCATTCCCTTTGAATGCTCAAGACATGGAGCGGACATTAATGTGCGGAGATGGAGACTCGTGCCGGCAATTAATATTGATCCGACTTCTTATCTTGTTCTGCTTGATTAATACAATCTGGCAACCGTCTTGCTCGCACCAAGGCGAACAGAATGTGCTCTTTTTACGGCAGTTGCAGCTAACCGTATTTATGACACAGCGTCGGAAAGGCAGAAGTCCGATAAAGATCTCTCTCTGCGCAAATAAATCAATTGTAAAGGACATGATGAAATGCTGGAATGCTCTCTTTGTCTCTGCCTCTGTCTCTCTGTCTTTGTCCAAAGAATGAATGAAATCAGTTGTCAATATGAAATGCTGAAATGTGAAATGTGTGTGTGTGTGTGTGTGTGTGTGTGTGTGTGTGTGTGTGTGTGTGTGTGTGTGTGTGTGTGTGTGTGTGTGTGTGTGTGTGTGTGTGTGAACGTAACAAGTGTCACTGAATACCCCCAGGATAGTGAAGAATAAGGAACCTTAGTTCTGACCTCTCTCTCTCTCTCTCTGTGTCACACACACACACACACACACACACACACACACACACACACACACACACACACACACACACACACACACACACACACACACACACATGCACAGAGAGAGACAGAGAGGGAGGGTGGATGGGTGTTTCGGAGTTTAACGTCCTTTTCTAAAGGCGAGCACAAATATTTGGCCCCAGCCGGGATTCGAACTCACGACTCGAGCATTAAAAGTCCAACGCTCTACCATTCGGCTGTTCCGGCTGAGAGAGAGAGAGAGAGAGAGAGAGAGAGAGAGAGAGAGAGCACTTTCCTTCGTCTTGCGTAAGTCGTAACAGGCGGGACTGGCTGTCCATATCCATCACTGAAGTAAGATCGTTGAAAGATTAAAAAATATAAAAGGCAATCCCTTCTCATTTTTTTTTTTCAAAATGCTCACGCGGCTCGAATGAGATTCAGGGAAAGACAACTGGCCAGGAACAGGGGCCATCACTCTAACAGCAGATGACGGATGAGCGCTGATTGGCTAAACCAAAATGCGTTCAGTGCCAATATCGCACTCGTGTGAGGAAACTTTCAATGACCTCCCTTGCCCTTTGCCCATGTTTCACTTGAAATCCAATTCCGCTCCCAGCTTTGGAAAATTCATCAAGAAATCCGAGTTGTCCCCCCTGGTTTCACAGAGCCCCTTAATGTGACAAATGCGCCATGTTTTGTACAGCAATTCACTTTGAATGATTGATACTTTTTAAGGAAATTAATCAGTTTTGCATTTTACAATCCAATAAATGTGTCCATGTTCTTCACACACACACACACACACACACACACACACACACACACACACACACACACACACACACACACACACACACACACACACACCTCTCTCTCTCTCTCTCTCTCTCTCTCTGACTTGAAAAAAAAAAGAAATCGAATTTTGGATTGGAATGCTTTTGCACTGGTTTTTTCCCGTCCTGTTGTTCATTTCTCTTGCGTATCATTGTGATTACTACTTGAATTATTTTTTTTTCCAAATACATAAAATAGGAATGTAACTTTAAACTAACGGCTCTGCTTCTCTTGTCTTTGAAAACAAACAACAGCAATAACAACAAAAACAAACAAACAAACAGCAACAGAAAAGGCAACGACTACAATGTCGTATAATAGGTATAGGTAGACATGTGTAATAGGTATGTATGTATGTATGTATGTATGTATGTATGTATGTACGCATGTAGGTATAGGAGATATGTTGCACTGCACATGTTTTCCCCTTTGTACCTTTTTTGTTCTCTTTTTTCTTTCCTATGCCCCCAGAGGGGAGGAATAAAGTATTTGAACTTCAGCCTGAGCTACAACAACCTCACATTCTCAATGAACGGCTGTCCGCTCCTTTAAAGGCCATGGACCAAATGCACGTGTGGCGCTTTAAACAGAACACAAAATGAGGTCAAAAAGCCCTCCCCAGCCCGCCCACGTTGGCGAAGCACTCTCCGAAGTCAGTCGGGCGACATGAAGATTTGATGGAGGCCATGTTTCCAAGGCAGGAAAAGAAACACGGCTGTCGTGAGGAGGAAAACAAGTGTTTTTGTTTTGGGATTAAGGGACCGACAACTCCTGATTAGCCAGATTAGGGTGCGGACCTGACGTGTAAATGGGCGAGGCATAGCACGTGATCGCGTGACGTTCGCTTCAGTGATTGCGTACACACACACACACACACACACACACACACACACACACACACACACACACACACACAAGGGTGCTGTACTCTGTCCGGTCCATTTGAAAATCACGGAGTGGTTTCCCCTATTACTTATTTAAATGAACGGGTTCTGACTAATTAAGCTGAGTGAAGTCTTTGCCGGCACATTACATGTGGTTTCTGGGTGAAGTCAGATGTACCCACTTGCCTTCAGTACTTCCTGGTGCAAGTGCGTTGCGAAAGTTTTGCGCCAATCATTTTATTGTGCCTCTCGTCAGTCGGCGCCCTTGTCAATCCTCGTGTGTACAATGGTAGGCACATAACACATACGAGATCTGGCATGGACACCGAAATAATGTTCCAACACACCAAATTCCTGTGATTTCCGGTAATACTCACATTTGCAACCAAACAAATCCCTCTTCCCCCCCCCCCATCCACACCCCCCCCCCCCCACCATCACCACCCTCCCCCTGCCTCCCCCCTCCCCCACCAAAAAAAAAAAAAAAAGGAAAAAAATAGAAAAAAATCAAAAAAATCGGTGCTACTAATTGCTGGATTTTGGTCCGCTGGCTCAAAGACAGATGCTTTTAACAACCACAAAACGGTTTAAAAAGTGACTGTACAATACTGAAAAGAGTGCATGCTCCGATTTCAAACATGCGGCTTTACTTGGGCGTACTCTTCTTAAACACACACACACACACACACACACACACACACACACACACACACACACACACACACACACACACACACAGACCACCGAGAGAGAGAGAGAGAGAGAGAGAGAGAGAGAGAGAGAGCAACAAAGAACTTTTGAATAGAAATTGCACCGGGAAACTCGCCGCTGTCTTCAATGGCCCCATGAGTTCTACACGACCTTAAGGAAATCATCCTATACTCTCGAAGCGTGGCGCCGGGATGGGAGAGCAAGAAGATGAAGGGTATTGGATGCAGACGAGAGGAAGTTAACATACCGATAAACAACAACCTGATATCACCCCTTGTCACCAGCTCCCGTCATACACACGGCAAATGTGACGTTTATCACCTTGACTTGTAACATCACGGCTCATGTAACTGAGAAATAAAGAAAGGAAGGAGTGTTAGGAGAAAAATTACAAATGCCAGCAGGAAAAGGGTACGACATGGAGCGAAAAAAAAAAACCAAACAAAACAACCAACGACCAACAAACAAAAACCCCCGGCAAATAAGAGAGAAAATGATATCAAGGAAACTTTTATAAGGGTGGTTTTATAACAACAGATCATACGTTAAATCTTTATAATAATATTGTGTGGGTGTGGTTACAAAGATTTATGATAACAAGGAACCTTGACAGCTAACAGTCTAGTTTTACGACACAAATAATCATAATATCATACTATTATAAGTATGTGTGGGTGTAGGTCGCGGAAACTGTGGTTTATCGTAAAGAGAAAAAGTAAGGCGAGAAACTTGGAAAGGTTATTAAAAACAGTGTGCGAGAAAGGGGTTTCTCGACAGTGTGCCTTGCTTCGACTTTCAAAATCTGTTGTTCAGTACATGGTTTTTAAGAAAAAAATGGATCAATTGTAATTGGAGTCAGAAAAAAACTAAGATCGTTTCACACAATAGACACCTTTTCATCCTGTGTGAGAGGACAGGCTTCGCGGAAAACACGAAGCAATGATGTGGGGGGGGGGGGGGGTGTTCTCGGCGTACACGAGATCCGATATTAAAGAAACATCAGGCCTGTTTCTAGTTTCTGTTTCTTTGCTGTAAAGGTATTTCGTAATTCGCAGTTCTCTCTCTCTCTCTCTCTCTCTCTCTCGCTGTGTGTGTGTGTGTGTGTGTGTGTGTGTGTGTGTGTGTGTGTGTGTGTGTGTGTGTGTGTGTGTGTGTGTGTGTGTGTGTGTGTGTGTGTGTGTGTGTGTGTGTGTGCGAGAATGTGTGAGGATGGGACGGTACAAAATCCTTCCACGGGCCGAGGACCTTCCCAACCCATCTTTGCATGAAGACTGTGCATATGCAACAACGTAAAATTTGTTAAGCACAAATAGTTTTCAATCCAGGCGTATTATCTTCTGATGATTTACGCCCCTGGACTGACCTATTTGTTTGAGACAAGATGTCGACGGCGAATGGCGAGAGAGAACAGGGACAATTGGGAGACTCAGCTGTAAATCCAGAGTAGACCGTTCTGTCGGTCATGGAAATATCCATGGAAATATCCATAACAATATCTAACTGATCTATGCGTTTGCAGATGCAAGGATACGGCAACGTTCTTGCTCCATAAATCTCCTATATGGCCTCCTCGGAGCCCGCGCAGGACAACCCAGACAACAATAGGCATTCACGGGAATTCTGCAAGTGCAGTTCGTCACTGGCCAGCACCCATAGTATACGGGATGTCTAACTATGTACGTGACGTTTTTGTTTGGTGTGTGTGTGTGTGTGTGTGTGTGTGTGTGTGTGTGTGTGTGTGTGTGTGTGTGTGTGTGTGTGTGTGTCAGTGCGTATGTGTTGTTGCTGTTGTTGTTATTGTTATTTTTGTACGTTTTGAGGTGGCCAGCATCTATTTAAGAGATGCTTTGTGATGCTTAACGACACTTCCATAAAACCTGGAAAAAAGAGTCTAAGCGTTAATTAAAATCAAGGATGCTTGAGCCAGTTTACCAAATAACGGTAGAACTTTGGCCGACTTGTGGGCATTAAAATGGCGACCCTGGTCCCTTGCCAAGGTTCATCTGTCTGCGTGGAAACAAATCCATTATAACCGATGTCTGGATAATGGCGGAGATATGAAGAGACCGTCACGCGGACCTAGGATATCCCTTTCTTGCGCCTGAAATTGAAAACGGTAGTTCTAACTGTTCAGCGCCAACAGTTCTTCGACATCGGTGCAGGTCCTCCAAAGACATACGGCGCGAAAAGGGAACAAAGAGACAAGAGAGGATGTCAGTAACGCTACCACTCCATGGCGGCTCTCGCGTCCTGTGTCAACACCGGCCAATCGATGGCCGGAGGAGGAGAACACTGGAGGAGACGATGGTGAGAATAGAGCAAAGACAGCGGGCCGCTTCACCACGATTTGCTCGGCTCCAAAATAGAGCCATGGTGAAGAGAACAAGAGGCCGATCCGATGAGGGGACATTCTGGGCTGCAAACTCAGGTACCGTACCCCCACTAGATCAGGTACTGGTTCTGCGGAATGTCGACGCTAAATTCAAAGATTTTATTTCCTTTGACCCCTACTGGGGTATGGAGGAACAACATAAACAAACAAGAAATGCAAATGACAAGGTAAAAAGTAAATGTAAACGACAAAAATCACTGCGAGGGTCAGTAAACAAAAGTGGTGATCAATATTGTCATCATAAAGCTAACATACACATACGGCACTTACAGAGAATAGAAGAACGCAGGACACCCTAGCGAAATTTGCCCGCAGAGGCATTCCTCTTCCTCTTCTGCGTTCCCTGGGTTCAGCCTGACACGATTCAGTTCGTATTGGTGATGAAATCTGTGTTCTTCAGCAGTCCGTCTTGGAGCCCCAGATTTTCTCTGCAAGATTTCTTCCATTGGACCAGCGTTGTGTCCTTGCTTCTTGGAAGAGGGGGCAGGACAGCAGAATACGCACTGAAGTCTCCGGAGCAGCTTCTCAAAGGCCCCGCAAAAACATTTCCATGGCAGAACAGCGAACCAATCGTACTGCTGTTCTATGATCATGAGGCGCTATCAGTTGAGCTGGCGAAAGCAGTAGTCTGATCGCTGCGGGCATCATGTTGGGCATCATTATTCTCAAGGGAGGCAATTCGATCGCTAAATACCGACAAAACACATACAGACTTAAAAAAAAACAGCTAAAGAGTCAACGTATGTATCAAATAATACACCAAGCTAAAAATATAACAGCGGCCGCAGAGTCAATCTACCAAACAGGACAACGTAATAACGGCCTCTGCAGCGCAGAATGTGGCGGGGCGGGTGTGGAGGAGACGGGGAAGTATTGAGGGCACCATCAGGTTTCTGCCGAAGCCCAAGCCCAAGGGATCAGCGCTGCTTCAGTCAATCAGAATAGCGTCCACAAGAGCTGCAGTTTCACCCGGCCGTGTTTTGTTGGAGGAGAAACTTTTTGAATCTCCCCCGAGGCGAAGCTTTCTCAAGATCCCAGCACTTCATGCACGCTTCAGAATTCCCCGAGAACCGTCGTAGCTCTTTGTGTAGAACTGTGACAAGGCGAAAAACAAACTGTATTGGGAACAAAGAGAATAGGACCTCGCTGCTAAACAAAAAAGGATTTGTTTTTCTGGCGTAAGAGGGTGACTTCAAAAACCCGACAAAAATCATCGAACACACACCCACAAGCCTTGCACGTAGCCCTTTCAAAAACAAATTACTCCAAACAACAAAAACTAAATCATCCATTTTCCTCACTCGTCTAACGCAGTTTTGGAGGGTTTCAATGTTTCTTCCAAAGGTCACTCTTGTAAGTAATCGTGTTTGAAAAAGGCAAAAATCAAAGGTACGTAATACAACCCCCCCCCCAATCCCAACCCCACCCCAAGCCCCCGACTAATCGAAACGGCTCCAGTTGTACAAAATCGTTTTTCAGGCGGTAACCGCTAGAACTTCTGACAGAGACTTGTTGCGAAAGTATAGGAGAAGAGTTCATGCGACTGCAGTCCTTAACATACAATCATTGAAGACCAGCATTTGCACAACTTCGCCAAAGATTCGCGAAGCCTGTTGACTTCCAGCAACGACAGACTGAATGTTAGGTTTTCTTATTGTTGTCTTTCTTGTGTGTGTGTGGGGGGGGGGGGGGGGCGTTGTGGTTTTGGCTGTTTCTCACCCTGTCAGTAATGATAGTAATGATGGGACGAAGAAAAAAAGTCACCATATTGAATAGAAAAGATTCCGATACAAACTTTGGCATTAGCAGGTTTCTTTTTGTTTTTTCTTTTTGTCTTATTGTTCTTGCTTTTCGCATTTAAAAACAACAACAACAACAGCCTCTTTTCATGTCTTGTATAAAGTACGGACGAGAACCCGGAAAACAGAAGACAAAGAGAGAGGGGGAAAAACTCAATACAAAGATAATCAGACTGGCGGAAACGGAAAACAAATCTTAGTCGTAAAGTTACATACTGTACGCCTACGTACATGCAAAAAGTTCTATTAAGTTTCAACACGGGGCAAATCGATACATTCATCTCTCTCTCTCTCTCTCTCTCTCTCTCTCTTCGCTGTGTGTGTGTGTGTGTGTGTGTGTGTGTGTGTGTGTGTGTGTGTGTGTGTGTGTGTGTGTGTGTGTGTGTGTGTGTGTGTGTGTGTGTGTGAGACACATACAGACACACAGACACACAGACAGAGACAGATAGACAGACAGAGAGAAAGACAGAGAGTAAAACCCAAAGGGTTTCAATGTTTCTGTCTGTTTCGTTGGCATTTTTTTTTTCGGTTTGGTTTGATTTTTTTTTCTCTAATGCAATGCAATCTCAAAGCGAAGTCGCGTTTAAATTCGATATGCTGAAATGTAACATTGTTCACGGCAAGACTGCAATCATATCACATATATACGGATAGAAATACGGAAATCTGTGAGCTGATATGTCAGAGATTACTCGTAGTGCGCTAGTGTGGATATCAAAATTTATCAAGCCTTTGAAATGAAATCACTCCTCCTTATTGATTCAAATGCGCAGTTAGGTCAAGAGGATTTTTCCCAGGAGAGCTGAAAGCCATTTTACAAGATTGCAAATGCACTTTAAGATGAAATAGTTTGGGTTACACTGTGACAAGTCACGTTTTCTATTTAGAAAACTGCACAATATACTTATTGATCACTTTCCTTTTGACATGATTATGATGATGATAATTCTTATAGTGCCCTAAAAACAACAACAACCAACAACAACAACAACAAAACTCCAATCACAGCGGGAGGGGGGGGGGATAAGTTTTAAAGTAAAACGGGAAAAGGGAGGAGGGGGGGCGGGGGGGGGGCATTGCCGCTGCTCTCCATAAACTCAGTGATCAAGATAAGCAGGGCTGTCCTTGTATTTGTTTGTTAGCCGGAATGGAATAAATTTAGAGTATGTTGTCCTCTAAGCGTGTTCTCTAAACCGTTTGCTATTCTAAAGCAAAAGCACACTCCATCCATCTGCAAGGGATGTCACTATAGCTTACCAGGGCTCTTCAGCAATGAGGTTACTTTTGGCTCCTTGGCTGGAAATTGGAAGACAAACCCGAGGCCATCAGCTCGACAAACTGGAGAACGGGACGCGTGCCTCTGATGACAACGACTTTTCAATTTGCCTGGTCCGGCCTCGCCCAGTACACCGAGTTGCCCCGCCTGATTAGGGGGGGAATGATGGGTCGAATTTTTCTCATTTCAACCAGCGACGAGGAGAACGAGTGAGGAGATTGGGTGTGGCGTTTGTTTTCATTATTTGCTCGAGCTCTGCATGTGTCACGGACACCGACAGGAGAGAGAGAGAGAGAAAGAGAGAGAGAGAGAGACGAGAGAGGAGATGAGAGAGAGAGAGAGAGAGGTTTGTAGAAAAGCCGGGAGGAATGGGTTTTGAAGTTTTAAAATGCCATCAGACATTGCAGTTGGTGATAGTTTCGACGTTTGTACATGCTTATTAAAATAAAATACTTTTCAAAACATCTTAATTTTAAAATAAAGGATGGTGTCTCTACTTTACCATGCCAATCCTCCTGTTCGCCCACCCTCTCCCCTACTTTCAGATTCCTGGAATTGTGATCATTCTACGACAGATGAGAGGTCTCAAAGAAAGCGTGAGAATACTGCATTGCCAAACTGAATCTGCCGGAGAACAAATCTTATTTTATAAAACTTTATTGCCGTGGGGAGTGAAAGCTGATGAAACGAAAACATAAAATCCTATCAACAGGCCACTTGCAGTGAGAAATCTCTCTTTCATTGATTTTCATTCATTCGCATCAGAAGATGGCATAACGGAAAGTTTCACATTTCAGGAGACTGAAGAAAAAACAATTGCATGACAAGGATCATCGTCAGAAATAGTAGAACATCTGACAATTAGTGTTCCTTACATCTTTCAAAACTAATGACCCTCTCCGTCAAATTCAGCAGGTCATTTTGTTCGTAAAATCAAAGGGCCAGACCCACGTTCGAAAATCTTGGTTCGACCGGACCCATTGTTTACAAGACAACGCGTGTTTTATGAATCGGAAAACCCAGCACTAGGGCACACACTTCTCTGTTTTTCCCCAATTCGAGCGACCGTCTGAGGTGTGTTGTTTTACTGTCGGTTTTCTAGTCTTGAAACAGTGCGTCTCAGTCACGTACAGCCCCAAAATCTCTGCGTCAGAATTTGAAATCACTGCGTAAGCGACGCACATATATGTGCGTAATAAGGAACACTGACAATGGATGGTATAATAATAATTTAAAAAAAAACAAAAACAAAAACATTCTCAGAATTACTGAAGGTTTTTTTATTGTTGTTTTTTTTTCATTTTCACGGAATGATATTTCGTTTTGTCATAATCATATTCTGAACCGCTGCTGTGTTTTGAACAGTTGCGTCTGTGAGTCCATCTTTGCTAAGCCGGCTTATGTTTTGGAACAGTTTCTCTCGTGAGTGCACCTCTACGCTCGAAGTACTCTATCTTGACGATTAGTACAGCTCTTAATGCGATACAATCTTGCTTACACTTTGCGTGAGCGGTCAAACATTCTGATTCTACGACTGTTCTTACTGCACTGGAGCGCTCAATGCGGTCGCCGCGTTATCGAGTACGCTTCTGTTGGCTGAGTGCCAGCACTGTCACCCATGCGTCTGAGTGGTTTGATGATAGATAACAGCTCAGAACCACCTGTGGGCACAAAAATAGTAGCATTAGCCCCTTTAATGATAAGTAGAGCTCTGTATGCAATACACTGGCAACTGCTGGCCGCGCGAAATGAGCACTGTCGCGACCCGAACCGGCAAGGCTGTGGCAGGCGCTGTACTTTTCGGCTTGCGCTTAGGCTTAAAGATGACTCAGTGCCAACCTGAGTAAAACTATGACTCTGTGTGTGTGTGTGTGTGTGTGTGTGTGTGTGTGTGTGTGTGTGTGTGTGTGTGTGTGTGTGTGTGTTAAGAGGTACGGTGTGTTAGACACTACCAAAACAAATCCTGACAATTTGTGTGCCGAGAAATGTCGGAAAATGGGCCGGTGCGCTGTAGTTAGGCTATTCATTTACTGTACTGCTTTCTGTGAACCGGCGTGGTATAGTTAATGGACCCCTCCCCCGAAGTAATGGACCCCGCCTGTCCAATAAGTTTAAAGTTAATGGACCCCAGGGGTCCAGCAAAATAGTCAGAGGTATAATTATTGGACCTCTTCTGTAATTGTTGGACTACCACTATCACTTGAATACTCTGAATTACTTACAGCTTTGTTGACTTTCCTGTAACTTGTGCACGACACATAATGGTTTGGGTGTCACTTTATTACATAAGAACACAAACAGTAATCGTAACTTATTTTAAAACCGTACCAAAAATTATCTTTACAGCAGACCAGAGTTATGTCCTTTGGGAGATGTGATTTCACTTGGTGAACAACAGCTTTGCGAAAAGGTGTTTTGGTTGACTGTTTTCAGGGTTCAAAACAAAGTCGTACACAACCCCAGTATGGTCTAAAACGACAGGAATGATGAAAAAAAGTCTGTGCATCGGGATTTCAATGACTAAGGAGGAGGGCCCAGTAATATCAATGTTAATTAATGGACCGGGGAGGGGTGGGGGGGTGTCTAAGTACTATAGGGGTTCAAGAACTCTATGACACCGGCAGGTCTCACAACCCGCTATGCTAGGCTCGCAAAGCTCATCAAACGTCATTGATTACACGGGCGGCGAGCTGGAGTGAAATTCTAATTTTACCGTCAATAACAGGAAATCGATGCAGTTCACACCAAGACCGGTTGCAGACGAAACTGACCCACAAACCGCCAAATGAGGTTCTGTCGTCGGTAATGGAGGACAAACACGGCCATTAGAAAACGCAGTCTGGCAAATCACGAGGTTTGATATTGGCCATAACAACGGAGCACTCGAAGAGGAGGGGGGGGGGGGGGGACAAAAAACGAAAAAACAAACAAACAAAAACAACTTGCTGCATAGCGGTAAAGAATTCATATTCAAATGAGTTCTGGAGGGCAGCACAAATTATCGTTACTGGCTATTTGCTGTTATGTTTCGTTGCAAATTATGCCAAAATTCGTAGCCCATTTCAGCACAGGCTATTAGGGATGCCCTGAATTGCGTAAACTCTACCAAAATGTGTGACCCAGGTCAGGGTTTAGCACAGGCCTGCGGTTGCATATGGAAAGTGGTGCAAACCATGCCAAAATTTGTAACCGAGGTCAGCACAGGCCATAAAGGTTTGCCTGATGACCTAGTGCATGATGTGGACTGTGCAACCAGCGTGTTTAAAACAAGCGAGCGTGAGTTTGCGGTGACTTCATTGTGCTTCTGGTCAATAAGCGAGACACATCGCTACACTGCCTAGCGGGTGTTGCGTGCTGCACGAGAAGACTTGCAACTATGATCTTTCTCGCTCAGTGTCAAAACGCAAGATGAGTTGTCAAATCAGGCTCCGCTGGGCTTTTTTAAAGGTTTCAGAGACGCTGAAACTGTGTGATAGAATTGACTGTGCAGTTGCACGGTCGGACAGTTTTTGTTTTTTTTCAAAACACACTGTTATTGTTAGTGGCATTTTGTTGAGATTGCAGATCTTTAAATAGGCCACACCGCTTTCCCTGATGACCTAAATGAATAGGTGCAAATCGTGCAAAAATCCACATTTTGAACAGGCTGTAGGAGTTTGTCTGATGCTCTAGTCAATGGTGCAAACTGTGTGTAGGTGCAAACTGTGTGTAGGTGCAAACTGTGTGTAGGTGCAAACTGTGTGTAGGCGCAAACTGTGTGTAGGTGCAAACTGTCCCTGAATCTATCACATAACTCCACATAAAGCGATACAGGCCATACAATTTCGCCTGATGACCTCGTCAATAGTGCAAACCACCCATTTCCACCTTTTTTACAGACGAAAGGGTGTTGTCTGATGTCCCGGTGAATGGTGTAAACTGTGACCTTTCACACTGACTGCCCCCAGCTGCACGAACCTTTCGTCCCGAAACGTGTCATCCAACAGGCCCTCTCTGGCCGATGAGTAGGTATATATCACAATGATTTGCGAGTCTGCGCCAAAGCATTGACCGATGTTGTGGGTGATCCGCAAAGCCCCCGATGGGAAATCCATGCTAGCCAAGCTCCCCCCGGTGATAGAAAAAGGGGAAATAAACCTTTACCCCCTTCCTAATTTCCCCGAAGCGGGTGATATCTAGATGAAACAAACCGAGAGAATTACGAAGAGCCCGGCTGGTCACGAGAGGGACGAAGCGGGGAATCTCCTGCTGACCCCCATGGCTAGGATGTGACATCCATGGCTGGGGTTGTGACTTGCCAGCAGTTTTGCAGGTTGCAGGAGCAATTTAATGTGAATTGTGATGGCCATCAAATGATCCGTCAATAATTAATAACATTAATATGTCCGGACCTAATGAATGATTGCGGGCAAGGCAGTACCAGCCATGGGCGGTGGGTGGTCTAGTGGTTAAGGCTTTGTCACCAAGGTGAGAGGACAGGTTCGAGTCCCACTCGGGGCAAAGAATTTTTTCTTTTTCGTATATGGCACCTGCCATTCGGGCCGACCGTCGGGGGTTCTCTCCGGGTACTCCGGCTTCCGTCCCCCTCTGCTGTGGAAATGTTCAGCCCACAAAAATAAGAAATAAACGCAGCTTAAATTATAATTGGTGAGCTGGCCCTTCGCACCACCTGACTGTAATGTGTTCATGTCCAGCGTGTGAGAGACTGCGTGTGATTCACGTGAACGTGCGTGTTGGATTTAGCTCGAGGCGCTTTGAGCCAAATATCTGGTATAAAGCGCCTATATTAATGCGATTATTATTATTTCTGCAGACGCCTTCATCACCCCGGCAGATGTAACCAGGCGGCATATCACTGGCAAGCCAACAGCATATCCCGGTTTTCAGACGCAGAACCTTGTGCAACGTCAGGCAGTGTACAACAGCCGTGCCTTTGAAATCCCGATAGCACACACCGAGCAACACAGAGGTTCCTTCTTCATCAGAACACCCTTGGAGTGGAACAGACGGAGTGATGACGTCGTTCTGCCACCGCCTTTACATCTGTGGTTGGCAGGTTTGCTGCTGCTGCTATATTCCAGCAGTAGCAGCCCCTGGTAAATTTAAGGAGCGTTCTACAACAAGCTCTGACGTTGAATATTCCATCGAAATGATTTAAATTAAGTGTTGTATTACAATAGGTACTAAAACACTTGTTTCATCCCGCTTTTATGGACCTTTTAATCATAAACCACCAAGATTCAAGACCATCTGTGAACATGTAAATAATTATAGTTGTTTTTAAACTTAGAGACGCTTCACACCTCATATTACTCTTATGGCCAATCATGGCTTCTGTCGTTCGAATCCCGGCTGTGGCCAGATATTTGTGCTGGCCTATTTCTCGTTGCCCCGTCTTTTCTGTCACCCTTACGTGGTGAAAAAGGACAGTAAACTTCCAAACACCCACTCACGCTCTCACCCTGACTTCTGTAACTTCGAACTTCATCCCGGCGGTCTATCCAGATCGAGATGCAGAATGTGGCAAAGGAATGGAGGACAGTGACTGTTCATTTATAGCCTCGTGGCACTATCGATTGATCAAATGTTCTAGCCGCGCACCAAGAACCAACGAGTCGATAAGTATACGCTCGGCAATGGTTATTTACACTTACAGGAAACAATTGTTCTTCAGAGTAGGACAAAATGACAATAACGAAAGCATTGCAAAGCAATAAAGAACGATGCAGCAATAAGAATTAAAATCCTCCGTCTTACAGAGTTCACAGATGGACAGACAAAGAGACAGAAACGCTCACTGAGACCGACGGATACACACAGTGACAGACTGACGGACACAGAGACAGATAAACATAGACAAATACAGATGGACAGACCACTAAAAAGACATAGCAACAAACGGGCAGACAGACAGACACAGGTAAAGGTGGACACAGGAGGACAACACTGAAAACAATTGCCCTGCACCCATTGGCTCGCGAGCTAACACTGCAAACGGTTTCCTCATGTTTACAGTACTGCTTATTACACACACAAGAGGTTGGGGTGCTTGTTTCAGGGTTTAACGTCCTTTCCCTCCACATATAAGGGTAATATCAAAGACGGGGCAATGAGAAAAAGGCCACACACAAGAGGAAGAGAAGGACAAAGAGGTCCAAGGTTGGTTGGTTGGCTGGTCCTGGGTTGAACGTCCTTTTCCACGAAATACCGGTAATACTGAGATTCGAACTCATGGCCGGAGCATTGAAAGTCCAAATGTTTACAAGCTCGGCAATCCAGGCTCCACACAGGTCACAGCGACACGGACCAAATCCCGAAACAGCGAGGGACTGATTAAATTAACAAATTAACACACAATGAATAAAAAGCGTGATGTGTGGCGATGCACGAGCTGTAGTGTGCGTTCCTTTGTGAAAGAACCTCCCACCATGCCCCACCACCCAAAAAATCAACAAGAAAAAAACAAAAACAAAACACAACCAAATTGTAAAATTAAAAAAGTGTAATTCGCGGTGCTAGCATGCGAAAGCGGAGAAGAAACAACAAAGTAAATAAACAAACAAACAAATAGTGAATCAAAAAAACGTGATGTGTTGCACGTGCTAGCGTGCGTTCCTTGGAGAAGAGAGAACTGAATTTCCCAGGAGGGATACCCAGGTGATAGAGGGAAATTGAAATACAGTTTTTTGGGGGATGAGTCATGATCTTTAAACGCAGAGCAGAGTCGCCCCATGAGGCTGCAGACACAAAACCCTCTCAGCTCTCATTTGATGCACTCGCTGACCTCCTATGCAAGAGTGACTTCAGGTTTAAGTGGGTGTCATTGTGTCCGTCCAGGCGAAAGGTACTGATGAAGGGCACTGGACGGTGTTGGTACACTGAAACCACGGCCACCCGAAGGACCGGTAAACTGGACGCCCTTGCTAGTCACGTGAGCATAATATGCAGAATTATTTAGTTCTGAGTGATGCTGAGCTGGTAAAGATAACGATAAACATAGCTACGGTCAAGACTTTCCTACCTTACTAGACACCATTTCCTTGCATGTCAAGTTGAATTTATGAAATACCTCTGGATGGGGTTTCTGGGTAAAGTCGATGTCTTTTTTCCTTAAACATTACTTGGAAATGTCTTTGGTCCAGGCTCTTATAAACATAAGCATGGATAATTTCAGTTCACTAAACGTATGTCTTGTCACATCAGGGGGTAATTGCTATACTGATACATCAAAACACAACAACAACAAAATCAAATCAGTCGTTCGGTAGTGTATGGTTGGCCTTTTAGGACCATTTGTACCTCGCCTAAATGCACTATTGTCGTCTACAGTACGACTGCACCATTACCACAAGGTAACCTTGACCGTAAACCTAGATCTAACCCTAATTCTATAATAACAATAATATTAATGATAATAATAATAACCGTGTATTGTGTGGGCGTTTTACCCAATTTCTTGCAACACGCACGCTCACGTGAATCACACGCATTCTTTCACACACTGGACATGAACACAATGTCATTACAATCACGTGGTGCTAAGGGTCAGTTCAGCAATTTAAGTTTCGGACTTTAGAACTGCATTTTGTTGTTGTTGTTTTTTTTCAAATTTTGTGGGCTGCACGGCATTCCCACGGCAAAGCAGAGGGGGGGGGGGGGAGGAATCCGGAGTACCCGGAGAGAATCCCCGACGATCGGCCCGAATGAACGGTGCCACGTACGAGAAGGAAAAATTCTTCGCCCCGAGTGGGACTTGAACCTGACCCCTTGCATCGGTGACAAAGTCTCTTAACCACCAGGTCACCGACAGCCCCATTCTAAACCTAAACCTACGTCAGCACAGTTGGACCTCTACGCCCATAGGAAGCGAACGATACTAACTGGGCTTCAGTGAACACATACAGACCAGAAATTAACATTGTAACTGGTGACCCCCTTTGATCCGGTGTTGCCTTACAGAAGCGACCAGTCTAGACGGGTTTAATTGTATTGTGCGCACGCGATAACCTCTCTCCATTTCCCAGATTCAAACTCTGCAATGTCGAAAGTCAGGGTACGACATTTCTTCGGATTGGGTTATCAATTCCCTGTTGTGTCTCCGCTAAGGAGATCGAGACTTCCTCTTCCAGTTCATTGTTACTCTTCCAGGACAGGACCGCGTGGTACACTAAGCACGTAAAGCACGTGTTGCACGAAGAACCGTTGTCCTACCGGCCCCAGTAGTGCAATGGTTGGCACTTCGGACCTTGGTCCTGTAGACCCGGTTTCGAATCCCAGCCGAGGCCCGCAGGATTTTTCCTATCTAGGTCGGGCGGGCGTGTTATGGGCCCAATGGGGAGGTTGTTGCCACAAAGCTGGTTTAACGCCGGGATATTTATGACAGGAAGCGCGGGATGCGGCCCTGTCACGCAGTCCCAAATCACATGGACCTCGATATCATCATCATACCATCATCCTCATCCTCAATATTTTTTTTTAAATGCACCAGCTTCCGAGCCCTCCGTGGACTCCATCCCATGACCTGGGAGGACTACCACTGAAACTGGCAAAGAGTTGGGACAGGAACCCCTTCCCCCACTCCTCCCCCCAAAAACAACAACAATAAAAACAACAACACCCCCCCCCCCAAAAAAAAAAACAAACAAACAAAAAAAAAAAACACAGCAACAACAACAACAACCAAAAAACCAAAAAACCAAAAAACTTCAAACATGTCCTACTGACTAGCCACGTTCTAACTCTTTACCACCTTCTCAGCCGTAAGCGTCATTCACCGGGGTGGCACTACTTGAATGTTCCGGTTTAATCCGAGTATCAAAGGGCTACAGAGGGCAACGCCTCATAGCACCGAGCGATTGATCTGGGCAGATTCAGCGAACGGGAAACGCTTCGCGCTGTGTCAGCATCGGAAACACAGTACATCGTAAATTATTTAAGCGAATGGTAGTACGTTTCCGGCGCTCCCCCAATCTTGGCTTACGCTGAAAGAGGCTTGTCGGGGCAGAAGCTGAGATATTTTGCGTGGCCCGAGCTCTAATGTAGACATAAAATATGTATGGGTGATCAGACGCCGGCTTGTTGGCAAACGTCACCTATCCCGGCATGCACCTCTTCGTCTCTCCTCCACACGGCACCCTCCTTCTCCCCCTCCCTTTCCTCCTTCCCCAGCAACCCCCTCACTTCCGCTTCATCTGACTGATTGGAAATGGGAAGGGAAGAGAGATAAGAGGGAATGAAGAGAGTGCTCTTCTCCTTCCTAGCAGCCCGGCGACTGGTGGCTCCCCCCCGGGGGCCATCTTGGGAGTGAAATGGCATGTAAATCATGGAGTGGCCGGGGCAGATTGGGTATGATAAGCCGGCAACCTCCCTGAACGGTTCGACTGGCAAAATAATTGTCAGGTCTGACCTTTTGTTTCGCAAGCGTTTCACTCTTCCCCCTAAACACCCCTTGTGTCGTGGTGCGCGGGGTTTTGGGTGTCCGTCTGACGTCAGCAAGGATATTTGACCCTTACATGACAACAGCCGAGGAAGACAATCCCCATTCATATAATGTTGATTAGTGAAGTGAAACTTAAAGCCAGTTAAAGGCACGTGAGCGTGCGTGTTGGGTTAGCTCGCGGCGCTTTGAGCCAATTCAAGAAATTGGGTAAAACGCCCAAATAATACATCTGGGTTTGTTGTTGTTGTTGTTGTTGTTGTTTTTTCACTTACCAATGCTCAGTTGGTATGGTACGCCCGTTAGGGGGTGCAAATGTATACCAGTCAACTCCGTCGATATTTCGCATAAAGTAAAGTCGTAGAAGGGTGGGTGGGTGTTTGGGGGGTTTAAACGTCCTTTTCCACCACACAGGGTGATATCAAAGACGGGGCAACGATGAAAAAGCCAGCACAAATATTTGGCCCCAGCGGGGATCGAACTCACGACCCGAGCATTAGAAGTCCAACGCTCTACCATTCGACCACCCCGGCTCCCCTAGTCGTAGAAGGAAGTCAGCGGCCACGTGACTTCACCTCGCCAGACCCCAGAGTACATTTGCACCCCCACCCGCGTTGTGGTGCTACAATTGCCCCTAACAGTGGACGACTGGACTACACGTGCCCCTCCAGCGCATGACTGGTATACATTTGCATCCCCTAACTGGCGAACTATACCACCTGAGCCTTAGTAATATGGCCTGGAACCTGAATGTGTCCAAATCTGAACAGTGCAAAACTCCGATTTTTTAATATCAAAATGGGACTGCACTGCCATTCCCATGTTTTCATGTTCTATAAGGACATTTATTTTTCCCGAAAATAATTTGATTTATCCGCAAACCGCACGTTCTCCTATACCGCCTCAGGAGAAATTCATTGCACACACGGCTGTGAAATCTTCGACCTAATGGTCATAACTCATGCTCCAGTTCTCCTCAGCATTATTTGTTAATCTCAGATCACACGTTTTCCCTCGTGAAAAATAAACCATACATATAAGGGATCTAAAAGTGTAGTCAAGTCATGCTTAAATGGTTACGGCTATAGTGTTGGGGGGGGGGGGGGGTAAAATCTCGGCACAGGTCACGTGACTGAAGTCGTTTGTTCCTACATTTTTTCTTTCGGAGAGTTTGAGATTTGCTTGTTGCACTTTCTGCAACACGCCGGTAGGTAGTCATGGCGCCCCCTCTCTTGTAATCGAGGATGTGACTTCCCCGATCACTCATGGGTTACCCGGTAGTATGCTCCTGCGGGGCAACCGGGACAATCAAGCGGTAGACCGTTGGACTTTCGATGCTCGGGTAGTGCGTTCGAATCCTGACTGGGAGTCAAACATTTGTGATGCGTTTTGTTTTCATCGTTGCTCCGTCTTTGATATCACCCTCATGAGGAGTGAAAGGGACGTTAAACCCCAATAGAGAGATTAATCAAGGGAGATTTTATTGCCGGCTTTGAGCCCAGGGGTTTTTAAAGCCATGATACGATCCAATGAACATCATCACGGGCGGCTATGTCAATACGTACACATGTTATCACAAATATCGCCCTCATTACACATTTCATGAACATCACTCTCGTTACATACACTATAAACATTGAGAAAGTGCGCATGCAGCCATGCCACAACCATCAACCAACCATCCAACCAACCAACCATCAAATAATCATACGTTTCATCACAGATGTACGCTGGGATTTCATGGAAGCAGAAAATCAGACATTGATTTTTTTTGGCTCCTGGTGAGCGGATGTGGGGAAGACGGTGTCTGCTCTGCTACTTTTAATGCTGCCTCCTTTAGCAGATAACGGTGCCCGTCTCCAACAATTTCCTACACAGCTGTGCGCTTGGGGTGTTATGGCGATAGACAGATCTGGACAGTCAGCCGCCCACGTACAAATTAGTCCCCTTCTTGTGGCTTCTCCGAAGTCTCAGCTGGTGCTGATGTTAAAACGTGACAGATGATGTAAGAGATAAGAAGAAAATCTGTCCTGATAAGATGTCTGTATTAGTTTGCATCAAAAGAATAAATAAAAATTTGAACTTGACGTTGTTGTCAGATTAATCTATTTCTGTTGACAAGAATATCAGCTTGTGCTGTTTCATCACTGTGATGGTACAGATTTTTTACCCAGGTTTTATCTCAGGATCGATACATATAATTAAATGAAAACAATTCCTGCGCGCGCGCGCACACACACGCACACACGCACGCACACACGCACACACACACGCACACACACACACACACACACACAAGGTGAATTTTATATCGTGCATTCCGCAGAAAATTACATTTGACACAAGTGTGCAAATGCGTAAGGTGTCTGTTTTTGGCTACTGAATACAGTAGAGACCACACCAAAGTTACCATGCTGGTTTCCCAATATTTCTTGATTAAAAAGGGCCCTTTGCGGATTGGATCCCTATGGTCCTTCGTGCTCACGGCTGCCTTCAAATTTCACGACTGCTCGCAAATTAAATCTCGCAAATTATTAACAGACACTGCATCAAGTCGTCATTTCCGGTCACGAAATACCCCCTCCCCCTCCCGGCCCACGTCAGTCTCTCTCCCTCTCCCCCCCCCCTCCCCCCTCGAAGAAACTGTGAAAGGTTGTGGGTATGGAGGGAACTCAAAATTGAATATTCTCTCAGCAGCAGTTACATCGCCATTCAAGCGTGCGAAGAACGAAAGCAGTACTGACATCAGTCACACATCAATGTACAAGCTGTCTTCACAAATCAGTAGAAATTTTACAATGTCCGCCTTACACTGACAGAAACTGGAGAGACGAGTGTGAAATATCAGGTCACGCACAGCTGGTCTTTGAATAGTAGCCTGAGAAAAATTGATGAAATATTTATGACAGAAGACAGGTAGGGGCCATCCGTTTTGCGTTTTACCCCGGTCATACATGGCCAGGCGTTGCAAGGGAAGCAATCCATGTCAACTAAATGGCAATGGCCACGTCTTGTCTCTCTTTAACAGCAAGGTCTGAAGTTTTGTCCGACTTTTCGTGTTAACTGACTACAACTCGCAATACAATCCTGGAAATCAGTATTTTGAACTTTGGAAATGAAGCATGGCTGATTCGGTTTGTGAATGCCAGAGAGTAAAATGTGTATTGAATGCGATTGCAGAGTCTGTCGTATTTTTTTCAAGTTGTTTCAAGGTTCAAGTTTGATTGCCCTCGACTCGGGATTGTGTCAAAGATGTAAAACAAACGATCAAACAACAACAGCAACAACAAACCTGCGGCTCTTCATGGTCGCATACTCCGGTTGTAAACTTTTGAATTTATGGACGCTCTCCGCCTTACGCCTGTCCATTTTGAAAGAATACAGAAAGAGTTCCGCTTGAACTGATCAGTTAGGCTTTGCCGCAGTGCATAAATTTAATAAACAACCTAACACTGCTGGTTCACTGTAGTTTCATGTTTCCCATCCCTCTCTTGGTCCACGACGAATTCTTCCCGCTGAGTCAGCAAGGACGACTGAGGTTCCGTCGCCAGGGCTGACTTGCAGAAGTGCCACGTGACCACCCCGCACAGCACGTGACTCAGGGCGTTGGCAGACGAGCGGATGCGATCTCTGGTGACGTCAATACAAAATGAAAGTTTATGGATTTAAAAAAAAAAAACAAAAACATTCTGTGTGATAAAGTATATATAAAACTGTGTCACATCGAAATTAAACCTAAATATATATAATTTAATGCAGTGCTTGAGAATACAATTATCCATAGTCAGAGTGTCTGGCATTCAATTTTACACGTTTTAAAATGTCACTGTTTGCCGTAGCCGCGGGCAGCTGAAAATCTGATTCAACTTAGCGTTGCTTTAATGCATTTTGAGAACACCACCACCACTAAAGAACCACCACCACCACCACCACCACAACAACAACACGGTGAATGAAGGTCTACGTACGAGTACCACTCGAGAGCGAGAATGATGCCGATGTTGGCGGGCGGGATATCGAGTGACGCCAGTATCATGAGAATGGTCACCACGCTAGCACTCGGAACACCGGGGATGGCCAGCGAACCCACCATTGCCAGTACTCTACACAACAGCAACAGCAACAACAACATCAACACCGTGCACACACACACACACACACACACACACACACACACACACACACACACACACACACACACACACACACACACACACACAACATGTTTTTGGGGCACGAATTAATGTACGACGGATAGGAACCGATGGTCAGTTACACGACAGTAATTGGACAAATACAAGTATGGTTTCAGGGTATTTAGAGCTGTGTAACTTTTTTTTTTTTGGGGGGTGGGGCAATTCCAGTGGTGGGTGGGTGGGTTTGTTCGGGGGTTTAACGTCCTTTTCCACCACTTACGGGTGATATCAAAGACGGGGCAGCGATGATGAAAAAGCCAGCACAAAGATTTGGCCCAAGTCAGGATACGAACTCACGACCCGAGCAATAGAAGTCCAACGCTCTACCACTGATTCGGCCATCCCGGCTCCCCATTCCAGTGGTGGTCTACCCAGTGGAGTCCGCAGAGGTAACTGAGGCAATTTCTTTTATTGATGGTTTGTAACAGTTCTGATTATCTCCTTCTTTCTTCTTCAGGTTTTTTTTTTTTTTTTTAAACATTTATTTGGGGGACAGCGCGACGCGACGCAAACACGTTTGATTTGGGTCCATACAAATTTCAATTTCCGAGTGCTTAAACGCATTGCACGGGTTTTCTAAGCCGAAGGGTGTCTTGCTCCGACGCCAAATAAATCAACCAGTAAATAAATAAATAAATAAATAAATAAAGAACATTTTTACCGGAGGCCACTAGCCACAAAAAAATCGTTTCTTTGTGTGCCTAACTGAGTAACTCGCTCAAAGCTTTATTGGATACGCATTTGGACGTGAATACTACTCACGTGATGAGAAGAATATTGTTCAGTGTCTCCATCCCTTGCAGCTGTACTATGAAGAGGGAGGTAAGCACGATGAACATGGTACTGCCGTCACGGTTGATGGACACGGCCAGCGGTGCAACGAAGCGTGACACTCTGGGGTCCACGTCACGGCTGTCTAGACACCGTATGGCTTCTGGCATGGACACGGTGCTTGACAAAGAAGAGACGTGTTCACATTAATGTTTAAAATGCCATGCCCATGGACAACGGTTTCTCATCCAGACACGCTTGTGCGAATGTCAAGAACGGGCTTTGCTTTGTATGCGTTCATTCAAGTCACGAACAAGGGTTTTTTTGGGGTTTTTTTCATTAAAAAAACAAAACAAAAAACAAAACGCACCTGGCTTTTGATCACGTCACAGCCCTGAGAAGTACTGACATAAACGGATTCCATATATGGGGCTGGACAGAATCCCCTACCACCGCGTAACTCAGACTTATCCCCCTTGTCAGTCAGATCCGCAATAGCTCCGTCGGTTGAGCGATTAATTCGGTAGTGATTTCGATCATGATTTGCGGAGGTAGACTTTACAAATTGTGCAGACCCTTCACCCCTTCACGTTGCCCTCGGCTGTGTGAACTGTACCCCCCCCCCTCCCCCCGGATATCACCCATCTTTGAAATGTCGGAATGTACATGAGTATCTACAAAAGAAAGAAGTATGGACATACGAGCTTGCGGCAGCAAATGTAGTAATCACTGGGCGTGCAGCGTCCAATAGAAACGGTAGTGGGTTCTGGCGGATGAATACCAAGTACAGCAAAGGCATCACAACGACCAGGATGAACACGCTGCCCACAGTTTCCGCGAGGACGAACAGTCCTAGGCCGCGGAACGTGTCCACGACATCAGTGGATCCTCCAACGGCTTTCGCGATGAGGCTCAAAGCTCCCAGAGGGGTCAGCCTGAAATGGGATCATAACATCCAGTGTTAACACCATTTGTACAGTTTTAACACGTTTGCTACTATTTTTGCATTATTGCGAATGAAACAACGAAGACCCGGCGTCAACACCGGAAAAGACACCAACGAGGACAGAGTTTTAGCTTCTAGTCACTTACCATATAATCCAGTGGAAAATTTGAAAAATGACTTCAGTTGCCGACTTGAAAAACTTGAGGAACGGTTCGGCGGAGTCGCCACACTTGCTTGCCGCTATTCCAATAGCCGTACTCACCACTACCAGACCTGGAAACGTGGGACAGAATTTGGATCGGGATTACGATGGAACAGTTATGTGTTGTTGTTTTTTTCCCTGTTCAACAGACTGATAGACTCACGCCCTTTCCACAAAACTGCCAGACAAAGAATTGAAAGTTCTGCAGAATAGCAAAGTAGAAGAATCAGCTTGGAGATATAGACATAATGCCAAAACCCTTATGCTTATTTACAAAATTTAAGACCTTGTCGTTACACTGTCATTACGCGACGTGTGCACAAGAATCCATGACCCAAGCTAGCGAGTCTGTCAGCCAGATGATGAAATTCGGTAGTAACGCCAAAATGCACAGTCGTCACAACAATTTTTTTTTTTGGCTTGAGCATGTACACATTAAAATTATTATTATTACACCTGATTTATACAGTTTCCTATTACTTGCAACCAAAAGGCAGGCTTCATCCTCAAAAAGGGTAACAGTCATCTTCGGGGTCATTATTAATATGAAGTTTTGCCAGGTAGCGATGTGGTGCGTCTACTGAAAACAACACCACCTAAAAAATTACACATTTTTGTTTTTGCTAAATTATTGTAAGACATTCTCTAATCGTTGTAAAGCACAAGTTGCGTGTTTTGGAATGTGAGAATTTCCCTTTAAATGAACACCGCTTTACCAAGAATGTTCATGCCGCCGGCACTTCCGACAAAGCGTTCATACTCGGTGTCGTTACTACTAGTGATGTTGACGTTGACTGCAGGTTTCTCGCGGTACCGGGTCTGTGTTTTCTGGAAGCAGGCCGTCACCACGTTGTCTGGCACAAAGTTTCTGCAGACAAACGGCCAACACAAAGTTATGGACATCAGTTTACAAGACGTTGATGATGTATAATACATCAATGAATAAATGAATGAATCAATAAAGAAAAATAAATGGATTGAATAAATCAATTAATAAGACACGAAAATAAACAAATTTAAAAAAAAAATAAAAGAAGAAATGAACAGTTCTGTTCACGGGTTACTGATTCATGGGAAGTAACTTCATTGTTCAGTGCGGCAACTTCACATGGATTACCTCCAATAGTGCGCATTCTTGGCAAAGCCGGATACATCTGCCGGTACAGTATTGAATAAACCAGACTGGGTGGGTAATAGTTAGGGAGTTTAACGTCTTTTTCCAGCACGTGTGGGTGATATCAAAGACGGGGCAAAAAAAAAAAAGGCCGGCACAAATATTTGGCCCCAGTCGGTATTTGAACTCATGGCTCGAGCACTGGAAGTCAAACGCTCTACCATTCGGTTATCCAGGCTCCCCGAATAAACCAGAAAAGTAATAAAAGTAGGATATAATTATACGTGATCGTTGTTGAAAGGCCGTTGTGAATTTATATAATTGCATTTATTTTCGAATTTTGTGGGATGAACATTTCCAAAGCAGAGAGAGAGATGAAGCCGGACTACCCGGAGAAAACCCCCGACAGTCGGCCGGAATGAAAGGTGCCACATACGACATACTTCATATGAGAATGCTTGTCTCCAAATACTTTACCGTATTAAATCAGCGAAGAGATCCGATGTCTGAAGATTGCCAGTATCCACGGTTGTGTCAGAGTAATCCTCGGCAGCACCCACACTTCCTGGGGTTTTGGCATCAGTTCATCGGCGACATAGATTTTATGTAAATTTCTTGGAGTGACAAGGTCGGTATTGGCACGCACTTTAGAAAAAGTGCGCCAGCTACAGCTTCTTCGAGTATCAAGGTATAATTATATTACTCTACTGAGATCCAGCACAATTGTAAAGTTTAAAACAAAGTTTTCGATATCTACAGAGAATTCAGTTGAAATCTACAAAGAAATGGCACTACTGTTTAGGTCAGTGATAAACGAAGTACCGTCACTGATACACAACTTATGTGAAACTTTTCGTCCGTAAATAATCATTGTCAACAACAACAACAACAACAACAACAACAACCAACAACAACAACACAGGTGATTGATTTTAAAAACAGCAACAGAGAAAAACAGGTGCTAGATTTTAACAACAGCAGCAAAGCAGATTGTTGGTTTTGCTGTTCATGTGCAGCTGGATGTACATGTACCTGGTTTGACGATGACGGCGAGGAGAGTGCCGACGATACCGCCGAGGATGTTCGTGATGATCATGTAGCCAAGCGCCACGCTGGTCACCCGGCCGTTCTCCCGGGGCTTCAAACCCGACGTTCCTGGAAATGAAGTCGTCATCCGGATCAGTTTGACGTAAAGTCGTCATCCGGATCAGTTTGACGTAAAGTCGTCATCCGGATCAGTTCGACGTAAAGTCGTCATCCGGATCAGTTTGACGTAAAGTCATCCGGATCAGTTTGACGAAATGTCGTCATCCGGATATGTTTGACGTAATTTCGACATCCAGATCAGTTTGACTTAAAGTCGTCATCCGATTCTGTTCGATGAAAAGCTATCATCCAAGCAAGTTTGACGTAAAGTAATCACTCAAATCAGTTTGATTTACAGTCGTCATCCAGAACAGCTTGTCGAAAGGTAATCATCCACATCAGTCTGACGTAAAGTCGTCATCCAATCTGGTTTGAGGAAAAGACGTCATCGCTAATTCGTCATCTAGACCAGTTTGACGCAAGGTCATCGACCAGATCAAATTGACGTAAAGTCAGTCGTCCTCTGGATCATAATTATCGACATAAAGTAACCAGCCTGATGAGTTTGAGGGAAAGTCGTCATCCAGGCCAGTTTGATGTAAAGTCATCAACCAGATAAAAGTGACGTAAATGTCCTCATCTGGATCAGGTTCAAGCAAAGTTACGACTCTGATCAGTTTGAAGACTTACCAGTGATGATGCTACAGATGATGAGGGGTAAAACAGCCGCCTTCAGCACGCGCAGAAACAGTTCCCCAGGAAGGCCTTCATTAACATAAAATATCAGCCATGTTTAAGGTTTTTTGCTTACGCCCCCCCCCCCCATTATACGTTGAATAATAATAATGATAATCATGCAGTTTAATACAGACACTTTAACGCAACTGTTTGGCTTAGAGCGCCACGAGCTGAGCGTAACACGCACGCGCACGTGAATCACACACACACACACACACACACACACACACACACACACACACACACACACACACACACATACACACACACACACACACGCGCGCGCGCGCGCGCGTGCGCGCGCACGTACGCACGCGCACGCACACGCGCACACGCACACACACACACACACACACACACACACACACACAACACACACACACACACACACACAAGAACATCACCACATTACAATCGTTGCCTACCAATCCATATGAGCGCGTCATCGGACGCACCCGCGAAGTAGACGATGAATCCAATGGCAAAACCAAGAGCCACGCCCACCACAGAACATGTGAGCAGTAGGATATTTTTAGATCTGCAGGTCCGGCTGAAGCAGCTTTGTCCTTCGCTGTGTAGTTCCGGTAAAGTCTGCGACGTGCTGCCAGCAGAATTCATTTCAAACCAACTGTGGAAACTTTACAAACTGTTTTCCTCAGAACACGTACAGCATATGGTCAGTTACACTTTTGGGAGGGCAAGATAAAACCATGGACCCTAAATGTTATGTACGTCCTTGATAAAACTCAGTACGGGTCTTTTCCAGGGAGGCAATTCAGTGTCGACAAGATCTTTCAACGTTTGTTGTGTTAGGCGTTGTCGATTAGTCGATTAGTCGATTAGTCCTGAATCAAGAGGGAAAGCGGTCTCGGTATATAACACAGTGATAACTATCGTCTTAAATTTTATCAGCCCAGCAGCAGTAATAAAAGACTGACAGTACTCAGACGAGGAGAATTCCACAACAAGCTGTTTTGAGCGCGTTATACTGTGAACAAAGCCAACAACTTGTAATTTGGGAAGAACGTTTCCGACTGTCCTAAACCGAGCAGATAACCGAATCTGTCTAGTCTTGCCACAACTACACAATGCAAAGTTTGAAGAAACTAGAAACACACACCTCTATTTAAAGGGAGAAATATTGACGTACATCACTTTCAATATTGGTTTTGGCTGTCCATTTTAATGGTGTCTGTAATGCCGATGTTAGATGATGGTGAATAATGAGCAGCTGCGTCCACAGTAATGGTCAGATTATCCCGTTAGATCACTTTAATTACACACATCTACATATAAAATGAATTGAATTGCAGTGAAGCGAATTCATTGATGGTGTCGATAATATTAATGTCCATTTACGTTGAACTGAAGCATATTGAACAACTGCGCCCGGTCAATAATGGTCGACGAATTTGTATTGCCACTCCTGTCCATTATGAAGCCCATTAAAGGCCAGTGCGTGCCCTCTTAGGCATGATGGTAATAATCACTCACACATCACACACCAACCCTCGTCAGCCTTCCTTCACCTTTTTCACCAATCATACACAAAATGCATGCCACCAACTCATCAGTGCCACTGTCTACACAAAGCAATCCTAAAGTCAGCAGCTGCTTTTGCCGAGGACACATTACTAGTTCCGACCATAAAGTGGCGAAAAATGAAAAAATGACGGGAGAATTATTGAGGGAAAATATTTCCTCTACTGAATGGACTCTAGTTGTGGGCGACATCCCACATAGTTCATGAAAGGCGCCAACGTGGACAGACAGATAGAAGTACATAAAGGTTCATGCCGGACTGAAGCCAAGACATATCAGTACCGTTGTAGAGAGAATAGCAGCCTCCTACCCCTCCTTAGGTTATAATGTCTCATCTGGTGTTGGGGGGGGGGGGGGGGGGGGGGGGGGGGGGTCGGGGGGGTCGGGGAGGGGGTGAAAAACACGTCTTTTTGACAAAGTTGCAATGTTGTAGGTGCGCACTACTGTGGACAAAACAACAAAAAAATAAATGCTGGGCGTTGACTGGCATAACTCTGAGTGTGGGTCAGTGACCAGGGGGCTTCAAGTTATTGTCATCACCCTCCTCTACTGGCTCCAGCCTGGCCGTAACTACTGGTCACCGCCCCTCTGATCCTAAAAATAGGCTGTGCTGTTACCGCACCGTGGAGACATGTTTCGCGAAGAATTACGAAGTCTTTTCGGCGGGCTTCGGGGAAGGGCTTTACGTACTAATATACGCCGAACACCAGCCTGGTGCTCTCGCTATAGCGAATGTCACGTGACTAAAAGAAAAACAGCAATGGCGCCGATTGTGAGTTTACAGGCTACAGGACATGCGAATTATATATATATATATATATATATGCCTCTTAAACATAACGTTGCATATGACACGCTAGAAATGCTTTAAAATTCACCAAAAAATTCACGAAAATTCGGCAGCCAAAGGCATATATGTAGAGTAAATTTCAACAATATTCCGGGGTTTTTTGGCAGTGTTAGCAGCCACCCCTCATTCCTCTATCGTCTGCTGGCTCTTGTGCCAGCCGCGCATGAATACAGTCAACAAGCCAGGCTCATTTTCCCCTAATTTTACTATTATCTGGCACGAAACTTATTTACAAAGCCAACAAAAAGCCTCAGATTGCCATTTTTTAGTCTACACACCATTTTAAAAAGCGGCAAAAATTTTGTACTATATTTAGCGTAAGCTGTTAGTGTCTGTAGCCTGTGAACCAGCGAAGTGTCCACGCTGGCCATGAAAGAGGGGGGGGGGGGGGTTAAGTAGACGCATCGAGATACCACAAACCACGGTCACAAAGACCGACCAATTTTGTGGCCTGAGTACAAGCTTGTGGCCATATGGACGATATGTTTTAATAGGTACACAGCTTTCATGGATTTTTACGTCGTTTTGTTAGTCTATCGCTGTTGATAAGGACCACGACCCCCCACCGTCCTGATTCTAGTGCTGGTTTCGGAATAGACAGCTTCTCCTTTCGTTTTCTGAGTCACTGACGACCCGTGTCAGTTATCGTGGAAACCACAATGGCTACTATACATGGGAAGGCGTCCGTGTTCTCTAACTCTGCAGAAATACTTTTTTCTTTGTTTATTTGGCGTTAGATATCATCGCTAGACTGCTTGCTGGAGGCCGTTCGTGAATCAGGTTGCGTTGGGCCGAATCTGTGTTGACTACACTACGCGCCATTTTGTCAACCCTTGAGACGCACGTTACGATTGGCTCATTGTTCAAGAATCTGAACTGTGATTGATCACAAATGACTTGCATTTCAAAGGGTTAATGTCCGCGAAGCGCAAAAAAATAGTCGTTTAAATTTGTCTCCAAGTTCCGTACTTTTGTCGACCAAACCGTATTTCCGTATCTAACTGAATCAAGCGGAAAATAATAATACGGCCAGTCCTTACTCAGTGGTTGGCACCTCTGTATCATAGCTTTTAACTATTCATTCAGAAACGATATAGCCATCAGTAACGCTGTTTTGTAATGTCGGTATATTTTGCCGGAATATCCTTCATTTGTGTCTGTCAGTTTGCATTTTAATACAGTGCTAAACATGAACATGAACATTCCTAACTCTTCCTAAAAATTAATATTTATTCGAAAAAAAACCCAACTAACTTAGACCTTCTGAGCGTTTAATGCTTTCGTTGCTTTCGTTTAATGCTTTCGTTGTAAGGGTCATCTATCTTCATTATCATCGTCATGGCATCATTACTGTCTTCGCTATCGTCAGTGTCATTTCCATCATCGTCATTGTCATCGTCGTCGTCGTCATCATCATCATCCATTACACAAACCTGTCACGACTGGTCATGGCAGGGTCCTTCTTGGTGTCCATTGTTTCACGGTCGCCGTTCTTCTGAGCTTAACTCTCCCCCTGTTGGTATGGGCTTGTTGTCCTGAAACACCGAGGCCAGAACAGAACGAAGACCCGGTATGGTATAACCAAACACAGACCACACAGATCCTACGTACGTACACTGATACGATGTTGTCAGCGTTTTCTACTGTTTGTCAAGCTCGCGTTAAAACACACTCACGCACGCACGTCGGCGAGCGGCGTGCTCTGGTGGGTTAGTTACTCCAAAACGCTGCCGCTTTAAAACGTTGCCGCTTTCCCCTGACTGTGAAAACTGGGCATGTTTGTGTAACGTTGGTCATCACAGTCAAGGATACAATCAACATCAACGACAGGACAGTCTGACTGGGTTGTTCAGTTATGATATATGTCCCCCCCCCCTTGAATCCCCCCTCCCCCCACCTCCTCGCCATCACCTGTTCATCAGTTAGGGCCGTCTCCAATCACATCTTGTGGCGTGGAACGTTAAACGCAACTAACCACACACACACACACACACACACACACACACACACACACACACACACACACACACGCTCGCACGCACGCACGTACGTACGCACGCACACACGCACGCTCGAACGCACACACACACACACACACACACACACACACACACACACACACACACACACACACACACACACACACACACGCTCGCACGCACGCACGTACGTACGCACGCACACACGCACGCTCGAACGCACACACAAACACACACAAACACACACACACACACACACACACACACACACACACACACACACACACACACACACACACACACACACACAGAGCCAACCTGACGCCGGCTTCGAAAACTCAGAGTTGTGGACACCTTTTGTAAACCTTGGATTTTGACTAATGTGCAACAGCAGCTGCTCATTTCACAGTGCTAAGAATGTAAAGATGCTCAGTTCAACTTTCTCCTGCGGCCACAAAAAATTCTGTTTCGTTTTCTTCCAGTTCAGCAAACTAAACCGCCGATTTTCTTGTTATTGTTGTTGTTTCGTTAGGTTATGGAGAAATTGAGTGTGGCCGGGCTGGCAGTCTGTCTGGGTTGGAAAGTGTTCAGCTTTATTGAGCTCTGTTCATTAAGAGTTGTCTCCCGTGCATACACAGACCCGCAGCACGCATGCATTTTTCGCGGCAGCTTTGTGCTCTGCCACGAAAAATACGTGCTTGTTGTGGCAAGGGAGACAACTCATGCAGGCAATAATCTCGAAACAGACTGAAAATGTACTGTGCTGCTGAATGCGACTGTTTTCACTGCTTCTGCGCACACTGTGAAATAACACGGGGACCTCAACGTTGTTCGCAACTGTCCACTTTCCTTGTCACCGAGTATTTTTGTTTTTTCCTTCTTAGGTATCACTTAGCTCGGCTCGGTCTCGGTTAGCCCGACTTGGCCGTCGTCGTAGGGGAATAGAGTTATGGTCGGACCAGGAACAGGGTTGGTATCAGCTAAGCTTGTAAATCTGTACTGTGCTTTTTGCAACAAGCAATGAAATAAACCTCTTTAAAGCAGCTGGCGCATGGAGAGTCACGCACGCGGGTCTGTCTTGGCATATGGGGGTCAAATATTATACATGCATTAGTAACATGAAGGGGGAAGCAATTGAAGGGGGAAGGGGTCAAGGGGTAGTGGTGGGGGTGGGCCGGCGGGGGTGGGGGTTCGGGGTGGGGGACAGAATCTCTTCACTGATAGGACAGACTGGCTAATCATTCAAGATAGGTTTTTAGCATACCAGGTCAGTCCTTCTCAAACAGGTCGTGGCTGCAAAAGTGAGTTTCGGCTAATGTGATTTCCACTGCTAGCCCCTAAAAGACCAGGGCCCGTATGTAAAACCAGAGGTTAATTTAACCCACGTTTACGGGCCTAACCCAGGCTAGGACAAAAGAAACCCCAAACCAAAACTTCATAAAACAGGAAGCAAAGAAAGAAAGACAAAAATCCTTCTATAAAGGCATAGGCGCCTTGCTGGAATGGACCCGCTTCCTGATTAAAAACAGACAAAAAAAAAAAAAAAAAACACAGAAAATTTAACCCTAGAGCTAGTTTAGTTCGAGGTTAGACTCAAACCCTGGGCTAAACTCTCCAACCCCGACTTTTACATGCGGGCCCAGCACGCTACAAATAGATATAGTGCATGTAGGGTTGCAGTAAAAAAAAAAAAAAAAAAAAACTTTGGAAATATTGTGACCGACATCGTCACGATGTAATTCGGGGATGTGCGTGTCTGTTGTTGGTGGTGTCCATATTCCTAAGAGATGGCATGCCACAGACACAGACAAAACAGAACTACAAGTACAATCTGACAGCACTTACACTACGAAGAGACACAAGAAGTAGAAAAGAAGAGTATTTCCCATTGAACATTCTTTATTAACTAGTAACTATCTAATCAATGCATACTCATGCTAATAGTATACCTTTCCCTCAGCTTGTGCCCTGTGGATCTACCCTTTTTTCCCGTCCCCGTGGCGAATCTCCTCTACCCCAAAGTACTACATTCTTTTACCCTCACAAAAACTTAAGTCACGTGACCGTGCGGTACTAACCGCATCACCAAATAAGTCTAGGACCCTGTCTAGTGTCTACATCCCGCAACCACAGTGTGGTCCGACCATAGTACTAGAACCTACAGGTAAACTAGGTTATTTTACATCATCTAGTCATCTGAATCAATTCCTCAACACAATAACAAATCAACCATTATTTATAATTTAACATCACACTAGACCCATAAAATTAAACTTATATATCTTAAACTACCATTATTCTTTGTAATCGCAAGTATCGCCCTAACCCTGTAACCCCTCTACAATTGAGTGTTCGGTCCCTTATTCTACTAAACACTAAATACTTTCGCGCGTGCACCAGTTTCATCTTCAGCACCGTCGGTCTTCCCTTCTCCCTTGGCTTGTAGCCAAGTCGATACGCTTTTCCTCCTTACCGAGTTTTCTGGCACCGCGTGCGGAAGTACTAAACTACTGCTATCCCAAAAATACCTGTACTGTCATAATATCCTCTGGAATTTGTCTATCTAGTAATATTTCGATAAAATAAATAATCAAAATCTACTGACCTAACTTTGATCCAGGCATTCACGTTAATTTGAAAGGCCTGTCAAGCCAGGTAAAAGTAGAGTGAAATTACGAGGTAAGAAGATGTGAAGTATTAAGGTAGCTACAACACAACTCTATAATATTCTAAATCACCACGTCTGACGGCCCCCTTAGCGAACACGATGATGAATGGAAGGAGGTCCTGTTTTCAGTCTCTGACATGATATCAACATAACAATGTAATTGTAGCAGTTTACTAAAATCTTTAAATTCTTCTATTATTAGATGAGATTATACTCCACATCGCACGTAATTATGACACTGGTAAAGAATACAGAACTGGAACACTTTTGAACTGGATGCAGCCACTTTAACCCTTTCACTGCCGCCGTCGCAGGATTTCATGAATAGCACCAGTAGACCCACTGTCAAATTAGTTAAAATGTTAAATCTAGACTTTCCAGTAGTTGGGGGAAAAACTCTAGATGCAATACGGCAGGTTTTGATTCCTGTTGACAGCAGAGTGACGTGAAGAGATGTTATCCGTGAGTGAACCGAAACGCTTCTGGCAGTGAAAGGGTTAATACTGCTGATTTGTTAAGAATACAGAATGATAGCACTTTTGAACTGGATGCAGCCACTTTAATATAGCTGATTTGGTAAACAATACAGAATGATAGCACTTTTGAACTGGATTCAGCCACTTTAATATAGCTGATTTGTTAAGAATACAGAGTGATAGCACTTTTGAGCTGGATTCAGCCACTTTAATACAGCTGATTTGTGAAAGAATACAAAATGATAGCACTTATGAACTGGATTCAACCAACTTTGATATAACTGATTTTGATTGTTTGTGCCTTGAGCGGAATGTTGTTTAGATCGCTCCGAATGCATACAAAAAGCTACATGAGTTGACGAAGCATACAATGTACTTTCACTGATCACGGGTAAGTTTAAACCTCTGTGTTCGTGACGCCGCGCAGATAAAAAGCGCCGCTTTCAAACGCTAAGCCTGTTTGCCAAATAAAAGGATGTTTCATTTGACCATCGCTGACCGTTTTCGTGACTTTGTGGCTTCTACTAGTAGAGATACATACGACTTTCTTTGAGCTTACGGTCCATTCCTGAACAGACTGCGGCTCGAAAAATCTTGTAAAAATAGCGACCTATCAGCGCCGTCTAGCTGGTCCTCATTCCGCAACCAAAGGTATTTGTAGTACAGCCTTCACAAAAAGTTAAGGACCACTTGCAAATATCATTCAACTTTTGTCGTGGTGGCATGCTGGTGTAGTGCTGAACATCGCTGAAACGGCGGCTTATGTAGGGAAACAAATGAGCACAGTGCATAACCAGGGATGCATTCTTTGACCTGCATCTCATTTTTGCCGTGCAGAAAGCCCCAGGTATCGCTCACTGAACACTGAAACTCGGTCTAGTTTTGCCGAAATTGCAGATTTTCAAACGCGCCAAGCATGCTGTGTGACGCGCACGTGCAATCCACACAGTGGTCGCCATGTTCACTAATTACCCCTTAACCTTGCTACTGAATTATACGGGAAAAATCTTATTCGTTTATTTTTATTTATTGAAACTGTCACCCATTATGTTGACTGGTCCTTAACTTTTTGTGAAGACTGTCGTACTTGGAAAGCTAACTGAGGTAGTAGGTACGGTGTGTGTTCGAAACACTTTTGACGCTTCATTTGGGAGTTGTTCGTCCCAACGATAGGTCACTTGAGATGACTTACGAGACAGCAAGTAGCACAGAACGCGTAGGCAAGACTGACAAGCAAGTTGTTTACAACAGCAATGTTTACTGTCACGACTACAAGAACAGAAAGCATACATTTTTGGTATATTTGTACATTGGTACATTGATGTACGTGTGTAAAGCATACGTGTCCTCATGCAACGCTAACGTAAATACGAGAAATGGTCAAACTTACGTATTACTTACGTAACAATCATCCCGGCTGGAGCCAAACATTAGCCCTGGCCTTTTTTTTTTTTTTTTTTTCGTTGCTCCGTCTTTGATATCACCCGTAGAAAAGGACGTTTAAACTCCCCCCCCTCCCCCCCCCCCCCGCCCACCCACCCACTCTCCCTCCAACGTAACAATCACGTAACTACGCGAAGAGTTCACAATCACGTAATTACGCGAAGAGTTCATGCTCAGATTTTCATGTGCCAGGCCTAGTTTACATTACTGTGAGTAATACTGAAGATTACACCGTGTAAACTGTTTATTGTTTTTGTTTAGGTTTGAGTCAACTGGGTACAGTGTCCCGGATGTTGTGGGAGTCTCCGTCAGCCTTGGGTTTCATGCCCATGTTGACTACATCTTCGTGCGGCTCCAGCACGGACTGTCGACGCTCAAATCCCAGCGAAGCTTTGCACAGATGCCACGTCAGCACTCCGCATAGCACGTGACTCACCATATTTGGGACGGCGCGCATTCGGTCTCTGCAGAAATACAAAATCAGTGGTATGGTTAGCAGTTGAAATTTGCATGACTAGCTATGACTGGTCGGGGTAGCCGATAGTCGGGGGTTCTCTCCGGGTACTCTGGCTTCCTCCCCCTCTGCTTTGGAAATGTTCGTCCAACAAAAGTTGAAAATAAATGCAACTCTAAATTCCGAAACCGAAACAGCCGAGCTGACCCTTCGCACCACGTGGTGCGTGTGTTCATGTCCATTATGTGAGAGAATGTGCGTGATTCACGTGAGCGTGCGTGTTGGGTTCAGCTCGCGGCGCTTTGAGCCAGTTAGAGAAGATGGGTAAAGCGCCCTATACACAGTACTCGGTTGTTACTATTATATTGTTACAGATGAAGAGAGACTTACGAGAACCACTCGAGGGCAATGATGATGCCGATGTTGGCAGGCGAGATGTCCAAAGAGCTGAGGATCATGAGAATGGTCACGATGCTGGCGCTAGGCACGCCGGGAATGGCCAGGGAGCCGACGGCAGCCAGGATCCTGGTTAAACGAGAATGGTCAACAGTCAGGGAACATTATTTTGTGAGTTGCGTAAGGTTCACTTAAAGTTCACAAGATACAGATTTTCGTGGTCGATCGCTTAATTACAAAACCTCCTCCCCCCCCCCCCATCCATACAGAAACAACAAAACCTTGCCATGTCAGCTGTACATGTCTTGGTTTGTGGGCATCAGCAGAAACATCCAGAGAACGATTCGATCCAATCCAATCATGAGGCCCCGCATACGCGGGAGCCAGGATAGCCGATAGGTAAAGCGTTGGACTTTCAATGCTCCGGTCGTGAGTTCGATTCCCGGCTTGGGCCAAATATTTGTGGTGGCCTTTTTCTCGTTACCCCGTCTTGGATATCGCCCATACTTAGTGGAAAAGGACGTTAAACTCGCAAACAACCACCCACCTGTCCTCTGTATACGCACTCCGTAAAAAATAAATGTTCTTGAGAAGAAGCAGAAAAACAATCGATGAAGAAGAAGAAAATTTGCGGGGCTTTGCAATGTCAGTCAGTCTTAAGTACTGGAAAAGGTGAGTTTTTAAAGCTGTTAATGAATAACTGCATGTTTGAATGTTCGCAAAGATTTCCAAGGGGAATGACGCTACAAAGAAGCAAACAAACAGAAAAGGTCCTTCAAGATATCAAAAGACAATGGGCGCCAATCTATACGAGTAATTATTAACTGTAACAAACACTTTTTTTTTTAAATAAAGAAAGAAAAGAAGAAAAGGTGTTCAGATGAACCCAGATGTCCTTAGACACGCCAGTGACAGGGTTGATAGGGTTATCTGTACCATAATTTGATCATTGTGTAATTATCTATGAAGGTTCTAGACCGCTAGAGATATGGGTTTGGTGGCTTCCTTTACAACAGAATAAACCTGTATAACAATGCGAAATAGATGATCAGGAATAAAATGCATTTATTAACTATACTTACACGAGCAGGATGATGTTATTGGCAGTATCCGCCCCCTGAAGCTGGGCGATGTAGACAGAAGTAAGCGCAATGAACATGGCGCTGCCGTCCCTATTGATGGCCGTTGCCAAGGGAACCACAAAGCGAGATACGCGCACGTCCACGTAGTGCTTCCGCTCAACACAGTTGATGATCTCTGGCATCGTCACGGCACTGAATGTGTTAAAACAGAGATATTGCCGGTCATAGTGTCAATCGTTTAAACAGACTTCTCTCTCTCTCTCTCTCTCTCTCTCTCTCTCTCTCTCTCTCTCTCTCTCTCTCTCTTTGTGAAACTAAGAACAAGGACAGGCATGCCAGTAATTCAGACATTTCCTTACCGTTGAGAGAATGTTTGAATTACTGGCATGCTTGCGTGTGTGTGTGTGTGTGTGGGGGGGGGGCTTTTAAAAAGGTTTTGTCAAAGTAAAAGGTCTCTACCCCCTTACACCCCCCCCCCCCCCACACACACACTCATCGGATTTTTCACTTCCGGTATGTCAAAGGGTTATTTCGGATATTTCGGCTTCCTCCAACACCTCTGCCCTCCCCCCCCCCCCCCCAAAAAAAAAAATAAATAAATAAATAAAATAAATAATTAAAAAAAAATCCCTACATCTGCTTTGGAAATGTTCTGCTCATAAACGTTGCATATCTTCCCCTGCAGAATAGTACAACTCTTAAGAGCCCAAGCCCGACCACCCTCTGCCCACTATATGATTAAAAAGAGCAAGCCACTGCACACCAGTAGGAGCCACTTCTAGCCACTATTACACAAGGCGTGGGCCTTCCTTCCCGCTAGGCTGGAGACCACTTCAGATTGCTCAATTGTGGCTTGAGGTGGCTCCCAGTGATATGAAGATTTCAAGTAAAAACGCGATTTTTGCTTTCAAAAGATACCATAAGTATAGCACGTATTACACGGGCGCCAAAACGTCTATTACAATACTCAGTAGTAGTAGTAGTAGTAGTAGTAGTAGTAGTAGTAGTAGTTATCAAACTCACGAGCTGGCGGAAGCAACACCAGTAATGATGGCGCGAGACGCCCCAGCCAGGAAGAGGAAGGGGTTCTTGCGGAGGAACACCAGGTAGATAGCGGGCACCAGAATGAAGGCCAGCAGAAAGTTGCCAATCACCTCCGCCAGGACGAAGAGTCCCAGTCCCAGAAAGGTGGACTCCAAATCAGTCGTGCTCGCCAGCGCTTTAGCGATCAGACTGGCCACTCCGATAGGCGTCAGCCTGTGAAACAGGACAAAATGTCATCTAAAAGTAATGCATGTAGTACCAGGGTAGTCGTATTCAGGAGGCCTGGGTCAGATTCCTACATCCACAAAGGCTGTTCGGAGCACTGTGGGGAGACGTGGATTTTGACTGAGTGTCGACTGGGTGGCAGCTTGGGTTGGAATCAAAGGGGTGACAAATATAAGATCCTGCCGTGACACTGTAACCGTTTGAAAGCCCGAACGAAGTCGCTGTACGTTTTCTGAGTTGCCCGGCAGGTCACCAGATGATCCACCGAACGTGGCGATAATGACTGTACTGGTGATCAGCAGGATGTAGTGGATTAATGACTCACTAAATAATCCACTGGATTGTGGTAGCGGTGCCTCACCAGATGATCCACTGCACGAGGCGGATAATGACTCTACTGGTGATCAGCAGGATGTAGTGGATTAAGGACTCACTAAATAATCCACTGGATTATGGTAGCGGTGCCTCACCAGATGATCCACTGCACGAGGCGGATAATGACGTCAGCAGCGGCCAGGAAGAACCTTAGGAAGGGTTGAGCCGCGTCACCAGTCTGTGCTGCCGCCATTCCTACAGCCGTGCACACGATCACCAGACCTGTCACACACACACACACACACACACACACACACACACACACACACACACACACACACACACACACACACACACACACACGGCCATCGGTTCAGTCCAGATCAAATCATTCCAAGATGGTATCAACACGTACGTCCGTACGCTCTCCGCCTCATCTCTCAGTAAGCTCTCCAGTGTCGTCTTTGAGGATGTGCCAGTGTTGGTTTGATTCACACGGGCCCTGTCATGCTCTTTTAGGTTCGACCGTCGGCCAATGCCTCTTTGCGTGACACCACTGTTCTGGCAGGTCACAAAGTGCAGTTTCAGTGAGGCAGGTTATACGAGTTTTTCCCCCTTTTCCTGGATTCTGTAGAGTTGCTATAAGTGCATTAATAATAATAATAATAATAATATGGGTATTCTAAGGACGCCCTCCCTCTCGCGGGAGCTCAGGGCGCCTTGCAATGAACAAACACTCACTCACCCAAAAACACACACACACACAACATGCCTCCACGCATACATTTAACTACAAACACATAATGTGAAGCATCATACACGGGCTGCCCCTGGCTTCTACGCACACACACACATTTGACCTCAGATTTTTGTTTCGGGCGAAAAGATTGATGTTTGATGTGTTGAAACATGGCAGCTTTCATGTGAGGGGTGACCTATTTTAGACCATAATTATCCTTGGGCGTGTGCCAGGGCATGAATAACGGAGTGCACAGTTTTGTGTATGGGGTTGGGAAGGACGCCGCATCAGCAGACCATGAAAATTGCGTTATCGGGGCTTTGATTTTTGGCATGCAGCTTGTGGACATGTCTTGCTTCTGGAAACCATTGTCTGTTTTGGTTGGAAAATCTGTTTTCAAGGAAGTGTGCTGCCTGACATTTGTAGGAGCCAAAGAGCAGCAATAGGGCTCGCTATTGTACGATTGGAGCGAGCTCTGGGCTCGCTATTGTACGATTTCCTCGTACGATCTGTTACATGAGTGGAGGTAGTCTGGTACAATATAGGGCCCGGATCGGTGATTTTCATGTCACAGCGACCAAACTTTCATGCCACAAGTAATGGAAAAATGTGCCCAAAAACATGTGTTTGAATATTTGTCGACCAATAAGCTTCTCAGTACCTCTCAGTCTGGTTTCATTCCCGGTGATTGTACGGTTTATCAGCTGCTCACTATTTATGACGAAACTGTACAGCACTTTATAGAAATATCAGGTCGCTTTGACACCTAAATTCCGATTACCATTAGCAGTCGCCAACCCGCTGCCACCGTTGAAACCACAGTCCCACTGCATTTTTCTTCGTACAGTACTTATTGGCCATTCTCTCTATCCCCTTTCTTCCTATCTCTTTCTTTACAGATCTGTCCTATCATAACACTGTATTTGACGCCTCCGCCGCAAATGTTTTTGTACTTATGAGCACACTTATAAGTTTTTGACTTGTTGTGCTCGGCCTCGTGTAAATTGTGAGAGTGCATATTTATATTTGTTCAAAATGAATAAAACTGTTTAAACCAGCAGCAATAAACTGTATTCTGTGGCCTGTCCGCGCGGTCTATGGGGTGAAACTTCCCGACTAATATCTCTGAGTCTACGTACCGAGAATGTTGGTCCCGCCGGCTGTGCTGAGGTAGCGGACCGCTGTACCGTTGCCCTCGTCCCTGTAACGGGTCTGAACTTTCTGGAAACACGCCGCCACCACATTGTCCGGGAACAAGTTTCTGCAGAGGTAAACACGGTGATCGCAGTAACAGTATGTGTGAAGAACACAGGTTTCGCGCTCAAGGCACTTATCAGCACAGAAAAGCAGCGGAAAATCAATTATGTTCATGCCAATTCAATTTCAATTCCGCCACGGTTAAGGACGAATGAATTAAAAACAAATAAACAATGGGAGAAATAAACAGAGATTGACTGACTTTAGTTTGTGTGTGTGTGTGTGTGTGTGTGTGTGTGTGTGTGTGTGTGTGTGTGTGTGTGTGTGTGTGTGTGTGTGTGTGTGTGTGTGTGTGTGTGAGAGAGAGAGAGAGAGAGAGAGAGAGACAGTCAGACAGTCAGAGACAGAGACAGAGAGAGGATGGGTGGATGTTTGGGAGTTTACATCCCGCTTTTCCACCATGTAAGAGAGAGAGAGAGAGGGGAGGGGGGGACTGTATTCGGGAGTTTAACGTCCTTTTCCACCACGTAAGAGAGAGAGAGAGAGAGTTTACCTGATGAGGTCAGCAAACAGATCAGACGTCTCCAAGTTTCCAGTGTCTACAGACGTGCTGTCATCTACAGGCGCCGCACCGCTACCTGAGACAGTACGGTAAACACACGACATTTACATTGCATCGTCACTCACCGGCTCACTTTCACACCCTCTCTCTCCCCCTGCCCCCCCCCCCCCTACCCCTGTACGTATGTCGGTCTTTTCATACTGTATGTTCACCAGACCGATCCTTTACTGTTACTGTAAGATGTCAAGGTGACATTCAACAATTGATACAATTATAACTTGATGTCACCCTGACATCTTACAGTAGCAACACGGATCTCTCTCTCTCTCAGTCTCTCTCTCTCTCTCTCTCTCTCTCTCTCTCTCACGCACACGCACGCACGCACGCACGCGCGCACACCGTCACACACACCATGTCTTCCCCTGCAATATAGGCCTAACCAACAACTACATACAATGAAACCTGTCTATTTATAAGGTGTCACATACAGACAGTGAATACCTTGTATAATAAGCATTTGCCATACAAGCCATGCTGGTGACCTCATTAGACAGGCTGTTGCCTTACTGAGGTGGTCGTGGCCTTAACACGAATAACTCTATAGATTATACAAACACTGGCCATACCTGGTCTGAAGATGACGGCGAGTACAGTGCCGGTGGCGGCGCCGATGATGTTGGTGATGATGATGTAGGTCAGAGCGACAGCACTCACACGCCCGTTCTCTTTCGGCTTCAGGGCCGCCGTTCCTGCGCATGCGCCAAAGTGACCGGTCACGAGTAAGAAATCGTATGGATACCGTTACCACTGACCAATCGGTCCTATGCCTCCGACATACATGCCAACAACCTGAAGCCTCCATAACCCCCCTCCCCATCCCCCCCCATCCCCCTCCCTTCTCCTCACCCCCGACCCTCTTGACTGTGCCTTGGGAGGTAGGTGGTTCTGAACTGGTTGACTGTTGGAGTGATACCGGCATTAAGGGTCGTGGGTTCAAATCTCGACAGGACCAAAGTCTGTACCAGGGCCTTACACCTGTGTCCCCGTTATAGAAACTCACTCTCGCTTTGGGCAAAAAGACGTTGAACCTCCAAACACCTCACTGTTGCCCCGTCTTTGATATCACCCACACGTGGTAGAAAAGAACGTTGAACTCCCAAGCACCCATCCACCCACCCTCCTCCACTCTCTGACCATCTCAGTCTTTCAACACCACTAGACCGGGACTGACACCAATTTGCGAAATCGCTGTACAGGACTGGTGCCCGGTTACAACACACACAGCAGATAACAACCATCATGGCAGCCAATTACGACATACATCATGTTAGCGGAGTATAATTACACCCTGATGCTGTGTGACATCGTAACAGCGTAGAAATAAAGTCAGTCGGTCTGTAGTGTAGTGTAGTGTGAAATGGGGTTAATTACGAGATTGGGGCCTAATTACGTTACTAATTCTCAGTACTAGACCGGCCCCCGTAGTGTAGTGGTTAGCACTTCGGGACCATGGACCGGGAGACCCGGGCTCCAGTCCTAGCCGAGGCAAGAGATATTTTTCCTACCTATAGGTCGGCTCCTACCCAGGTCGGGTGTGCTAAGGGCCCAGTGGGGAGGCTGTTTCCACACAGCCGAGACTGACCCACTTTGCGACTCAGTTTTGGGGGTGCTTCCCTTTGTATGCCACATCTCATGATGTGAATGATTACATGGCCGTCACCGCGGGTGCCGCAGTTCCCGGGCCCGGGAAGCGTGGAATGCGGCCCTGTCCCGCAGTCCCAAACCACACGGACCTCCACAGCATCATCAAACTATCATCCTCATCTCCACCATCATGCATAATAAAACTTCAACTGCCCCAACTTCCGAGCCCTCCGTGGATTCCACCCATGACCTGGGAGGAACACCACTGTAGCTGGCGAAGAGTTGGGGCAGCAAATAATAATAATAATAAATCTCGGTACTGACCCGGTATGATGCTGCTGATAATGAGAGGCAGGACGGCAGCTTTCAGCATCTGCATGTACAGTTCTCCCGGTATGCCTGTTAGGAAACTGACTCCTTATACAATGCAGTAATTTACTCTGTTGAATAATAATAAAAATAAGAATAATACATAGTTTTATAGAGCGCTGCTCTCCAAATACCAAGGACTCGCTGCGCTTAAAGCACACACACACACACACACACACACACACACACACACACACACACACACACACACACACACACACACACACACACACACACACACACGCACACACACTATTTACATCCCCTCTTACATACAATTTGGCAGTGCAATGACTCACGGCACACACAGACAGACTCAACAAATAGCACAAGATGATAAACGAAAACTCGATATATTCCTCGCGGATTTAGCTCGACAGACCTCGTGCGCGGTGATGCATCTTACTTTTTGATAGTGTTTCTATTGTCTTGATGCGTGTTATGTCTGGTGAAAAAAATTAGCCTTGTTTTCCACGTTGCTTTCGTACCGCCCTCGCGCAGTGGAAAAACAGACGTTGGGCTAAAGAACTTTTCTCTCTCGTATGAGGCACACGGTTCATTCAGGCCGATCGTCGTGGGCCCTCTCGGGGTACTACAGCTCCCCCCACCCGTCACCCCGGCTGCATTGTTCAGCCCCCAAAATTTTTAAATGCAATTCTATATTCCGAAACTTAAATTGCTGAGCTGACCCTTCGTACCACGTGATTGTAATGTGTTCATGTCCAGTGTGTGAGAAAATGCGTGTGATTCACGTGAGCGTGCGTGTTCGTTTCAGTTCGCAGCGTTTTGAGCCAATTCAAGAAACTGGGTAAAGCGCCTACACAATAATAATAATAATTATTATTATTATTATTATTATTATTCAAACTCTCAATAAACCAACTGGATCACTGTGGCGATCTTTCAGTATCTTGTTTGTAAGAATTAAGTCGTCAAAATAAAAAAGTGAGTGCCGACAGGTTCCTTCATCGCGTCACCTGCAGCCATGTAAACTGAGTCAGAGTTCTGTAGGCCCGGCGGAGTTTCAACTGAACAGCTGCATTCTGTTGTGATTTATGGCGAGGCGTGTGTATGTAGTTCCGTTGAACAGGTCCTTACAATCTTTATATACTCAGTTTGTATCATTTGTGCCCACGTACACCGGCTTGGTGTCAGTCAGTGTGTGTGAAGGGCGTGGGGTGGGGTGGGGTGGGGGGTAATCAGTTATGGATCATGATTGAGGGAGGCGCAGGGAGCCAGAGAGAGCCTGAGAGTGAGAGAGCGAGAAAGAGAGAGAGAGAGAGACAGAGAGAGAGAGAGAGTGTGTGTGTGTGTGTGTCAGTGTGTCATGTGTGTGTGTGTGTGTGTGTGTGCCACGGTGTGTGTGTCAGTCAGTGTGTGTGTGTATCACTGAGTGTGTGTGTGTGTGTGTGTCAGTGTGTGCGTGCGGAGTGTGTGCCGCGCGCGTGTTTCCACTGATAAACTGGTGCGCATGTGTACCGGACGGGGTGCAACTCAGAGTGAGTGCGGTGTCAGTGTTTGCGTCAGTGATACACTTACCAACCCAAACGACGACAGTAGACGAAACGCCGGCATAATAAAGAGCGAAGCCGATGGCAAAACCAACGCCTGCCCCTACAAAGGACAGTACAGCGAGACACCCATCCCACGCTAGAAATCGGCGTAAACAACTCCTCTCGCTCTTGTCCGCTGGTGTGTGTTCACTGTCACAAACACAACCAACAACATTCATATTCATCTTTTTTTGCCTGCAAAAATGGGAACGTCAGTATATGACCTGTGCCGGCCGGTGCGGCACAGCTGTGAATACGGCATATATACTGAATTTGATAGAGTGATTCTGATAGATGCAAACACACGATACATTCACATACCAGGTATATCTATATTACTGGGACTCTCTCTCTCTCTCTTTATGTGTGCGTGCGTGCGCGCGCGCGCGCGCGTCTGTGTGTGTGTGTGTGTGTGTGTGTGTGTGTGTGTGTGTGTGTGTGTGTGTGTGTGTGCGTGTGCTTCTATTTACGCGGTGGTTTGAGTAACAGCGAGTGTGTTCGTTGTGTCAGTCAGTGTGCATGTGATCAGTGATACTGAAGTTGACGACGATAATGATAAGCCGTGCAGTGGGCGCAAAATAAATAATAAAAATAAAGATTTCTTATCAGTATGACTGAAAAAAAAACACATCTTACTTATCATCAGTTGGCTCAGTCGCCGGCACAGTTCTTTCCTGGTCCATCTTATGGCTGAAGTCCCCAGCGTTTGAAGCTCCATTCCCTGTGGTCATTTTGTCAGTCGGAGAAACCTGAGGTTCGTCCGACAAACTTCTCACACTCTCTAGAGTGATATTGTTGTCACTGACACGGTCCATTGTCGCCGAGTGTTTCTCCGCCACGCACCCCAAGCTGTCTCGTAGCACAGTCAGTTCGGGCGGCACGCTCCCTTCCTATTGTAACTGGGCCATAGCTAACTTCAACTTTTTCGCCTTTCCTTTTTATTTGTTTGTTCGCCCTCACACTTGGCGCGTCTCCCACTTGTGGGTGACGGTCTGCTTTCTTTAAAGGTCTGCAATCTCAACAAAAAGCCGCAAACAATGTGTTTTTAGAAACTTTAACTTTTAGTTTAACTGTGACAGCTCAGTGCAGAGTTTACAGCGCTTCGAAGACCCTTATAAAACCAGAGCGCGAGTTTACGATGACTTCCTAGTGCTTTTGGTCAGTCAATGAAAGAGACACATCACTACAATGACTAGTTGTGAAATCAGGCTCAGGCTGACTTTAAAAGGCGTTTCAGAAACGCTGAAAACTCTTTGACTGTGACAGAATTGCATTTTTACAGTCAAATTAAACAAAAACAACAAACAAACAAGAAAACCTGTTGGTGGCTTTTTGTTGAGATTGCAGACCTTTACTGAATGTCACAGTCACGGTCTCTGCCCCGTGTTTCCGACCGGCGTTTACCTACTATCAATTTTATCTTTCTTGTCTGTGAACTAGCGTAACACCAGCAACTGTTTGTGAGTCTGCGCACGGCCAGTCAGTTGTAGCTCCGTCCTTTCTGAATCCATTATCAGTAAAGCGTCTTTTGTAATCTGCGTTGAGTTCTCAGTTACTGCCGCAGCCCCTCATTGTCCTTCCAGCGATGCCGACAGATCGCGATAAGTGGCGGGCGGTACCGGTCCGGCCTTGTCACTCGGTGTTTGTTTTATTTCTCCGACCTCGAGGAAGGCTTGATTCTGAAACGAAATTTGTCCGACTCTAAGCTTGTCTTGCATCTTTTGGTATTCTCCTGTGATAGTTACGAGTACCCCTACTGACACTGGTCAGTACTGATATCAGTGCTCACTGACACTGAAGTCCGCAACTGACTTGACTGACCCCGTGACCCTGAAAAGTTTCACACGGAGTATCCAGGCTCACTCTGTTGTTTGATATCAAGTTTTACATCAACTTGACTTCACGCACTTTTAACATATTATGTCAGTCCACATGCGCACAAACCTTTTTCATACTCACTGCGGCTTCACTGACACAGTTTAAGTCAGCACCATCAGAAAGCGTGGAAATGCTGACGTTCTCTGGTACCGCCACCAGCAGTACAGCTGAAAACGAGGAGCGAGTTGTTCACGACCACAGCCTGACTGTGTCTGTGTACCTCCCTACAATCTGTAGCTGCTGAAACCCTCTAGAAATGTAAACGGGAACATCAGCTGGTTTATCGCATCCCTGGGCCACAGTTTCAGATTTCGCTGGCTGCAGTATTTATTACGGTTTGAGGCTATAGGCGCCAGTTCAGTAATAGAGGTGGGTTGTACTGCCTGATTTTTCCCTCTAGCTTCCAGGATACGCTAACCCTTGGCCCCGCGCACAATCATGCGTAATATTACTTTTATGCCGCTGTATCAGTACAGGGCTGATGGCCTCCGAGTCTGCCGTGTGTACCGGCTGTCATATCAGTTCATATTTATGGTGTTAGCCGCCGATGTCACATGCAGTGTATAGTACACTGACACAGTGATTATATTCATTGTAAACAGAGCATTCGCGTAGGAAGATGCTGAGAGGAAGGGGGGCCCACTAAGTCGGGTGAGCCATACGGCCGGGGTGAAGAAGGGTCAGTGGGGGGGGGGGGGGGGAGGTTTGTGTGCCAGTGTGTGTGTGTGTGTGTGTTGTGTGTGTGTGTGTTGACTGCCAAGGATTGTGTCCTGCGACAGCAGAGCAAGGGGGCCCACCACTGGTGGGCTCCCTCTCCTCTTATCAAAAGCAGGGGGGGGGTGGGGGCCAAAGATATTCGGGCCTCCCTTCCAAAAATCGAACGGGGGCCTGGGCCCCCAGGGCCCCCGTGGTTCCTACGCCCCTGCAGAGTGGCTAGAACTGCTGTTAAAGCTCTTCTAGGTGTATAACACGTGATCTACACGGCCTGCTGAGTCAGTGTGTTTTAAAACCTCTGCCTTGTGAGATTATTCACTGAGTCAGTTCAGATCCAGACGAGACCGAGTAATCACACGACTCGTAACTGAAGTTGAGAGAGAGAGAGAGAGAGAGAGAGAGAGGCCAGTAGCGGGTGGTGGCGGCGGTAGGGACGGTCACCGCCGGCCCGGGCGGGGGGGTGGGGGGGGGGGAGAGAGAAAGAGACAGACAGACAGACAGCCAGCCAGCCAGACAGACGGGGCAGGCAGAGGCTTTCGACATAGAATGCATTAGTTTCAATCTGACGATACTGAACTGATGAGACACAACTACTGTCAGTACTGACAATACTGAACTGACTGAGTCAGTTTTTGGCTTATTATTCTTGTACAACTGACTTGAAAAGAAACTTACTATACAGACAAAACGCCACAACTGGGTAATGTTCAATTTATAACTGAACGTATACAAACGCCATGAGCGGCCTGCACTGACAATACGGTTGAAGCACTGACTTACTCGGGTAGAGCTGACAGTGACGGTTCCGCGCGGCCGGCGTGGCCTCAGTCTAGGATATTTACACCAAAACTGATTCGAATTCCGTCGTCAATTAAAAAAAACAAAACTGACGCAGCCATTCAGCGCAGCGACCTGAAATCTGATCATAAGTTCTGCACTTTAAGGCATAAGACGCAACGACACTAACTGAACAACCTGAATGAAAGACTGTGACACTGACTCCTGTTCAGTTGCAGCGTCATGTTGTAACTTGAAAGAGAAGGCGAGCTCATGTTGTTTTCTTCTCAGTATAAGCCGCTCAGTTTCGGGTCCCGACAGGATATTTACCGTCCCCAATTACACCTAAACTGACATAAATTAAATACTGTGCCTACACTGAAGTCTACAGTTCAGCCCGAAAATCACATGCTCAGTCACTCACTGAGTCAGTCTGGTCACTCAGTGACAGTGCCGCTCGGCCGTCAGCTGAGTTTTAGCCTACCTATGACTTACCTACCCGGCGACTAGCTGGCGCAGGAGAGAAAGAAGGCCCCAGGTAGGCGGCAACTGGATGCCGTGCTAGCCAAACTAGCATATGACGGCAGACTTCTCAGTATCTGATATTGCTATCTGATATTGCTCAGTAGGGGTTTTTCTGGATACAAACCGACGTTGCTTAGTGTGAAAACGACTGATAACGAACACAACGCGACGATACTAAGACTGACACAACAACTCAGTGATCACGCATGCTATCTCAGGTTTGAGGTAGATTTCGGGCTCAGTGAAGCATACTGATACACACACTGACTCGCACAGGTCAACAACCTGACAGCCGGCCTCGGTCAGTGGCTCAGTCGGAGGGTACCCGCGCTGGAAGTGGGACTGAGAGGAGTGTAACTATGTGTTAAGCGAGCATTGACATTATGATTGTTGCACTTGTCATGGTTTAAAAGGTTGCAGTTAACATTATTCTGTGGACGATAGATGGTAATGCTAAACGAGGTTGTCTATTACTCAGAATTTAGGTCGTCAGTACTCTGTGTGTGTGTGTGTGTGTGTGTGTGTGTTGTGTGTGTGTGTGTGTGTGTGTGTCGTGTGTCACGGTGTGTGCCAGTGTGTGTGTGTGTGTGTGTGTGTGTGTGTGTGTGCCGTGTGTCACGGTGTGTGTGTGTGTGTGTGTGTGTGTGTGTTGTGTGTGTGTGTGTGTGTGTGTGTGTGTTTGTGTGTCAGTGTGTGTGCGTGTGAACAAACTTGAAGTAAACAAAACATTTTTCTTTCATCTGCGACTGATTTTATTCCACAATCAGAGTCATTGTTATTAGTTTACAAAAGGGGGGAAAAACTGATCCCCGGCTAAGAATGACACAAAACTGCAAACTTCGTCTCTTCATCAAGGCACTATTACCTAATGTGCTGTGATAGGTGACTCATGTTTTCATTGGGTTTGTAACGATGGCCGGGTCACTGTGACGTGATAATGACGTCAGTGTTCGGATTAAGCTTGTGCTCGGCCTTTGCACTGTGTATAACTGCTTTTTCACACCCAAGGGAGATCAGAAATTGCATGAACACCATTTGAAATGGCCAGCGTGGGTTACAAAGATATTTTCCTTGAAATGACGGAAATGATGGCAGATTCGATGCAGCAGTCAAGTCACGGACGGTCAGTGCCGCATAGACAAACCGCGGTGACTAGAATTGTACAGAATCAGTACAAGTTCGAGTTATGTCAGTCACCTGCTGTCACTCAGCCTGATACTCAATTAATTGCAACTTCGTGCATGAATCTAGAAATCAGCACTTAAAAAAAATAATAATAACGGACATTCTGAACACAATACAGCTGAGTTTAAGATGGCAGCACTTCTGCGCTCGGTAAAACCCATATGCGCTCCATCCCGCATCGTCTTTGAAGACAAAAAAAAAAAAAAAAAAAGTTACAGAAATTTGCATCTTCGCAAAAAACTGGCAAGTCGGCTCTCTTGTCTCCTCGGTGCTGTCTTTGTCGAAGTCAGCGCCAGTCGCGCGGCGTAGTCGAACACTTCATTCAGGCCATCCTGGGTCAGGGCCGAGCACTCGATGTAGCCGTCCATGTTGAGGTCTTTCGCGAGTTGCTGCCCTTCTTCCTCTGGTACGGTCTTCATTCCTTCTTTCGCCAGACGGGCATGTTCCGCCTCGCTGTTACGGAGATCCAACTGAAAGCACATACAGGTAAAGCGTTCTTCACAGTGAAATTCGTAGAAGTACATGGAAAAATTCAACGGGGAACTAAAACGACGATCAGAAATTCAGATTCAAATCCTGAAAAATACGGGTGGGGGCCCGGCGGGAGGGGGAGCAGAAGGGGGAACCTGTACCGTTGTCCCCCTGGTCCGTTTTCACTAGTCTTCCGAATAAACAAAACTTCGACAGGCTTGTACGGATTTCACTCCAAAATTCTTCTCTTTTATGTGACTACCATGGAACCGACATAATGTTGCAAGTATTACTACTGATAACACTTCAATTTCTCGGCGTAAATGAAACTTGACTCACAGCACTTTGTTCAAATAACTTCCGCAATGCTGAGTCCGAATTTCAGAACAGGAAACTCTCTCTCTCTCTCTCTCTCTCTCTCCCCCCCCCCCTCTCTCTCTCTCCCCCCCTCTCTCTCTCCCCCCCCCTCTCTCTCTCTCCACCCTCCCCCTCTCTCTCACTCACACACACACACACACACACACACACACACACACACACACACACACACACACACACACACTAAGACGGACAGGCATGCAGGCAGGCAGACAGGCGGACGGACGGACGGACGGACGGACGGACGGACGGACGGGCAGACAGACAGACAGACAGACAGACAGACAGACAGACAGAGTCGTATCATACCTTAGTGGCGACTAGCAAGAACTGTGCTGTAGGACAGTGGAAGCGAACCTCAGGCAGCCATTTGTCGGCCACACTGTGCAAGGACTTGGGGTCACAAACAGAGAAACACACGAGGAAAATGTTTGTATCTGGATACGCCATCACACGCAGGCGGTCATACTCCTCCTGAAAATAACAGGAACAATGATCTGTATCATTATCTAATATTCCGTTCGCAGGAAAATGGGTTACAGCAATTCATGATGCTTAATTAAGCGTTCTCATCAAGATAACAAACCCCTAACGATAGAAATCTTCTCCAGCCTTACTTCCGCCTTCCGCAAATCAGTCATCAAATTAGACATTCATTAAACGTACAATGGAAATATTGTTTGGACCATCTGAAATTTAAATAATGTCCCCCCACCCACCCACCCCCAACATACCCAACCCCATCCCCACCCCCTACCACCCCCCCCCCCCCCCCCCACCCCCCAAACAAAGAAAAATTTATCTTAAAATGCACTCGTAGTGGTAATGAACCAGCAGAAAAAAAGCTATCCGCTAGTGCAACAGCAAAGTTATCATCATCATCATCATCATCATCATCATCATCATCATCACATCGCAGTGTGTAATACTGAACGATATTCACCTGCCCAGCTGTGTCACACAACCACAGGTTGACTCGCTCTCCGCACACCATGGCTTCCTCTGGAACAAGTGCACAGTGCAGACAGTCAGTCACTGTCTTCTATTTAGCATTTCAGCCAACGACGACAACAACAACAACAACATTAAACACTGGTACGATGTAGAAGGACCTGAACATTCCCAGGTTTTCATTTCACAATAAGAAGAAGAAGAAGACGTCGTGAATGTTCACAGGCGGAGGCTCTATATAGGCTTCTGGCCTCTTGCCACCGCCTAAATACTTGCTTGTGTAACTGACCTGGCCAGCGAAATAAAAACCATGTTTAAATCAAGAAGAAGAAGAAGAAGAAGAAGAACTGGGTAAGGTGTAGGGGCTTTACCCAGTTTCTTACACTGGCTCGAAGTGCCGCGAGCTGAACCCTCACGTTAACAACACGCATTCTCTCACACACTGCGGGACATGAGCGCATTACAATCACGTGGTGCGAAGGGTCAGCTCAGGTATTTAAGTTTCCGAATTTAGGACTCCATTTATTCTCAGATTTTGTGGGCTGAACATTTCCAAAGCGGGGGGGGGTGGGAGCCGGAGTACCCGGAGAGAACCTCCGACGATCGGCCCGAATGAACGGTGTCACGTACAAGAAGGACAAATTCTTTGCCCTGCTATATCATCTCTCCGCGTATTCTGGTACAGTCATGTCTTGAACTTGTACTTAGCAATGATGTCACCTCAATCCCTCTACCTTATAGCTGACTAAAAGCGTCAGATTAAGGGGGGCGGGGGGGGGGGAGGAGGCGACCACAACACAAGCCAGCGCTTAAACATTCATCTTCGCTGAGTGATATATATCTCTGACAGAACGCTAAATTACATCCCAGTTTTTATTTTGGAACTCGGTTGCGGATGTCAAGATTATTCAGACCGATTTCACCCCATTACTCACGTTCCTAATCTTTTTTCTTTTTAAATGGCTTCTAAATGAATTGTGTTGTGTGATTAACATAGACCGTTCGGAAGGAGCCGTATTGATCGCATACAGAGAGAGAGAGGGGGGGAGGGAGGAGTGGGTATTTGGCAGTTTAACGTCTTTTTTCCACCACGTATGGATGATATCAAAGACGAGGCAACCAGAAAAAGACCAGCACAAATATTTGGCCTCAGCCGGGGATCAGAACTCACGACCCGAGCATTGAAAGTCCAACGCTCTACCATTCGGCTATCACAGTCCCGGCTCCCCCAGAGAGAGAGAGAGAGAGAGAGAGAGAGAGTATCCATGCAAAGCTGCGGATTAATCAACTTGCTTATCAAACAGATCTGAACATGATGGCGTGATAAAAGATTACAGTTCAAAGAACACAAGACCAGTGTCCGGTCCTTTTCTGCGTCTTTCTCCGAACTGTTGTCAGTTAGGACTGTTCAAAGAGAGAGAGAGAGAGAGAGAGAATCCATGCAAAGCTGCACTGTTAATAATTAACTTGCTTATCAAACAGATCTGCAGATGTTGGCGTTATAAAAAGATAACAGTTCAAAGAATACAAGGTACGTGTCCTTTTCTTCATCTTTCTTCATCTTTCTCCGAACTGTTGTCAGTTTGGACTGTTTCAAGTGCGCGGACACTGATTCAGCCAATCAGATCACGGATAGTAGTTTAGTACGTGCGAAATAGTCGTGTTAGAGTCGCTTACAGGAATAGTTACTAAACCGGCCGAGACCTGTTGTGGCAAGGTTGATTCCTGTGTCATACTGACACAGTCACAACAGACTTATGATCGTCATCGATAAGCTGTTATCAGTTCAAAACAGACAGACGACAGTCGCGCAAGGACGATCACTGTGTCGTACGGGCTGATGACATCCGGGTTTTCAATGGCTAACTACCGGTCTGGATGTCAGAAAGTTGACCAATCGGAGAGATAGACGCCAAACGGTCTGGCCAATGGCCTGTTGTGAAAATGAGGTGACGGAATTTATGATAATGTACTGCCTTGATTCAGTGCTCTAGTCTAGGACAATGTATCCTCTTCGCGGAAGTTCTCGCGTTATCTGCAATGTTCAGCATTATTTGATATCATGAGAAGTAAACGTTTCATGGCCGGGAACGAACAAAATGAAAAGGGTGAAGTGAATGCTTCCTTTGTGCACCACTGTAGCAGTGATCATTTTATGTCCGCGCCTTGCGCCATTGGCGCATAAATTTAAAAAATGACCCATAAAAATCTTAAGCTGTGCGCCGATCGGCGCATCGTTATAACTTTAAAAGTTTGGACACAGTACGTGCTGTGCGCTCACAGTCTGAAGACTCACCAACAAAATTCGTCTGCTACCCAGCGACAGCTATTGTTACGTAAAATCTCATTGGATGAGACTACAATCACGTGGTCTGGTCTGCCTAATCAGAAGCAGTCGTTCGTCTACCCCAGAGCCTCGTTTTGGAGCGCTTTTCATACACGAAAAGTTGTGTGCGCGTCGCCGTTTCTCATCTGTTCGGTTCCGTTTTAGAATGACCCATAAAATTTGGAAATGGCCCATAGAAGTTGGTCACAGTGGGCCATTTCACCCATAGATTTTCAACAAAAAATGATCACTGCTGTAGGGTACTTTCAATGAAGCAGGAAGCAAGTCGTTGTAACAGGAAATATTACTTTGAGCTCTCATTTCATTTGCTTGAATGTGTTTCCTCATTCACATTAATTGTGTCCTGTTTGAAACCTGAACCTCGTGTAAAGTGTGTGTGTGTGTGTGTGTGTGTGTGTGTGTGTGTGTGTGTGTGTGTGTGTGTGTGTGTGTGTGCTGAGGAGGGGGCGAGGGGAGGGGATGTGTGGGTGTGGCGGTTGGTGTAATGTGTGTGTGTGTGTGTGTGTGTGTGTGTAAACGAACGACGCATTATTTGCACTGCTTCAGTTGTCATCGTAATGAGTCAACACTATCAGTAGAAGCATTTCCTTGTAGTCGCAGCCACAGCCCTTGCCCGTTAACACAGATATGTCAACCATAAACGCAGTCAGTGCTCGGTGCTGATCAAACCGTGACCATAGCTTCATTGAGACCAATTCACCTCTCCTCTTTTTCCGAAAAAAAAGTATAAACAAACAACAACAGCCACACTGAATCTGATCAATCTACCATGACTCAACAGTGACAATAATTTCAATCTGAAGTGGTCAAAACTCACTGGCATAATTAGCGAAGACGGTTGGCACGTGCTCTGTAGGGAACCTGTCCACGATGTAGCTGACCAGCAGCGAGGTCTTGCCCACCGCTCCGTCCCCCACCACCACCACCTTCACGCTGCCCCCAGCCCCCACCACACTCGACCTGTCGCCAGGGGCGCCACCTTCGCCGCCTTCTGCCGCCATCTTGTCCCCTCAAATCTCGCCGGGCTACTCGCGAGAAACTGCGGTACTCGAGATGGAGTTGATTTGGTGAGAGGGGGAAAAAGTGGCCAGCGTCAGGTGACTGGCGTTGGGCTTTATGAATAGTTCTTTGTCACTGGATGCGACTGCGGAAGTCAAAGTCAAGAGATGGGCGAGTTGCGAGAGAGAAAAACTCGGCTCTACTGGGCAGTGTCGTGGGTTTTATCCCCCTGTAGACCACAGCGTTAGGTCGTTGTATGGGACGGTTCACATTTACTACTGTCACGTAGCGCACAACGTATGCAAGTTTAATTTCCATGTATTTTGTGTTGCCCTGTGGGCTTGTTTTGAGTTCTATGATATCTGATCTTTTCTTGGCACGCTTTCACAAATTCTTCATTTCCTTCACAAATCATGATGTCAGTATCTTGGGGAGCAGCTTTTCTTGTGCATGCGTGCTTGTGTTTGTTTGTGTGTATGTGTGGGGGAATTGGGGGGGGGGGGGCGCTGGATGTGTCCATCGGTGATGATAAAACACACTACACTAAACTGTCCATTGTAGTTGGATATAATTATTCAGCCCACAAAAATTCAAACATTAATGCAATTCTAAATTCCGAAACTTAAATAGCTGATCTGACCGTTCGCACCGCACTGTGATTGTAACGTGCTCACGTGTAGTGTGTGAAAGAATGCGTGTGATTCACGTGAGCGTGCATGCTGGGCTCAGCCGTTTGGCGACGCTCTGGGCCAAGGAAGTGAGCAAATCGCCTACACAACACACACATTTGAATTATTAGTTGGAGTAGTACTTCAAGTAGTAGTACTTTACTTGTGTAAAGACAGAATTTCATAGACACACTATCTTACACACGTGCAACAAATAGGGCCCGAGAAACCTGGAAATGAACGACAGCGGCCGAGAGAGCGCGGTGTGTCAACAGAGGGGGACAGGGTGCGACATAGCTAGCATGTCGTTACAGCTCGTCAAAGTTCAGAGGACCACGCTCTGCAGCTGGCGACACTCCGGATACAGCACTCAGACTACTCTTCCGCCGCCGTACCGCTTGTACACTCAGCCCTGACTTGTGGCAACCAAACGGGGTGACGACGGACAAGAATGTCAGCTGTGCAATAAAGGACAGTCAGAGTGTACAGTGTATTTTGCATACTTTGTATGGCTTATAGTCCCATTACCATGGTAAGGGAAATTCGGGCTGCTCCTCCCCATCCACCCCCCCCCACCCCTCCCTCCAGGAGGGAGCGCGTCCCCACAGTGCAGCGCCAACCATTTCTTTTTCTTTTTCCCTGCATGTATGTGTGAATGATGATGATGATGATGATGTCTGATGTCTTATGTCATGGAAAACTCCATGTACAGCATGCTCGTAGCGCGGGGGGGGGGGGGGGATAAGTTCTAAAGTAAAATGATAAAAATAGGGGGTGGGGTGGGGTGGGGGGAGAGCTGGGGGAGTCTGCGTCAGAACTTTGAGAAGTCAGGTGGCTCCTCAGTGCAATACTCTGTGGAGGTGCTGGATTTCAAGTATAAGCGGCAGGGCGTTCTATACAGAGCAGGGACAGAACACTTGAAGGAACGGGCTCCAAAGCGCCTCTTGGTGGTGTTGTCATGAAACCCAGGGATGAACAAGCGGGACTGAGATGAGGAACAAAGAGTGCGGGATGGGGTATATGAAAAGATGAGCTCAGAGAGATACTGCGGGGGCTTATTGTCTCCACTCCTCAACCCCTCCCATAATGGAATGTCATCTCTAGTGTCATGTGTGTGTGTATGTGTGTGTGTGTGTGTGTGTGTGTGTGTGTGTGTGTGTGTGTGTGTGTGTGTGTGTGTGTGTGTGTGTGTACACTTTGGATGATTGTTTTTACGCCGGAGCTGATGATGTCTGATTGTCATTCTTGCGGTTGTCACGTGACCAGGTTTCAGTTCATGTGGTTGTATTCGTTACTGCATTATTTTTTTTTTAGGTAGATACTATGACTATAATAACTATGAGAATTTTTCTCCAATAGAAGTGAAAGCTGCAAATAATGAGTTATGTATAATCTACATAATCAATGTAATAACTGTAAGTGAGGGACCCGCAAACTTACATTTACCGAGAGGCCCAGCGAATGAGAGGTGGAGGGAAGGTGTTTGTGAGTTTAAGTCCTTTCCCACCGCGCATGCGTAATATCAAAGACGGGGCAACGAGAAAAAGGCCAGCACAAATATTTGAATCCAGCCGGGATTCGAACTCACGACCCGAGCATTGAAAGTCCAACGCTTTACTATTCGGCTATCCCGGCTACCCCCAGCGAATGAGACAGAAAAGGCGATACATGAACAATTGGAACTGAGCTGACATCATCATCAGTCAGTAGGTGCAATTTCGTAGGTTGAATGATGACAAAACTGCTTGCATCACACATTGGTGACACCGCAATTACACACACTGCCGTCCTTGTGTTGGACAATATTAATAACCGTCATCCGCCAATGTTGACCACCACCATAAGCGCCAATGCTGTCTGGTGGCGTGTCCGCAACTCCAATGTGACATGATTCACTGGATGGCCCTTGGTCACTGTTCACTCAATGAGCCAACAACTGGACGTAACGATCTTGTGGTTCCGGTCACAGGAAACCTACGCTGTAGGCGAAGAGTACTTGGCAGGGATAGTCACGTATCATACCGCCGTCTATGGACACAGGAGGAACAAAACTGACTGACGCGACTGATCATAGGGATGAAGATTTGCTTTGAGAAAGACCACCTCCACGTTTGATGTGGTTAAACTTGAAAACAAGTGCACGTTTGATTGGCCGTCGAGGCCCCCCACCCCCCCAACTTCCCCACCCGCTCCCACCCCCCACCATCCCCCCCTCACCCCCAGGAAAGGGTCACATCTAGGTTTTATTTGTGGGTTTGATTCGGTTAACTTGAACACGAGAAAATGCTGTTCTTGCACTTAAAGTGTTGATTCAACCGCTGTAGATCCAAAAATTAAAATGTAGAAGATGCATTAATTTTGTTTTAACTACATTAGTGTCCCTTTCTGGAAATTCGGGCTGCTTTCCCAGAGGGGTGCGCGTCACCGCGGTGCAGCGCCATCCAATACCTATTCTATTTTTCTTTTTTTTTCTTTTTCTTTTTTTTTTTGGGGGGGGGGGGGAGGAAAGCCGGATAACCCGGAGAGAAACCCCCTATGACCAGCCCGGTATCCAGGAAAACCAGTACATGTGTCACATATCACAAGCTCGACCTGGGCTCGAACCCACGCTTCATCGCCCTGACATTGGTGACGGCCATTCATTTATGCAGCGGCGGCTAAGTCCGACGCGCTACCCCCTATTAGACAACCGCTGACCCCAAAGTTTCAACGCGATGAGAGATAATCTACAGGCCATACTGTTGCTGAATACAATTGAATTGAATTGGCCGAGTTTGTATTTAGGCCGTGATGACTTGTCGAACTTGTCATCTTGGCCCAGTGCAAACTCGGCCAACTCGACTGACTCGACCCAAACTTGTCATCTCGGCCCAGTTTGCAATGGGCCGAGATGATTTGTTTGGGTCGAACTTGAATTGGCCGAGTTTGTATTTGGGCCGAGATGACTTGTCAAACTTGTCATCTCGGCCCAGTGCAAACTTGGCCGACTCGATCAACTCGACCCAAACTTGTCATCTCGACCCAATGAAAATCGGCCGAGATGACAAGTTTTGGGTCGAACTTGAATTGGCCGAGTTTGTATTTGGGCCAAGATGACTTTTCAAACTTGTCATCTCGGACCAGTGCAAACTCGGCCGACTCGATCAACTCGACCGAAACTTATCATCTCGGCCCAATGAAAATCGGCCGAGATGACAAGTTTTGGGTCGAACTTGAATGGGCCGAGTTTGTATTTGGGCCGAGATGAGTTTTAAAA